>JAQPZY010001465.1:2207500-2590000 GCA_029931535.1 Margaritifera margaritifera
GTTAATTAAGCAAAAATATCCTATCCATGATCCTAACTGTTGAACTTGTCTTTGACAATAAGTAATTTTTTTTTCTCTGTACAAATTTACAGTATTTCTCACATGATGAAAAATGCATGTGTGTATTTTTTTGGGGGGAGGGGGAGGGGTGGCTGCCATGTAAATATTTGGAAAAGTGGGGTATTGGGCTATTTATTTTACAAGACTTTGTCAAATAAAAATATTTCCACAATTTTGTAAAAGTGGGCTTATGCTTATCATCAAGCATGGGATTATCTTTGGAGAAATATGATCACATTATCAGTCTTTGCAGTGAAATTTTCCAATCCTCATACTAGTATGAATTCTTTAATACTTAAAATAGATACATGTATATAGTTAAAGGAAAGCTTGATATATTGGATTGCAGAGTTCCCATGATAATTTTATCAAATCAATTGATATAATATAGAGTCTACAGTGTCACAACACGTTACTATAATTTAGAGTAAACACGTTTCTTAATATATATCATGGGGAGTAACAAGTCCTAAAGAGGAATTGTCATGTACTTTACTCAAAGTAGATCTCTTTCTATACTTCAGTAAATGATGTAAAGAAAGGAACAATAATAATAATAATAATAATAATATCCTTTTTTTATCCAGGGTGACATAATAAGCTAGCAGCTAGTTTACATTATGGCCATGTAATTCAAATAAATATACAAGTATTTAGTAAAAATCTACAAGGTTAACATCTGCTGCATAAAAAAGTACAAATATAACAGAAGTTATTACAAATTATACAAAGGTTGTATACTCTTATCACATAGATATATAACATCTACAATGTACAAATGTTATGTGGTCATAAAATCAGGATTTCTCATTAAAAGATTTGCAGAGGAATAATTTTTAAAAAGCAGAAACTTTAGGTATTTGTTTAATATCGTGTTGCAAAGTATTCCATAAAACTGTACTCTACCATGTACTCCTTGTGTTAATGTTCCTTATAAACTAAAAAACCTTAAGATACTCTGGCACTAAATTATATAAGACCTTGAAAGTAAGAACATATTTTCAAAAAATAATGTAATCCATAATTGACATCCAGCTAAGAGTGTTAGAAAGAGATGATGTAGATGTTAAAATATCTTGAACATTTTAAATCACCCTGGCCGCTCTTTTTTGTAAGCTCTAAAGTCAATGCATGTAAGAAGAATTACGGAGTTTTCCCCACACTACTGGGAAAGATAAAATGTGGAAAAACACGTTTTGTGCACTATTAAGATCAACTAATCTGACATAAAATCTCTAACCCTTTTCATAATTCCTATTTTCTTGGATACATACCATATATATCCGCGTATAATCCAATGCAAACTGCATCGACCCAGATCTGTCATCGCATAATGCACTGGCAGATCTGGGTCTAAACAGTTTGTAAGGATTAATCAGTAGGTCAAACAACATAGACCCTGATCTGCCAGCACATTATGCGACGGCAGATCAGGGTCTGTGTTGTTTGCATTTGGATCTAGCTTATACGCGAGCATATATGATACATGTTTAAAAGTGAATGAGTGTGATAGAATTTTTTCAGTTTCTTGGGATTAAGTGAACTTAGGAGAAATTTGTCACCGTCAATAATAAACAATCTGAAATAGAATGCTTTTGAGGTCTCCTTGTGATTCTTCAACATATCTAGATATTTGTAATGTATGTATAGGTATGTAAGGAAACAATAAATTTGTATTTTGTTTTCATGTGAATTTTGTTGTTTTACTCTGCCATTGTGGCCTTCAGAAGACAAATATAGGCAAAGGAGTAGTACCACTAATTATCTGCATTAAAATTTTGGACTGTCTTTCTTGTTAGAGGCATTATCAATGGGTCTCATTTGTATAGACTTAAGTATAAATTGTGAACTTGAATTCTAAAGATCATCTGTCTTGCCTACTTTATGAGTTTTGGACTGTCTTTCTTGTTAGAGGCATTATCAATGGGTCTGATTTGTATAGACTTAAGTGCAAATTGTGAACTGGAATTCTAAAGATCATCTGTTTTGCCTACTTTATGAGTATTTAATTCAAAGACATAGTATGGACATTGCCTCATAAAAGTATGTCACTGAAATTCTCTTTTACAGCAAGGAATATAATACCCAATGATGATTGCAGGTTTCTTGATGCAAAAATATCCTGAATACAGAGCGAAATGTAGAAACATAAACGAATCACTTGAGTGTAGTAGGTAAAACACTCTGACCTACTTTTGGTAGATATGTGTACTTCTTAAAATGAATGCACCCATCCCCATCAAGTTTTTTTAACTTACCTTTAAAAAAATAAACTTGCAAAAGTATCTACAAATACAGCTAAATGAGAAAACTTTAGATAAGTAGATTAGAACAGTTTGGAGGTGGATATAACAGGATATTAATTTTCTTTTCAAAAGTCAGTGGATATTTTGGGTGAAAAATTTAGCACAATAGCAAAGGTGGTACAAAAGAAAATCTTTGTTTTCCATACAAAAGAGCTATAGTTTAAATGACTTAAATACAGCTTTCATACCGAAACCAATTAGGTTTTCATTATTATGATTAAATGATACATATTTCTATTGTGGGTATTGCCAGTACATGGTACAAAGGAAAATAATTGTAAGATATTCCCAACCCCGACCCCTCCTGACCCCACAAAGGCTGTTACGGGAAAATACACAGTGGATTCATCAAGTTATCAGTTATCGTGAATTTCGTAGATGTTGAAAAGCATGTGAAACATAATTGTTATAATTTTCTTGTACATTTTTATAATTGTTCATGTCGTATACCAGTATTCATGGTTTTGTGGTGGCTCTGAATTCTATGGAAATAAAAGGACCCGATCCTTAATGCACAAATTTAAACATCGACGAAATTGTCATTTTTCGAAAAAGATAATTGGTACCAACGAAAATAAATGAATTCATAGTAGTTTGTACCATTCATCCATAGTAGTTTGTACCATTTATTCATATTAGTTTATACCATTCATTCAAGGTAGTTTGTACCATTTATTCATAGTAGTTTGTACCATTCATTCATAGTAGTTTGTACCATTTATTCATAGTAGTTTCTACCATTAATTCATAGTAGTTTCTACCATTAATTCATAGTAGTTTGTACCATTCATTCATAGCAGTTTGTACCATTCAGTTTGTTCCATTTTTTTTTTACGTGAACAATATCCAAATCTTAATTTAAAAAAAAGACATCCTTAAAATGCGTGCATTCAAACATTTAAAATTCCTCTTCAGTTCGTGTACCTGGTTAAACAGAAGATTGTGGCCACAGAGCATTTTCCAAAAAAAGCATTTTTCCCACAAAGAAATTGTAATCTTCATCAAGATCTGTACATTTTAATGATGAAAGTAAGTTAAGTGCATAATTATTGAGCAGTGGAAAGAAAAGCTAACAAAAGGCAGAGACATATGAGCTTTCTGAATATGATGATGATGATTGTAGTTCCCTCCGGTACTTTATCATGGCACCCCAGATTTGTAGTCTGGTGGTGATGGTGGAGGAATAGAGTTATATACTGGTTCCTACCAAGTTCCACTAGAATGACGTTCATATGAATACACGGGATCTAAGAATATATATATATATATATATATATATATATATATATATATATATATATATATATATATATATATATATATATATGCTAACCACTAAAAAGACAGTGCAGAGCTAAAAACGGCATCTAGGTCCCATTCTAGGGCACACGAGTATGCACAGTACTGGTAGAAGTTAGGTCCTTTCGTAGGGCACTTAGATATACACTAGAATGGTATCAGCTAACTCCTTTCCTTGAAAAACACGGGGTATACATGGTGATATGTATATATATATATATATATATATATATATATATATATATATATATATATATATATATATATATATATATATATATATATATAGTTAGATAGATAGATAGGATGAGTGTTGTCCATTAATGATTTCAATTGTCTGCCAGTTCAGGATAGATTTTCCATCGGGGTATTTTGGTGTGATCCCTTATTCAGTTGAGGTGAGAACTCGGTCTTTATCCTTCAAAGAATTATCACAGTTAGAATCTAATTTTGCACTGCTGACTATATTTTTAAAATAATGTTCAAAAGGTATTAAAGTCCCTCTCTTAAAAATTTCATCACGGTATGAGTATTAATTAAGTATAGGGATTTTGAATCCCCCCCTTCACTATCGTGGTGTGTATACCGGTAGAGACCGAGTCTTTCACCGCATCTTACGAGGGAATACTCGTACCGGAGATAACATTCAATAACACATTACATCGCGAAAATACCGCCTAATATTCGATTCCATACACCTCATAGCCTACTCTTCAAAACCACCCGTACTGCAATATTATTATCCGACCACAACGCAATTTCCAGGTAAGAAGTTATACAGGAGTTTATTATGGAGATTTGAGCGTGCGTTTCATCAAGTGAAAGTTACTGCAGGAACTACGTTTTGTGCTACCAGAGTTGACACGAGTGTACATCTCTCTCTCTCTCTCTCTCTCTCTCTCTCTCTCTCTCTCTCTCTCTCTCTCTCTGTTAATAATTTATTGAAAACTGCCCGATTGTGTAAGAATAATGATCGTACACGTTTTAAAAAATTAAAACGCACGCCGGGACCTTCTTAAGAGAATTTAACCCTCGTGCATTGCCTTTGGGTCCAAGGTCTTCCCTTGAGTTCCTGCACACGTATGAACTTCACAAACTGTGTATGATACATTTTGTAAACAAAAAAGCTATCACTAAAATATCACTAAAATAATGTATGAGAGAGAGAGAGAGAGAGAGAGAGAGAGAGAGGTACTAAAATGCAATTGATTCAGTTTCACACGTGTGGGTGTGAGCATATGCTACTGTGAGATTATGAACGGACATGTACCAAGTAAAATACTTTTTTCGATGCACTTCAACTGTGAAAAATCTTGTACAACATTAATCGACCATTTTCATCTGGTCGCCAAGTATCAGAAATTGTAATTGTAACTAGGCAAATTGGATGTGTTATTAACATTCGTCATCCAGTGTAAATAGCAATCCAAATATTATAAACAGGTGCTTGTTGAAAGCGCAACTCATAGCTTGTTCAGTTAATTGCTCACGTCAATGATTGACCCAGTCTTGAATAAATTGGTCAAGAGAGACGTGAGAAGTACTCAATCTACTGGTACAAGGTCATAAACTCCTGAGGAAACCGCACAAATGTGCAAGGTCACAAACTCGTAAGGAAACCGCACGAACGAAAGAACAAAAGATGTATATAATGCGTGATATTCATTTTCCAGTGACACAGGAACTTGAAAAAAGTCCATAAATTCCACAGAAAACATCCACAAAATCCACCCAAAAATATGGAATTTCGATGCATGCAAGAAGCGTTATTTTTATTCTTATGATAAGCTTTTCCTCCTCCATCTGTCATAATGTTTATACATGTTGCCTAACATAATCTACAATAATGTGAATTGACATCATCATTATAGCTTGTTTCAAGCAAGATTTAACATTTTAGAATTAATCAGCAGAGAGCACACATAAGAAATCATACAGTGAAAAAGAGGGGGGGGGGGGTAATCCACAAAGTTGCCAGTTCTGACTCGTGTCTTCAAACTGTGTGAAAAATCCGCAGTTTGTGAACAACTTCAAAGGTGTGCTCACCCTGGTGTCGTTTATTCATGACTATCTGTGAGGAAATATAGACCGTATGAACTGGAAACTTGCCTTTATGTGTTTTCTTAAGCGGTGATCTGCCAATAAAAAGACATTAGTTTAAAACAAGCACGGTATACTGTTATTCTGAATACAATCAGACCTGAAAATCATAAAACTCTTGAGCTTGATTTTGAGCTTGAGATTTTGAGTCAACCAATCACAAATGATGTTACTTTTTAAATATCCTTTCTGATTGGGTGATAAAGGAAAATCAATCTAAAGCTCAGAGTTTTATCATATTCAAACCCAGCTCTTCTCATCCTTTTCTCGCATTCAAGTAGGGGCGCAATGATCGGAGTAGAGTTGCAACATGGAATTAAAAAGAAGAAAAAGAGTCGGCAATTATCTGAAGACTGGAATCCAGCTATCTGATCAGATGAAAAAGCCTGGAATCCAGCTATCTGATCAGATGAAAAAGACTGGAATCCAGCTATCTGACCACATGAAAAAGCCTGGAATCCAGCTATCTGATTAGAAGAAAAAGCCTGGAATCCAGCTATCTGATCAGATGAAAAAGCCTGGAATCCAGCTATCTGATCAGATGAAAAAGACTGGAATCCAACTATCTGATCAGATAAAAAAGACTGGAAACCAGCTATCTGATCAGATGAAAAAGCCTGGAATCCAGCTAATCCAGCTATCTGATCAGATGAAAAAGCCTGGAATCCAGCTATCTGATCAGATGAAAAAGACTGGAAGTCCAACTATCTGATCAGATGAAAAAGACTGGAATCCAGCTATCTGATCAGATGAAAAAGCCTGGAATCCAGCTATTCCAGCTATCTGATCAGATGAAAAAGCCTGGAATCCAGCTATCTGATTAGATAAAAAGCCTGGAATCCAGCTATCTGATCAGATGAAAAAGACTGGAATCCAGCTATCTGATCAGATGAAAATTTAACTCTACTTAAAATGGAAAAATAAAATTTATTAAGGCGAGATTTAACTTTAAAACATGTGATGGTGAATGTCGATGCTAATATTTCTTAGACTAGTTAAGTTTAAGCACAAGTGTCCAAAACACTATTTATACAATTAATCTGTGTTTTTGTTATACATGTATTTGTCCTTTTAGGAATTAGGTAACGACAATATTATTTATGTAACACCTTATATCCAGATTTTTTTTCCTGAAGAAGAACGAAATTTTTTGGAGACCTTTTCTCCCCAACTTTAGTTGAAATCTAAATGTTTAATATGTACAATGAATTATACATCGTTTGAAACAGAAACTGGCTTGCTTACTTATATGTATACTCGAAATAAAACAGGGTGCATATCAAAACGCAGAATATTACAATTTAGGTATGAAACTTAGTTGTGTCATTATGGGGCATTGTGATTTTTGTTACTGATCTGTGTCAGCGCCCTCTATGCCCCATGACTTTACCATCGAATCACACGCGTGCGAGCTTGTGGTGAGCCTCGCGCGCTTGAAACCCGCGGGCACCCCCAAGAGAAGTTACCACGAGGTGCATCTGTACACTACTACAATAAACATTTACTCGATATTTACTGCCTGTAAATCCACTACCTGTTTTGGGCCGCTAACGCATCTGTGCTGGGAGACGTCGGTGGTTTTCCATTTCCACCAGCACCATTTCGAACTCACCCATGCTAATCGTTTATCTTCGATGGCCATTGAGTAGAGTTTACTAATTGTGCTGAGACTATTTTGTGCCGTCGCGAGAAATTCCGAATAAACACGTATTCGCGAATGCAGCCGTAGCGAAATTATTTTGCCAGCATCACCCGCGACACACTGGTTACTATGGATATGGTTCCAACAACAATTCCGACTGGTGTACCAATGATAGTTGCTGTGGTCACAATTCCAGCAACACCAAGGCCAACGGTGGTTGCGGCGGTGATTCCGCAAATAGCATCTTCAACCACACACACACGTTTGTATTTCGTGAGTCAAACGGTTTTCCTGATGATTTCATCTCGCAGCTGTTGTTCGGCTTCGATTATTTTCTCACGTCGGTAGCTTTAAGGGTCTATCATAGTTCTTCTATTAATATTGTCATAGTGGAGACAAATTGCTCGACAGGCTGACCTTGTTCAGCTGCAACACGCGCACGTACTGTCAACCAAGCAATTTTCTTCACTGGTACAACCATCATATAATCATAGAAAATATCTTCCGGCGGAATATTTAAATCTCCGATGATCGTGCGTTCCTGGGGTTTGGCACCACGTCCATTTCGAAACACACCGATTACGCCTTTGCTTTCTGCCTGTAACGGTCGTTATCGTCCAAGAACTGTTACGCGGACAAATGCATCCTTGTTGAATAAAATTCGAGATCCTTCTCTTTTTAGTTGAGTCAATGTCGATATAACATAATCAATGGGGAATATAACCGGGATGGATTCAGCGGTGAATTTCACTTAATCGTTGTACAAAAGTTGTTTGATTTTATGTCCGACGGTGGCGTATCTTTTTTGTCTGGCATTTGTGTGTGCTAATGCTATGACTCCAAGCTGGTCTCGAGTTGGTAGTGGTACGGTACATCAGGGTGGTCCCAACGGTCAATTTATATCTTGCCCTCGCTTAGATTATATTTGAGCGTATTAGAAGGCCTGGTAACAACATTTTGAAGCAGATATTCGTCGACAAGTGGAATACAATTTATGTCGATGTTAGTATCCTTTGTTAGGTCATCAATCACCCCGTCGGTGAATTCCGCAACATCATTACCGCGTGGGACTTCAAAATTCATCACGTATATGTAATAATAAATCTTAAACATAAATCCCAAAGACGGTTTAGTAACCTTCCGGATAGATGTTGAATACTTCAAACTGAATTTCATTTTCGACAAATAATGATGTTGATATTGTATATGTGAAAAATTTTACAACATTGCCGGTTTTGTCGAAACGTGATATTGGTGACAAAAACCCAAGATGCCGCTAATCATTTGTCAACATTACCATTCTACCCCACCCACTTTTAGTTCCGGTTATGGTAAACAAATATGTGACATTTAGGTCTATCAAAGCTATTGTTAAGAGAATGGAAAACAAGTCGGTGAGTTAATAAACTTAAGAGGTCAGCTTTTTACTCGGCTACTTTGGTCAATATTCCTTGAATTTGGCTCTATAAAGTTATTACGCGTGGTGATGAGGGTATGGTTGATAGCATTTCAGTGACCTTTGCATCCACATATTGTTCTCAGCATTGACATCATTGATGTGGTTTTTGATGTAAGCAAAAGACACATCAGAGTATCTGATTTCCCCGATTTCGTTGATTTCGGCAAGGTTCTTTCGAAGGCCCCTCGCAGCTTCAAAACAACATCCTGAATGCCCACGTTAGACGTTTTAAGTTTTCCAGTTTGATCTTGGAATATCACAAGCTCGACCGGGTCAATGTCAACAACAACCCGGCTGGTAAACTCAATCAAATCCGCTTTGGTGGCAAATCTGCTCAGATCGACATCAGCGCCGCGTCAGGTTGAGTAACGTCCGTAAATGTTAATAGGCATTTTGTATACTATTATGCGTGCTTTCTAAGTGACGATGTAAAATCAACAATCGCGCGTGGTGTTGATAAACGATCGAGTGCAAAAAGTACTTCAACAACAAGATGTCCATATATCGGACAGTCAAGAAGAGTTTGTAACGGCAGCGTCGAATAAAATTGCGGTAGACGACTCTGTCGTCGAGCGTCAAAGCCACCATGTAAATAATCATTAATTACAAGTGGTGGTGCAAGCCCGTACGAGTCAAAATACAAACCATGTTGAGGCGTTACCACGTATGCTACTCAATCAGTCCCAGGTGCTGTTGACGAATCCAGGTTAACAATGCCGGTTTCCGAAGTGCGGGAGATCATTGACGCAAGATCATTTCAAATAAAGACAACTCGGAAATCCTTGATTGACTTTGTCATCGCGAGTAAGTCAAGATTGGTCAATGGACGCGAGGCCTTTTGCGAGTCGTACCGGGGAGTCGAAGACCTTTGCCTGAGGCAGTGTTGCTCCTAGGATCCCAAGGTCAGGGGACACTGTGTCCTTCACCCTCCAGATTTGGGGAACACGAACCATTTGAAAGGGACAGAGGAACATTGTAGTACATAATCCACTAGAAGTGCTAAATAATGAGATAATCTTATTTGTTTCTACAGTTTTGCCACATTAACTTTCTCATATTTTCCTTGGACATTTACATTATTGCAATAAACGTGTTATCATGTGATCAAGTAACTCATGAAAACATTAACATGTTTGAATATTTGGATAACCTGAAATGAACTTCACCATGGAATTTTCCGTTCCGGATCTTGCTCTAATTTAACTTTAGCGTTTACTCATTATCTACTAGCCGCATGTTTTCTTAATTACGTTTCTTTTAAAAGTATTAAATCATTAATCAAATGACAAATTGTGTATTTGCATAAATTAGTACCCTTTTCATTAATTCAGCCTGAGAATAAATTAAATCGTCACTGCCGTAGGTGTGACCGTAACCTCGGAAATACGTCACAATAGCAGCGGTAAAAGACTTTAGCAACTAGGCCGACTACTAAAAACCTTGAATGTTTTCATTGCCAGATTCATAGTTTTGAAACGGATGTTCATTGCCATCTTACAGGTTTTATCACTTTTAGCGACTTCGGCCATTGCTAGCGCCAACATAGACGTGGATGCACATCCGCGAAAGAAAGTGTAGGCATATTTGTTTTTATTTTTTTTCCTGACAAAAAAAGCGCGCCCACAGAGGCGCACAGGGTTAAGATTTGGTGGACATAAGACAAAAAATTGCGGGGAAAACGCTAGCCCGCGCTCTGGGTTCAACACTGCTGAGGGTATTCTGCCAGTCGTCCCGGGTAGTCTAAGGACTTATCTTTTTTTTATTCGTCTACGAGAAGCTATGCGGCCTAAAGAGGCTCTGCCTCCAACTGCCTTTTTGAAAGCCATTCCGGATACAGTTCCAAAGTCCCTTTACCGCAGCCGCTTTTGCAACCGCGGGAGCCGCATCCGCTAGCAACGCTGGAATGGCCGCGAGGAATGAAAATTTTCCAACGGTTTTTTTTTATATTTGTGTCACCTCAGACTTGGATAACTTTAATGTTACCAAGGTGTTCTTTTGTTTGGCCGCATTAAGCTGACCAAGTTGTGTTTGGGCTAACCCCGCGGAGATAATTCAAGTTTGACGGAGAAAGTTTCAATGTGAGCCCGCAATCGTTTCTTATTGGGCTCTTTATTTTCGCAAGCTGCTTTGGGCTAAGACCAACCATAACTTCATAATAGGACCTTATTTTTAATCGCGCTGTTCAATTACAGCCACTACAATAATTACAGGATTTCTACAGGCGCGTCAATGAACCTTATTCGGCCACCTGTGCCCTCGAACAACAACTTATCAGAGAGAATCACAGCAATGCATCTGTAACCACAGACGGGAACATCAGTAATACGTGCATGAAGTGCATATCGACCACGGACTGTCTGTACAGGTCCAGGTGTTCTAACGAAAAGTAATAAATCGGGTATAACGTGCCGAAATATTTTTGGGAAATCTGCAGACCCGTGTCAACATTTTTGGTCTCGGCCCATGAATGACCACAGCTTTTGATTTGCACGTGCGACATGATTGTTTTCGAAGTCCAGCAAAATTTCTTCGTAGGGTACCTGATAACCGTTTAACCGGAAAGAAACTTCAGACACTTCTAACTTGTCAAATATCATTTGGATTACCTCCTATCCTCCGCCTGCCTGAGCTATAGTTCGAAACGCTACGAATACATGTCTTGGTTTCCTGACACCTTGTTGAGTAGTTATTTACCATGATGATGTCTGAACGTTAACTTCATGCGAATCTAATGAGCTCGTGAAATGATAGCAGTGATGCGCCTCCAGAACTCATAAACGATAACAAACGCGTTTCTGTAGCCACTGAAGGGATTATCACAGGCATCCGCAAGGCCAATTTCAATAACACAACTTTACCAGCAGCATCTCCAGGACGCTAAATTGCATCATT
Source organism: Margaritifera margaritifera (assembly GCA_029931535.1). NCBI lineage: Eukaryota > Metazoa > Mollusca > Bivalvia > Unionida > Margaritiferidae > Margaritifera > Margaritifera margaritifera. Next base: position 2,219,259 of record JAQPZY010001465.1, read on the forward strand.
GGTGTCACTCTTTCGGTATAATGTGACTATCTCTGCAAAACCCAAATATATGACTGATAGGAATCGCACTCGAAAACAACAATGAGTCTCCATGAAGTTGTCATTATAATTGGTGCCAATTACAGCGGGGATTTGTGCATCTCCTGCCGCGTTTTTGACGTTTCCAAGGGTATACTGGTAATAATCCTCAGCGATGGATCCATCCTTGTAAAACATCAGAGACGGGCCAGCGAATCTTGCATACTCGTCACTGTATCTGCTGTGTGCAGTAATCATCGTGGCAATGTCAACATTACTTAAACATGCTTCGATTTCCTTTCCATCGATGAAAGAATGTGTGCTGCTGAACAACCTAATGACACCGTTGTTGACAAATCCAACCCGGGCAATTAGCATTATCGTTTTGTACTAATTTTCTATAGATTTCTAAAAAGGCATCACACCGGAGGAAATACTGAGACGTATCATGCACTTGTAAGTCTGTTCGCCCTTTGTGACCAGGATCTTTCGCCGGGTACGAATAATCCTGGAAATCTTTATTGCTTCAATCTATCATCACTAGAGCGTCCATGTCGAACGCGGTATTGCGTACTTCTTTGAATGTTGTCATTACTTTTACTAATACATTATTGGTTTCGTCTAATACCTTTTTATCGTTCAGGCTCAGTCCACAACCGTAATCCGCTTTCCATTGCCGTATTTGCAATTATTGAATCGGTTAGACGTTGTTGAGCAGCTTCATTGATGATTTTACTGACCGGCACGGGCATTGTTACCGTGGATGGAAGTGGAAGCTCAATCAGCTTTGATGGTGTCCGAGTCACTAATCGTCGTAGTCGATCTCGAATCGATTGAACCGCTTGCAATTTTTTAACTGATACGCAGCAACGCTTTTGATACTATCAACAACTCGCATTGCAACTTGTTTAGCGATCGGTGCAGCGCGCGAGCTCATGGCCGCGAGTACCTTTGGTGCGCCTGTGAACAATCCCTAGACAACATCACCGCGACCATTTCCGTAATATGTCATGTAAACTGGTTTTCTCGCGTTGATAACACGCACGGATATCACAACAATAACGCTAGTGCGATCTCGAGTGCGCGACCTTCCCCAGCAGTAGTTTTGGTGTTGAGAAAACCACGTGAAATTTTAGCTTCGTAGACGAGATAGTAATCATCGAGGTTGTATTTACAACGACACGCTGCATCGCAGCATTAATTTCTCGAAGAATCACCTCTGTAGTCATCATCTGTGTTATATATCATCGATGTCTTCAATGATTTCTTGTATTAACGTGCGAAACGTCCCCGGGTCCATGATGTCGTTGGTGAGCAATTGCTGACAAATCGACGAGACCACATTAATGACTTCTGGTGCGTTGTTGCCCGCGCGAACTGATCCCACGAATGTTTCCAACCGATCCACGAGTTAATTTACCTGTTTTTTGGTCTACAGACACGCATTTAAACCCTACGGGTTTGGTTGTCCCACGTTTGTATCCGCTTCCCCCACCAAGACTTTTTCCACTTGGTTTCTGGGGCAAATCCTCCTCCGGTGGGGATTAATATTTTTCTTTCCCGGGAGGCAGATTCTCTTTTGGAGGCTCATCCATAAAACTTTCCCCATAAATTGTTTTCAAGAATTTTTTTGTTTGTACGGAGACAACTTATCCAGTTTTTTGTTTTATTTTTTTACACCTATATTTTTAGAGAGCTCAACAATCGTATGAAAGTCATTCCCCATGAAATTATTACCATATTGTCTTTTAAATCCAGTCCACTCCTTGAATACCCATCCCTCCTAGTTATCTTTGATGTAACCCGGGCGCAGATCCCAAGGTAGTTCAGACTCAAACATTTTAATTGTTTTTAGATTACGTACATTAGCAGCAAACTCCAGGGAATGTTCGAAGATCAAATGCCGTGCTTGTTGATTAAAGTTTTGAACTTTGGTTTCCAACTTTGCTTTGTACTCGGGTGGTTGTTGTTGTGGAAGATTTGCAAGTGCCTCTCCGATATCATGTCATTTGTCTTCTATCCTTTATCGAATTTGCACTAATTGTAGTGGCGCACGCCTAATTGGACCAGGTAGTTATTCTGTTCCAATCATCGCTTTGGTGGTTTCCGCGTCTTTTTCCACTTTTTTCCGCAGTTTCTGCGCTCTTGGCTACAATCTCTTTTGTTGTTTTGATCAGAGGTGCAAACGTTTATTAAAAACTCTCTGTGAGGTCTTCCCGTTCATTTTGTCGCTACTGTAACATATCTTTTACACGATTGCGTGAGCCTATGTACTCGCGAAGAAGTTCCAGATGATCGCGGGCAGCTTTACGGCGTCGGTCAGCAGTCTCTGATATGTCATCGCTGGCGGATTTCGTCATTGTATATGTTTATCATGGTTGTTAAATTGCTTTAAACGCTTGCGTGAGACGCTTTTGAGTTTAAACCCGTGCGATACTTGCGCGGTCCACCACTCAAATCAATTGTGAGAAAACCATACGGATTTTGGATGATCTCCACAAATATATTCCGAAACTCATTCCACGAGTGGTTAGCGGCACACCAGTTCAAATGAATGTTTGCGAGACCATGCGCGTCAACGCCCCGAAATATCATCAACATGTTACAGTTGTCCCGGATCACGTTAGGCACGTCCGCGTATCGTTGTGCCACATAGATCACGTCTGTGTTTTTGTGTCGACCTCGAGAAAATATTTTCGAGGGGTTGTCTTGGTATTCTAACATCACGTCGTCGTACACGACAAGATTATTCTTCTTCCGGATCATGGTCATCAATGGCAGGGGCTTCGTCGATTGTAGAAAAGAACTAAATGGTAGAAACTTTGCTTCTCGATGACGACGCAAGCGCTTCCGTAAAATCCTTGAGTACATAATAACACGGCTGATCGTCGGCGAATGGTACAATCACGTACAGCCGATCCCACGTGAAACATCTCATGATCAGATTGAACAACAGTTAAGTTTTCCCGGATCCAGCTGGGTCAATGATCAACGCACGAACCGAGTTTGGAAACATGTCACCCTGTTTGGGTGGTCTAGGCTTTGCCTGAGCAGAGACGTCAATAATGGTGAAAGCATCGGAGCTCTTTCTCTTTCGTGATGCCATGTTAAATATCCATTGTTGTATAACTCAATCATGCCTTCATATTGTGTGCGATGTTGCATAAAAACACGAACCGCGAGTCCAACTCGTGTTCGGACGCGTAATAACAGAGCCGCAATAGCTGGAACTTGCGTCCGACATGGCGCAAAGAAATTTTCATTTAGAAAAAAATGTCGCTGGCGGTGATATAGCTGCTGCATTAACAAAGTTACCCCGGGAAACGTGGGGTAAGTATCATGGGAAAAAACATATCCCTGGATACAATTACTACGGGATCTGGAACACGGCTAGATATACGACTGGATTCCAATAACCGACCGAGGCCTGGAGACGAACCTGTGAACCGCGTCGATGCTGCATGTTACCGTACACGATCTCGTGAACAAAGCATCAAATTATATCCGTGCGCGTCAACGCACCGATATGGATCTCATCCATCACTTGAATGCAATCGTGGGACCGGCTGTCGGAGAAAGAATCGCCAGATGGATCATCAAAGGAGGTATGAAAGCCAAGATTCTCATTGGAGGTAAAACCGTAATATAACAAAAAACAAACAAACAAACATGGATAAGAAACTGGCCGCTGATCAAACTTTGTTCGCCAAATACTACAGTCCGCGCGGTATTGGAAGGGAAAAGCAGCTGTTGAAAAGTCACCCATGGGGTCGCTTGAAAGTGGCTTGCCATACAAGTGTTGTGGCAAATTTACCGACGCGCTCCAAGGAAGATTTCGCGTGGATGGTTTGATGTGAGCACGCCCAACGAAGTTCACCAGGCGGATCTTTTATTTCTCTCGCATGATCAGGTACGAGGGCGACAAGGTCGTGAACAACAGAGTCGTTTGCACATATACAAGTACGCGTTAAACTGTTGTAGATGTTGCCAGCAGAGCAGAGCCGTTGACGTCCGAAGATACAGCGAGTGTCACAAACGCACTTAAAAGTATCTACGCACGTTCACCACTAACATGGCCACGACTTTTGCAGGTGGACTCGGGCAAAGCATTTATCGGAGCCTTTGCTGCTTTGTTGGCTAAACATAAGGTGCTGGTTTGTCTTGGACATGTTGGCATACATCGCGGTCAAGCCATTGTGAAACGATTTAATCGTACACTTGCGGAACAATTATTCGGACACCAGTACGCGTAAGAATTGTTAATGATATGTAAAGAGCGATCTCGCGAGTGGGTGACACTGCTTCGATCAGTCATAGCAGCGTTGAATAATGAAACCACACGCGCAATTGGGTTAAAACCCGTTGAGGCGATTCGGTAGAAGACTGTCACCGTTACCCACAAAACAGTTTCACAACCACCCACGTTAGACCCACGCAGAAACAATTTCGTTAGGTATCTGTATGCACCGGGGTGTAGCTAGAAGATGGGCAACGTCTTGCTACTGACCCGGTATGTTCCGTCGATGCATTTACGATCTTAGACCGGATTGACTTTCCGGGGCAACCAACACGCTACCATTTAACACCTGCTAGTTAACAAGCGGCAAAGCCTCCTACTAAAGCATTTGTGCAAGAGGAATTGCAAGTCATTCCCGCGGATACGGAACTGCCACCAAGGTCTATTTTGGGATCAACAAGTGCCCGTACGCGTAAGTAGTGACACCATTGGAGAAAATCTATCGCTTGGTGTCCAGCGGGGACAAACTTACCTTGATGCAACGATACACACCCATGCGATGTCTCTTTGACCGGATAAGATTGGCAGTGTGTGCGAATTCTCGACCATCGCGTAAGCATTCCACATACATGTTATGCTTGAGATCGTATGCGACCACAACCCGGGGAACTCCTTTTGCCTTTTGATATTTTTGCCGAATCCAACCACGATCGAATACATCTTTGGACGAACCCTTACATATTCTTCTACAGTCTTGCCCGAGAACTCATCCTTGAATTTACGTACCTACGACCTTTTTATTTTCATTGCTGAACAGTGGGCGGTCTCGCTGATACTCGGTAGTTTCAAAATCATTTTTCAAACTTGGTTCAGCCATATCTGCGTACATGTCATCTGTGGTTATATACATGAGTAATGAATCTGTTTCAGTATAGAGAATCTTTATTTTGTCGCCGTATCGTGGCTTGATTTTATCGTAACAGAACTCGCACATGAAGAGCTTGGAAAGATCTAGCACTGACGCGCCAACGTAGCTAGGCTTCGTCAGCTTCAGTTTTGATATTATACTGTGTACGGCAACAAGCCCACCATCAAAGATTTTGCGTGACTCAAATGCCGGGTCCGCAATTAAACTGTTGAGTTTGTCTTGCTCACTGTCGCGCACAAGGTGCACGCGAATTCCTTTTCGTAGGTTCTCCATTGTTTTCACAAACACTGAACTATTCATAAGCTTGAAAAAATATTTCTCAAACTTATTTGTGGCACCTGTGCGAAGATTCGTATTCATTTGTATGTATGGGGCCATCCAGGCGCGCTGGCGAAACCAGAGCACCCGCAACACACGCATTCCCAATCGCAGATAGAACTGCAGGTTTGGTACGTGGACTACATAGTTGCTCTTAGTTCTCAGGTTCGGAACAAGCTTAACGCATTTTGTAAACCTGCGTCCGGAATCATCCACGTTCGCACACTGATACAGGGATAACCAGTCATGTGGCACTGACAGCGCTTCCAGTGCCAGCGGATAATCATTATGAGCTTTGTGAAGCTCATCCGGGTACACCAGGTCGACTTCATAAAAGTACCCGATTTCGCTGTTGCTATAGTACCCACATATCTGTTTTTGTATATTCACAGTTGTGTGATCGATCCAAGCAAAATCGGTGACTTGCCATAGAAATACAGACACGGATTCCTCGTTCAACAAACTAATGCGCATCGATATCGGTGGGCAGTTTCAACTCAACCTTTGTTTTTGATAGAAGCGCGTCCCATGCCATTCTCGAGGACGAAAAATAGGGAACGGGGACTAGTTTGTATACTCTCATAGCTGTGTCTCGGAACGTCTTGAAGACAGCCGCGAGCAACAACACATCGGTGAGCAGATACAGGTCGTGGTAGTCGCCAAAGTTTTACAACCAAACGCGGACCAGACGTTGTTCGCGTGCGCGTTTCCGTTGGCGGAAATACCTTCGCGAGACAGCGAAGAATGGAAGGCGTTGATAGGTGGCAACTGAGTTTCTGCAAACTTGTCCCAGTAGCTCATGTACTCGTAGGGATAGATTCCTTTGCGAGTCGGCAAGGAACTTGGAACATTCATCAGCGGCGCCTCCGTATCGATGTGTAATCGTAAAACGATCGTTGCCATTCACTGCAAGGTTGTTCATTAGTTTATCCAGGCAGGAATTGAGAAACTGCATCGAGTCAATAAACTGCAGCTGGCCCAATCTAAACGTCATGTACTTTTCCATGCTTTTAGGAATGACACTTATTGGAGCATTCGATGCAGTTGCAATTGCTTGGATTATGATATGACCATCATACCCGCGCAGGTTATGAAGCACAACTGGAATTCTTATTTTGTTCGGGTAAATTCGCAACTGCAGGTTGCATGCGCTGTGTGCAGCTCCTATGTACACGCCAGTGATGTGATAGTCATCACGAACTTTGTCATCGGTGGAGCTGAAAGCTCCTTCACAAATCCGGTAATGAGTGGCCGCGGAAAACTTGCGTGTGTCATCGTTGGTCATAATCATGTCTGTGGGCATGGAGAGCTGTTGACGAATCCATTTCGCTGCTACCTCGAGCGAGTTAATAAATGCCTCAACTGAGTCTTGGCCACGATACAACATTGATGGCATAGTCGCTCCGTCGCAAAATATATGCATGCAGCGTCGACATAGAAACTTTTTCACCCTGTGCTTGCTATGCCGATAAGCCATGCGTGAAAAATCTTTTTGTCGACAGATAATTATACCTCACCGCTGATTAATCAATGTTGCTTAACAATAATAAATCAATGTTGCACCGCGCGCTTCTCACCATGGATAGTTGAATCGGTTGCAGGTCTTTATTCCAAACATACACATTAACAGCAATGGCAAGGCTGAGTCGCTCAAACTTACTGTAACTTGTACATAAAATTTAATGTTACCAAACTTAAGTTCGCCCAGGTATTGTTTGTATTTTCGAGGCTGATCTTTATTATCGCTCGCTGGATGCGGCGCGGACAAGAGCGGCCATTCAAAACACTGGTTGTCAGCATTTTTCACATGATTGCTGACCGTGGTGGAATATGCTTTAGTGTTGGAATATAACGAGTTGCGAAAAGGCTTCTACGGGAAAACACGAAACTGAACTTCCAAGCATGTGGAAAGCATTCATCCTGAACCTCCTCTGGAGTATTTTTCAAACTTCTCGATGATCTTTGAGTAACTTTTATCATTTCATCATTAATAGACTCAGTGTCTTTATGGTTCAAGATTACACAGGCACCACTATGAAACCTTGGCTGCGATGTTATAGATGGTGCAAAGCTGTCTTTAGTTACATGGCCAGACATGGTAAATTTTACATTGAGAGCAATGTCAACCTTGAATCCGGACGGCAGCGCTGTCTCGCCCACGTGCTATAATGTTGATTCAGTTTGCGGACGCATCTTTGAGAGAAGTTTCACAGCGTCTCTGCTTGGCTTGTATAAGCTTGGGATGATTGCTCGGTAATCTTGAAGATCACGAGAGCGCTTGTGCAGCTTAAACTCGGGAACTTGGGTCGTTTGACCACCATACACAACAGCCTCGTCAGCAATACTACGTGCGATACGACTACGGTGCTGTTCATTATCAACAATGCGTGCAATATCAGCCCGCGTGGCCCGTGGAGGAATCTTAATATGATACTGTGCTGCCGTTTAACGAAGCTGTCTCAGTCTGATGTGGTTCGACCACGAGTTCTAATAGTGCAAGTATGTCAGCCCTTCTTGCGCCTCTCGGTATGCTTATTGCACGTTCTCGCGCGGATTGATTCAATTGATTTTCAGTTGGTGTTGGCATTGCAACTGGCTGTGGTCCATCCGGAGAAAGTTGCCGCGGTTCATCTACAAGTCCTAATGACGTAAGCATGCCAGCTTTTCGTATACCGCTGGGTATCCGTATCCCACGCTCTCGCCCGAGTTTCCTGAGTTGATGGCATGCTGGTATATAAGGGGCAAATCATTGTCTAATTGCTTATTTCATTAATAAATGTTTGTAATATGTTTCTTTACCAGGATCAGAAACTGCAATAGCTTCAATCCTGGCTAGTATTTAATTGACTTTAGTGTCTTTTTCAACAGCGCTGACGTTGTCGGCTTTTTCCACAACAATAGGCTCCATATTTGTGTTGGAGAGTCTTTGCCGGCGCAAGTGATAATACTAGCGAACAGATCCACATAGTCGGCAAAATGCTGATTACGCAACTTTACTCCGATACCACATTTAAGGCAAGGTCGAGCATCAAAAGCATCGAAGCCAACACGTAACGCGAGCAAATATGATTTACAATATTCATAATAGCATGTTCTGCCACAGATTTCACGTTTTCCAAGGCATACACGTTTACATTGATTGAGTCCCAAAGCCATTTAACTTCTTATACATATATGCAGATGGTATTCTCTAAAGGAAAAAGTCATTTATGTTCTCGATTGGTTGTGTGCGTAACTTCATGCGTATGCTGTCCTCACCGATTATATAGGGTTCTAGAGTATACTCTAGTGGATAGTATTCGATCGTACGACCATTCACCCTGAAATACTTTTCATCCATGATGGTAACATTTAAACTCCGGGCAGTGACTAGTTAACAAGCTTTTTCACTACGCTGCAGGAACAGAGGATTACCATTAAATAGCTTTTTGTGCACAAATATAATTTTCTTTAATCCAGCATTTTGCCAAATCACTGCACGCTGACCAGTACCAAGTATTATGCCAATTCGGAAATGGCCGCCGCTTGTACAATGACATCCGATGGCGTCAAATGTCTTGCACTGCCTTTATACTGACTCCATAGTTTCTGTGTTTTTGCATGTCAATCTCTTTTCGCGAAACTGCTGACATTGCAACCAGCAATTAGACTCTTCAGTTTGTAAATATTTCCCACACTTACGTGCAAATGCTGTTGGTTTTTCAATATATTATAATGCTGAAGGCATCTCTCTAATTAATTTATTCTTGATAATCTTCGCTGTCGTCATTGTCTCCACTAGATATTTCGATGTCATCACTTTCTTCACTGTTTTTGTTCAGTGTCTCGGTTAACGTCAACGGCTTAAACTTTTCTTGCACAATATCATACAATGACTTTTCACGCTTTTGGGTGTAAGCTTCAGCGAGTTTACGTCGTTCTTTTTCTAAGTCAATCCTTAACTCGATTAATTTATCAAGATGCTCCAGATACGTATTTGAAAACTAATACAAAATATTTTGAGCCTCTTTAACAAATCTGTATGACGCATTTAGGTGCAATAATGATTTAATCTTTTCTGTGACGTTACATACATGCAATTGCTTAGGTAATGTGATTCCTGCATTAGCTACACTCATAAATCCTCTAAAACTAGTATACGCATGTTACGACTCTAGGGGTAATGTAACAGAATAAAAGACACAAACAAGCTTTCAAGATTAAAATGCAAATCTTTAATTTCTTAAAATATTAAAAGAATTAAAATAATTCATCAAACAATCAAAGTGAAAGAATTAAAATAACCTACAGTATAGAATATCCTAAAAAGTCCTAAATTGTTTTAAAGTTCACTTCCTGATGTTAATCCAAAATAATCCGGATGTGGTATTCCGAATGAAAAAGCCTGCACTGTGTTGAAGTAGATAAGTTCTGATAAAATCCAAAATAATCCTTGCAAGTCTGGAATATCACAAGTTTTAAAATAATGTCCGATAATTCCACGGAGCTGTATAGTAATTCAGATGAATTACTAATTAAATAAATTCCACACTGAACTGAATAATTTCAATAACCTCTCTTCGATCAAGCAATTGTAAAGAATGATAATTCCCAAGATTATTCCCTATATATCTTGACTAAGTGCGCAGAATTAAAAGGGAATATCCTTTCTCCGTCTTTAATAATATGGTATTTCAAAATAACATAACCCTCTAAGAACCAATCAGGAACTAATTTACGCGTCATTTACCCAAAGGTCTAAGCGTACTAAAAATCTCAAAGAGTAAACATAATGTTATTGTAGTATGGAATGTGACCTTTTAATGTTGATTTCCAAAAAGTACAAAGCCAGGTCGACTTCATTTCCCGCGCAATTGATCATGTGACCACTTATTGATCGAGAATTAGTCGTATCTATACTGATATGCTAACCCCTATTCAGACTAAAAACAGAGATCATAAATTAGTAAATTAAATCATTATAAAAGGTAAAAAAGGTATGATTCCGTAACAACGCATCAGTCGGTGAAGTTTTCGACATTATAGTATATACTGCGGTAATTCTCTAATATAATATATTCTCACGTAAAAGGAAATATAGCCTCGATCAATGCAAAATATTTGCACACAAAGGAAACACTCTCCATAGAATATTATCGCGCTCAATAATAATATTTGCTGCTAGCTATTTTCTCACATAAAGGAAACAACCTCTGTAGAATATATTATTATATGCAGTATAGCCGTGATCAATACTATTACTACTAGCTGTAGACGTAGTACACGAGGCACCTCGTTGTAACTTCGCTTTGGGTTGCCCACATGTTTCAATCACGCGAGGCTCAACACAAGTTTGCGCGTGTAATGCACTCGCGTGTGATTAGAGGGTAAAGTCGTGGAAGGCTTTGACCTATATCAATAAAAAAAATCCCAAGTCCCATAATGACACTACTAACTTTTAGATTTACTGCACAATTTGCAAAGCTTCCATTTTCGTACTAGTAGCGTAGATATGAAAGGTTTGGACCAGTCAGTCAGATTCAACGAGAAAGTCAATTTTTAACAAAAAATTAAAATCTCGTACAAGAATATTTCTGGACCAATCATTTTAAAAAAAAAATACCCCAAGGTCACCGTATTGGGGTACAAATTAGTGATTTCTTGCACATTAATACGTAGAAGCTAGACCACTAATATTTTTTATTTTTAAAGCAAAAGTATTCCAGGTCCTTGGAACGTAGTATATTGTGTTCCTGTTGTATAAATTGATATGCAGAAGCAGAACCACTCATATTTGTGACACGATGATCTGTCTGAAAAACACCCCTCCTTCAGAGACGACACTATTTCTGGACCACTCATACTTTAGTATATTATCATCTCGTGTTGAGATACAATGTTCTGTAGGAACACCTCTCCTTCGGAGACGAGAACATTATAAATTAAATTGAAAAAGAAAAAAAACATTAGACCAAAGTACGAGCAAATACAATATCGTCTTCTTGAATGTTTCCAGGTATATGAATGCCTTTTGGTTTTGGCTTCTGGACCAAGCTATCTAGCGAACATTTCGTGAATGCCAGTTATAAATGACATATTAATTGCTTCTACCTGAATGAAGGCATTATTCACTAAATATTTTACTTCAGACTCTGGTCTGAACAATTAGCAATATTGTAAAAATTGTTTTAGATTATAATGCATTTGCAGATCTTACATTGAACCGAATGCAAGTTTGAGACAAATAGCAGCAAATGACTTCGAGAAAGTTTTTTTTTATTCTTCAAATTAATAAATGACAGTGTTTTTTGTAAACAGATGAAAACTCTCTGGAAAAGAACAATAGTAAAATATTTACAGATGAAATTTAAACTATTTTAAATGCCAGAAAGACCTATCATTTACCAGGAAAACAAATTTTGATAAGGAATTAATGTTATTCAGTCTGAAAAACAAGATAATCAAATTAATTAACCCAATTTATGGCGGATTTACAATGTTAGAGTTATCCAAATGGTTCATGTGTGAATTTTACTACAACAAGCTGAAAAATAAATACGGTGATAGAATGAGACTGTTATTAGATGATGCTGATTCTGTATCCATTCGTATTGAGACAGTAAACATTTACAATGACATGAAAGATGGTATTAAGTTCTGTTCTGTAACACTAGAGACTATTCCCAAAGACGACATATTTGGTTTACCACAAATGAATAAGAAAGCGCCTGGACTTTTCAAAGATGAGCTGAATGGTGTTTAAATTAGAGTTTAGTGGGTTAAGGTCAAAACATTATTTATTCAAAACTGATAACGACGAAAAGAAAGTTTGCAAAGGAATAAATAATGCGTGTTAAAATTAATTTAAAAACTCTACATGTACAAAGATTGCTAATTTGATCACAAAAAATTACCATTCAGGCATTTACTAAGATCGTATAATCATGAAACGTATAACATCACATTGAAAAGAGTAGACAAGTATAACATGAAAAGAGTAGACAAATATAAAATGAAAAGAGTAGACAAGTATAACATGAAAAGAGTAGACAAGTATAAAATGAAAAGAGTAGACAAGTATAACGTGAAAAGAGTAGACAAGTATAACGTGAAAAGAGTAGACAAGCGTTTTTGTTTGACAACATAAACACATTCTCTAACTGACATGTAAGCACTATACCAACGGTACAAGTTGCTTACACCACACCAATCAATTGGAAATTAAAGTCACAAAAACATTGTTTCATTCATTCTGTTTCAACTACAATCTCTATTTGTACATCATCTGTGAGGAAATCATTTTCAGTGAAGATTCTTTGCATGTATCCGGTACAAATAACTTGTAATGAACAGAAAAAAAAGCAAGTCTCATTAAAATTATGTTTATTTTGTTCTGCTTCAAAGGATCTACAATTTCTCCATTCACTTCGTACGAGATAAAATGGTTTTCTTCAAACACTGGTTTGTAATAGACAACCTGAAAACACATATTCTCTCTGAAATCTTTGATTACAGAGTTGTACGTTTGCTCGATCACCTATTCTGACCTTACAAAATGTTTACCACTAAAACCTACTTTGGTTAGGTTAGTTGGTCTCTTTTCTTCATCATCATTCATAAACAAAGTATTCGCTCATTGATAGACACCAACCAGTAATTCTAATCACTTATCTAATTTATCATTAGGATATATCACGACTACCACATAATCCTTTAGTAACCACCTTCTATCGTAAGTTTTGCTGTACATAAAAGTTGGATAGATAATCGCTATGTAGACTTGCAAATTATGTGGTAATTATTATGTCTGAGAAGGTACATATTCTACCTGTCGATATCAGGTATGTAGGGCTCAACACATTGTTTTTTAATTTGTTAGTCCCTGATTAAAGCGTCTCACTATGCCACTACCGAGTAGTTTCGGCGAATTACATTTTTTTATAGGGAATGCGCTCTGACCCTCTACCCAGATATAAGTGTCTAAATATCAAAAATATGGTGGAAAAGTCAGAGGAAACTCGGACTAGATTTATTATCTGCTAGGCGTTGATGTTGTTGTCTTATATTGTTCATTTGGTTACAAAATGAATTTGTTTCTGTTATTAGGGCTGATAAAAAAAAACAAGGCCTGAAAAGCAAAATTGTTAGAGACCATGCAAATCAACACAGCTGAAGAACATCACAACACATGATCCGATCCCTAAAATGCTTTAATATTTTTGGTTAAAAAATAGCATTTACCTACAGACAAATTAAAACGTCAACAACCCAATTTACCATGAAAACATTACACTTTTTGCTCTTGCTATTGCCTACAGCATGCTTTTTAAAAAGCTACTGGGGTTTACAATTAGTACTCTACAACCATGGATATTGAAGATTTTGTAAAAGGTAATAACTTTAGTTTCTTTTAGTCAGTTCACAATCGATGACCAAATAACATATCGATTTTTACCTGACAAAATTCGTACTCAGTAAATAGCGTAGCATTTGCAAAGCAGAATGAGTACTTTCGGACAACGGGATTGTTACATTTCTGATTTTAAAATCCGGTCACGGACAAATGTACAAAAAGGTACAATAAAATACAACAGTACAACCTAAAGCAATAAAATCTGTTACAACTCAAAACTCTAAACTGCTAGTTTCACTATATGGGCGAGATATATATATATATATCCTACACTGTCTGTACACTACAATGATTTTAGTTTCATGTTCCGAAATAGTAACGAGATTAAACTGATTTGGTCAGTAAGATCTAACAATATAGAGTTGCTAGAAAGAAGTACAAAATAGTATACAACCTTTTAAATCTGGCGGAGACTACTATGCCAACAGTTTCAGATGGTAGGGGAATGACAGTAGCCGGATTAGGTGTTGCATGAATAGTAGCAGATGCAGTTATTCGTTTAGTTTTTAGTGAGTTTGGTGCAACATCGATAGAATTTGTTACAAAAGCACTCAATGAAAATCTGGTATGAAACAAAGTTTTAAAAGAAGATGAAATAGTAGCATCTGCAAACAGTAAGTTGTACAATATCGACGACGTGATAAGTAAATCGTTAAGTGACAATAAAATAAAATATACAAGAATTTATTTTCATCGTCTTCGAATACAACAGGCAAAAAGAGACTTGAAAAAGTGCAATAAAAAAGAAAATAAACAATACACAAAGCCAAGCTGTTATAAACTCACTAAAAGGTGGACATAGGGGAATTGAAGAGAACTTTTTAGAAGAAGGAAAGAAATTGAAAAAGAAAGAGATTTTAGAAAAGAAAAATTGATTACAGGAAACTATGTGCAAACCAGGGTACTAGCTGACAAGAAAAACTTAAAGTATAGGATTTTAATGATTTGGCTGCGCTACTTTTGCCACTTTTACTTTTTACAAATGAAGAGCTATGCAATATACAGTGCATCTTAGCCAAAGCCAAAGTTGAACCGTGCAATGCAGACACAGTTCGATGGATTCCACGAGAAAGAATTATATTTTACTAATCCATGTGATAAGAGAAATGGTAAATTATTGATATCGTCGCAGACAATAAATTCTGTTCCATGGTATTACAATATTTCCGATGAACTCAAAAACAATGTCTTTTACTACATCTGTGACAAGAATGAGACATAAACTGTTTGAATTCCTGATTAATTTTACAACCTTGATATGTGCAATGACAGGGAGAATGAGAGCAAATGGTGAGAAGGGAGAAAATATAAATCTCAAGTATTTGAAACACAGCTCAAAAGTTAAGATCACTTCAAGTAGCGATTACACGGAGTACATAACGAACTACAGTCTTAAATGTTTCATTACCTTTTCTTTTGTCGAGTACATTCATTTTTCCAATCGTTATTTTATTTCAAGATCTTTTCAACTTTATACATGTCATCTTATTTGTAGTATAGAGATTACTCTTGCTCGTAAAACATGTCAACTATATCCTCTTCCTTCATTTAAATAGCTTGCATGATTTTAAATATTTGCTTGGTAAAGTTAGAAAAATAGCCTAAAAAGTGTTTTGTATTTCGAAATTCTAACTGTGTCACCTATTTTAAATGTAGACGTTCCAAAATGTAAGTGTTGTAAGGTAGCCAAATAAATTGATCCATACTTTTGATCTATGTTATATCTTTTTTGTTTCACCCGGAGTGTCATGCTTATTGATCTGTGATGAGTGTTATTGTAGCCATCAATTAAATGTGGTAAAACGTCAACCCATTTTCTGGTTTAATTTTGAGTGAAATACTTCTACATTCTAGAATTGAAGGTTCTGTTGAATCGTTCCACGACAGATGGTTCTGTGTCTATTTTCCTTTTTCCAATTTATATTGTAACATTATTTTCCCTCATCAAATTCAATCTGTTTTTTGCTTTCTCTCTTTAACGATTTCTCTACACGCATCGTGTATGTCATGTCCCATTTCGTTTCCACTTATTCAGCTGAAGAGTATTTTGAAAACACATTGATAACCGTCAAAATATACTTCTATCCATTGTTGTAGTTTTCATATTCTTTGAGGTGAACAATGTCTGATTGCAACTGGTAATTCACGTGACTAACATAAACTCTTTTATATGGAAATCTTTTTCTCGCTTTCTTCTGTAACGTGAAAGTAGATTGCTCAGTTAACCCTTCTTTAGATCCAGTGTATTTTATTTTCTTTGTGTCCCGTTCAATTTATTCCAGCAATTGATTGACATTTGTGTAAGGAATTGGACTTTCAGGATCGTAGCAAAGATTTCTTAATACTCTTCATTGTCCTGCTCTCAAAGTCCACCTTGGTGAGTTTGTGCCCCTCACATGCGCTGTCAGCACAGCTACGCCGTCTCCGACGTTGTTGGTTTTTTAAACGAAATAAAAACATCCAGACAAAATACTTATGCTTGATAAATTATCTTTAGGTAACATCAACAAGCCAACAAAAGATCCACCTACAGCAGGATTTATTCTTTTCAGCAATTTACAACGTTTCTGAATCGTATAAAAGAATGATTTCAGATTTAAGTAAAAAAAAAATCATTCCTATAGTTGAACCTAAAACAGATAGTTCATATACTGAATCATCATTTGCTTTTTAAATCTAACTTTGTTCTCCATAAATATTGTCTCTGTTTGCGTTGAATCGTTGTAGATTGAGATTGTGGAGTTTACCGGATCTTCAATTTGCACAATAAATTTAGATGAATACAAGTTTATGTATTTCCTCATATAAAATACGTAATTTATTCCTTCCGAATACAATACTATTTTAATCATCTTTCTATCAGGGTTGATGTTGTTGATCTTGATGTTCTCATCATGTAATGTAAGACGTAAATCTGCATCTTATTGTTGTCATCATGAAATGTAAGACATAAATCTGCATCTTGATGTTGTCATCATGTAATGTAAGACGTAAGTCTGCATCTTTAATAAATAGTAGTATATCTTTTTATGTTTAAAATAATAATAATAATTTTAAAAAATCAACATTTTTATTCTCTTGTATGTTATTTTTTGTAAAACAACTAGCTTTTACCACACTTTCATTCCATTAAAACTTGTAAACAATTACACACTGTCTCTTGATACCGATATTACTACTTCCATGTTAAACTCGTGAAATATTTCTATCACGTGTCGGAAAACAATTATATTCAATACAATGTAGTGTTGTACCCTTAGTTATGTTGCATAAACATTTCTTGTTAGTGTCCTGCTTTGTACAGGCTGTGACTTCACACCTGTGCATACAAATGTGTAAAATAGCACCAATGAATAATATGGTATAAAAGGTAAACAGATTAGTACTTTGCAGCAGAACTACACGAGTACAAATCTCTCGAACGTAATCTTCAATGTGTGTGTGAGAGAGAGAGAGAGAGAGAGAGAGAGAGAGAGAGAGAGAGAGAGAGAGAGAGAGAGAGAGAGAGAGAGAGAATATACAACTTGTCCGGCTTTTTTTCTTTCTTTATTTTTGTATATTTTGTATTCAAAATTTGTGAAAGTTGGATAAGATTCAATGCTTGGTCATATTATTTTACCAGTTTCGAAGAAATAACAAACAAAAAAAAAAAAAAAAAAAAGAACAGGAGCAATTACAGTGTCTAAATAGTTTTTTAAATCCTTTATAACTTTGAAATACAATGCAATTAATTGAAAAGATAGCCATAAAAAGACTGAAATAAGACTGGAAAGAAAGACTGAAAGAAGACTGAAATAAGACTGAAAGAAGACTGAAATAAGACTGAAAGAAAGACTGAAAGAAGACTGAAATAAGACTGACAGAAAGACTGAAAGAAGACTGAAATAAGACTGAAAGAAGCCTGAAATAAGACTGAAAGAAAGACTGAAAGAAGACTGAAATAAGACTGACAGAAAGACAAATAATACGAAAGATAGCTCTTAAGAGGCTATTCTAACATACTATGAAAAAAGGAAATAAATTAATAATTGAAACAACTTCGATGCATGTTCCGGTTGCTATTCTTGGACGGAAACTTTAAATAACGGAGATTGTACAACCTGTTTAAATAAAACTGCTTGGTTTTATTTTTCTGTTCTTTCATAGTAAAAAAATGCAGTTTTGTTCTCAAGAAAAGATATATAGCCGTAATCGGACACAATAAAATACCATACATGATACCATCTTTTTGAGAAGATGTTGAAAATGCCCCAATCGATACAAATTTTCAAAATATCCTTCATTTCAGTCTAATGTGCAATCAGTATGGAGTATTGATTTAAAAAAATATTGTTTGTCGCCAAAGAAAATTTAAAAATATCAACATAAACTTTTTAATTCATAAAAATCCATTTGGAATAACAAATTTTCTTTCTTATCGGGCAAATATTCAAAATCGACTTTGAAATGGCAAAAAATACTGATGTCGGATATATTGCTGAACAAATGTTAATGAAGTATTTTCCCTTGTTTATACATTAAATTGTTCTGAACAGGAGTAAATAATCGATGACTCGTGAAAGGAATAAGTTTTTATTTTCAAATACCTTCAGTATCCCTAATAAGATTTACAAAGCACTTTAAGAACTTGTGAATTAAAATTTCATTGAGTCACGTGATCCATAATCTTGATCTCGTTTTAGATTTAATTTCCCGTCATACGAACAAAGTCCATATTTTCGATTTCTGTGAAAACACATTTTATTAATTCGAAAGAAGTTAATTCTAAATTTTATGTTCTATCTAAGAGATTCAGAACTGTTCTTGATTTATTATTTACACTCACAATGGTTTGCTGAAGTAGTGTTTACATTTTCTGGAAGTTAGACGCGTAATAATGTCACATCGTTACATTTCTCATATCGATCAGGTTGGTTTTGGTCGAGAGCTGTGTCATTGCACACAGAAGTTATAACAGTTTATAACGTGTTAAATTGATTTATGATCCCATTTATTGTTGGCACCATCTTCAGAATGATACTCAAACCTAGATCGATGTATCAGCTGCAATTAATAAAGTCTTTGTTATGACGAGAACCCGTCTATTTATATTGGCGTTGACACATTCATTGGCGCCCACATTAACTGCACCAAGCGCTACATAATCTTGGGAACTACGGCAACCTAAAAATTATGACCTAATTGGACACGGAATCAAAGACCGGTCATAAATAGAATGATATGTAGTAGAAATAGGATCGAAATACTGAGAAAGAACTACGAGGTGAGTTTGTTATTTCCTTTTTCTTTTCATCTCTCTCTCTCTCTCTCTCTCTCTCTCTCTCTCTCTCTCTCTCTCTCTCTCTCTCTCTCGTTTGTGAGAAAGTTTTGTGCTTTTTTTCAGATGGAACGCATACAGTTAGAGCAGGTAGCTATTAAAGCCGCTTTTAAACAATTTTACATTTATTTTTTGAAAACTGTTGATAAAGTCGTAGTAACTGATTCATATTAAAAGACCCGGTAATATTAAAAGTGCGAATTAAGAGACGCAAAGAAACATGGCAATGTTACAGATTTGAAGCCAAAATGGAATCAAGCAAGCATCCTATTTTAAATTTTTAGGCACAACATCAGAATAATAACCTAAATCAAAGTCATATTTTTTGCCGTTGATTTTCAAATATATTGAAGAATTCACCATCAGCACTAGATATGAACATTGTGAATTTCCTGAATAGTTTTGTGCAGGCAGACATTTGATCAGAAGAAGTAAAGAACTCTCTCAGTTTAAGTGTCTGAAATACTTTTTTTTAAAAAAATAATATCCACGTTTAAAGATTTGCTTACCACGTTCCGCAAATTAATTGGCACTGATGTTATTAAAGCCAAGGAAACAGAGAACCGTACATGAGTGTTTATTTAAAATAAAATTTATGAAACCAGTGAAACAATTTCTATCTTTTGTGAACCTTGGGGAGCAAAAGATTGAAATTATTCTACGAGTTTCATAAATTTAATTTGAAATTAGCACAAATGTAAGATTCTATTTATCAGAGGGAAAATGCTATTTTAATTGATGAATTTGCAGAAGATTCTATTGATAAGACTTTGAAATACATTCGGATGCTTCAATCGTTACGCCTTTACCTTACATTACGTCATTTGTTATTTTCATTCGGAACAAGTCGGGGTTTTCTGCAGTGGCCGAAATCTACATCGGATGTGATTTCGTGCAAATGTGACTACCTGATCACCCTTTACAGCGTTATACATCATAAACATATATCACCAAGATTTAGTTGTGACATGTGAACCACAATAACATTTTATACTAAAAGTCATGAATTTTAAAGCATGTCATATTTAACAATATGAATGAAAGTTAAAACTGTACATTGATATGAGAAATCCAAATAACGACCGCTTCATGACGTAACGTCACTAATAACATTTTCGCTCACAAATGCGTCACATGTCCGGTGTTTTCGAGACCGCACGTAATTATAAACAGCCATCTTTAATCAAAGTACAACAATTTAGTACTTTTGTTTCATTATGCACGCGTCAATGTGAAGTTACCAACCAATCACTGCAGTTCATGGGGAATTTTCCAAACAAGCCCTTATGGGAATGATTTCGCTGTTGGGTGAATGATGTTACTGACTAACAAACTGGAAGACAGATTTTCCTAGTTATCTGCCTATGATATTGGCTTGCCAGTTTATGTCGGTACCAGCCAGTAACGATGTGACGTACCTAATGCGTCATCTCAGGACAATTCATCAGGCACATGTAAATAACATATATCTTAGAGTTGAGGTAAAATGGCGATATTCAGTGAATTTAACGGCAAGAAAATAACTACGACCTATATTTTATTGCAAGGAGTTCAGACCATCACATTCGAACCCTTATTACGCTCGCAAAAAAACCCGAAGTGCTCCGAATGTTGTGATGTAAAGCATTCGGAACATCGTTGTCTCTATCCGACGAGAGTCTCATTACTCTTATTTAGCATGTGACGGAAAAGGGCGAGGACGTTTTCATTGGATGTAATGAAGTCAATCGGAATGCCCTCGGCCTTTTCCGTACCATGCGAGAAAGAGAATGTATTCTACTATCGTTGGAAAGAGACGAGGCGTTCCGATTGAACATGAGGTGCCATTGTAAGTGTTACATATAGAGAAATTATGATATAGGCATATAAACCTAAATAATACAGTAGTTATGTGACAACATTTTCTTAGATAAAAGGCATTGCCAGCAAGTAACACAAAAGACGGAAGTATTCTTCCACAAATAGAAATTCAAAGCGAGCATAACTGGTTTAAAGTGGACAAGGAAAGAAAAACGATTGTTACGCCATCAAAGCTTTATTTCATTCTGTCTGTGCGATAATTTTAAAATTTATTATTATTAGTTTAATATAAACTTCTTTAATTATGGTAGCTACTTATACGTTGTATGTTTACATATTTTTTAATCAGATGAATATTGAATATTGTACCTGATATTGCAATCGTAAAATGCATTTGCAAAGGTACCATTTCATCCTTTCATTTATTTACCATCAAGCAATGTGCATATGCAAAGGTACCATTTCATCTTTTCATTTATTTACCATCAAGCAATGTGCATATGCAAAGGTACCATTTCATCCTTTCATTTATTTACCATCAAGCAATGTGCATATGCAAAGGTACCATTTCATCCTTTCATTTATTTACCATCAAGCAATGTGCATATGCAAAGGTACCATTTCATCCTTTCATTTATTTACCATCAAGCAATGTGCATATGCAAAGGTACCATTTCATCCTTTCATTTATTTACCATCAAGCAATGTGCATATGCAAAGGTACCATTTCATCCTTTCATTTATTTACCATCAAGCAATGTGCATATGCAAAGGTACCATTTCATCCTTTCATTTATTTACCATCAAGCAATGTGCATATGCAAAGGTACCATTTCATCCTTTCATTTATTTACCATCAAGCAATGTGCATATGCTAAAATTTATGAAAATTGCTATTTCCTCACTAGCCAGACTTATTATGCAAATTTATACATTAATTCCCTCTATTTAAAACTTTTATTCAGTCATGTAAACTAATGTGGAATTATATCAATTAAAACAAGTACTTGTTACTTTTCTTTTGGGTTATAATATTATAAACTTATTTATGCTTGAATATGTTCTTCAGATACGTATTTAGAAGAAAGTATAGCCCAAAAGGGCAGAACATTTTTACATAGGAACTTTTTTTACACAGTAACATTTTTACATGGTCACATTTTTATAGTAACATTTTTACATATAGTAACATTTTTACATAGGAACATTTTTACATAGTAACATTTTTACATAAGAACTCTTTTTTTCGTTTAAGATAAAGCTTCGATACCAAACTTCACTATGGTTCTTTTGTTAGTTATTGTCTTGACTGTACACGAGGAAGCTTAAAGTACCAAAACATTTATATACCTACAGGTAAACTTACAAGACACGCCAATCCCATATTTACAAAACTGAGAGCTACTGCCGATTATCTTTATTATTTTTTTTTGTCCCCCTTCTTTAACGAGTAGCGGGAATATGTTATATTTCCCCCCGTGCATCAGTCTGTCCATCATTCTGTATATCAGTGAGAAAGCTTATCATCACTGCTGCTAAGCTGCTTGAATGATTGCATTGAAACTGTGTGGGCTAAATCAATGGTTCTAGATGGGTAAAAGGATTGTACTTTTTTCTGTCGTTAATTTTTTGAAGGGGTGGGGTAAGTTTATTGAAAAATTGTCCACCAAGGGTATTGTGGGAAATCAATTTGTCACAGCTTCTCCTCCACAGGTGCTTAAAGCATTTTACTGAAACTTTGTACGATAAATAAATGACTGAAGTAGATATGCAATAAGGTTTTACTTTTTTTCTCTACTTTATAAATTGTAGAACAAGGGGTAATTTGAGAAGAAAAAAAATCACGTTTCCGAAAGAAACTTGTCATCACTTAACCTCCCACGTTGCTTGATGAATATTATCAAAACGTTGTGGGCTAAATAAGTGCTGAGTGTAGATGTACTTTTTGGGTAATTTTCGACAAAAAAGTTAGAAAAAAAGGTATTTTGCGGAGTAACGTACTTGAAGGATTTTACCGAAACTTTGAGGCTTAATAAGAGGTTGGTTAGGTTGTGAAATAATGTTTTAATTTTACCTATAGCTCATGATATGATCAATTCCTTGAAAAAAATGTCGAAAATAGGGAGTATTTCGAGAAGTCAAGTGGAGGTCATCACTTCTTTCCTAAATATAGGGAGGGATTGTACTAAGTTTTTGGACTCTAAATCTCTGTTTGATGAGCAAATAAACATTTTTTGCATGTTGCTTTTTTGTAAATTCAGAAAAGTTTCTCAAAAAAGAAGTGTTTGGGAAAATAGAATATCATGTGGAAAATTTTGATTAATTTTACAAGAATATAAGGAGTTTACCGACACTTTGTGGGTTAGCGTAAATTGTTAAAGTTCGTGTGTTAGTAGTTAACGTGCGTGGAGTGCGGCGATATATATATATATATATATATATATATATATATATATATATATATATATATATATATATATATATATATATATATATATCTGTGACTGAATGTACATCTTGTTTAACTTGGGACATGGTGAATTGGGAAATTGGGTTGGGAAATCTGTCTTAAGGCACTGCAACACTTTCTATTTTCAACATTGCTTTGAATTCTTAACTTTTGTAATTAAAGTCTCTTGTTCAATATTGTTACTCAATACCCCCGCCATCCCAGCACACACACACCATTGTGTGTATTATACTAACACAAAGGCGTGATAGAAACGCAGATTTTATCGAATTTTTATCTCAAGTATGGACCTTAATTTCCGGTTACTTTTGCGTATTCCGGTTCAGTTACAGGTTATAACCACGTCGTTTTGTCTTTATGATGTGGCACTTAAGAATTTGAATGTATGTAGGCGACATTATGTACTAAGGTATGAACCGAAATACGTCTTTCGCTTGAAACAGGAAACCAGGTTTTCGTCAGGATATTTTTGTCACAATTTTACATCATTGAGCACTCACATAAGATTACAGCCTTTTTAGACACTGATAAAACAAATTACTCTGACATCATTTTACAAGCGCGAGGGGTCGGGAGATGTGTACTATTTTTTCCAATTTCAGGGAGGTGGCCGAGTTAGTTGGTAAAAGTCCTGTATATCTGTATTTATGTACGTAGTTGACTGATTACCCCCCCCCCTCCAAAAATAAAAAATATTATTAAAAAAAACAACAAACAAAACAAGCAAAAAACACCAAAGAAAACCCGTCCAAACCTGATTGCACAGTTCAATCCAGAAATGTTTCAGTTTACCACTGGAAACTATCCATTGTTTTCATTTTCATCGCAAAAGCATGATATTTTCTATAACTCCGTTATTAAATTTAAAAGTTCAAATGCAGACTTTTAATTCACATTGTAATTTATAGAACGGGTAACACTCCGTAAAATCGTGCTTCATTTAAAATAAATATTATTTATCTTATTAGGGGCCAATGTTGAATGACTTGTTTAGAGTAGGGTGACACCATGTTGTGATTCTAGCGTCCGTTAATTACATTCCAATATTTCAGTTTAAAATAGAGGGTCATATTCCTATCAAACTCTTTAAATTTAAGATATACAATATTTCTACCCCATTAAATGATGCAAATACAACGTGTGCGTGGCTTAAATTGGATTGGTGAATGTGGGAGTTAACACCTGTGTGGCGTCTGTAATAAAGTGTGACTTTTGACATATCAACAACTTGTTGTCAGTAATGTTTTTATTATAGTCGCAAATTGGATGCAATTGTTGTGTGATACTAAAACAGCCTATCATGCTATAGTACTTGGGGGTGGGGGAAGCCATATAACACCCTATAGGAAAGCGCTTGTATAAGAATACTTTGTAGCTCAACAGTTTCGTGCCATACTAGTGTTATGGATTGATTAACATTAAAACTGTTTTGTGAGAGTTAACGTTCTTAGAATAAGCGTTTTCTTCGTTAATATTCTGGATTTATCCAGTCCCTGTCGTGGCGCTGTAGTTTTGTCACGTGATCTTATGATATAACTGTAGGTGTTAGGCTGAATTTCCTTCCGTTTCGAATGTAGCTCACCTGAGTTCTGAAGAAGAACTTAGACTTAGTTCTGAAGAAGAACTATTAGACCTGGATCAGGTAAAGTCCTGAATAGGACCTAGAGACGGTCACGGTTCTGAATTAGAACGAACATTTCTCTAGTTATAGCCTTCGCATGTAGTATTGTGGTGCATAAGAATGAATTGAATGCGTACGATTGAATATTTAGATGTATACAGGGTGCACCGCCGGCAGAGACTCCCACGACAGTTTGTGCATTTCCACAATACACAGTTACAAAGAATTACGTCTTCCTCGTCTTTCCTTAGATAGAGTTGAAAGTCTAAATCCTAGTTACGAGTCGTAGATCTAAGACATCGATCTTCAATGTCTAAAACGCTACGAGAATGTGCTGGACACTAAACCGTAACACAAGCTTCAGTAAACTAGTATTCTTTGTACGGGATTGTTTCTTATTGTGATTTCACCCCAAACGTTTTACAACTAACATCATATGGTGTCAGAAACTGAAGAGCTCAGCAATATATAATCTGGATTCCATACGAGAGATAATGAGAACTTATCAAGCAAGTCCACCAGAACAATTTAATTTTGCGAGGCAGTGATAGATTTAACGATTTCCAAGATTCAGGCAAACATCAGGGCTAAACAAAAGGTAAGAAGAAACGAAAGTCAATACTCTTTCTTACACTATGGGAAATTCGGTAGAGGAAAGAAACAGGACGAAAAGTAAAGAATACATTCACGGAATTATTTTTTTGTAATAACAACATCGTTGTTTTGTTTAGCAGAACATTGTAATTACGGAGCCTTGCATGACGAAATGGTTAGGGACCGAATAGTAATAGGCCTTAGAAACGAGAGAGTCAGATAAACTACAGCTAGATCCAGATTTGACCTTGGAGAAGGCAGGAATGCAAGCTAGGCAGTAAGAAACTGTGAAGAAACAGCAGGCAGTTGTTCGAAATGAGATAAATGATAACCCTAATGTAGACGCCGTTAGATTGAAGAACAAACTTCGGAATGAAAGAGCCTCTAGAAAAAGTTCGAGAGAGATCAAGAGAGAATTGAGAGAGAGATCTAAACCCAGACCTTCAATTGCAAGTAAACAAATCATTTTGCTGCTTCACAGAATAATGCATGCCCAAGATGCAGAAAAACTCCATCCTCAAAAGAGATATATGCCCTGCAAGAGACCCGACTTTTCACAAATCTAATAAAGGAGGATATTTCGCAATTGTTCGTTGATTGGTCCAAAACAGAGTATTAGCGAAATTCATGAACACGAGATAGCTTTCTTACGATCAATGGAGACAGAAAAATCGTCACCATTGCTTATCAAATTGACAGTGGAAAACCATAATATCAATTTCAAAATCGACACGAGAGCAGACGTAACCGTCCATCCCTTTCGTATTACATTAAACGTGGAAACATGCCTTTGCAGAAATCTGATAAAGTCATTTGCGGACTAGGAAAGATAAATCAGACGTCGTAGGAAAATTTAAGGGAAACCCACATTGGAAACAGAAAGAAATTTGTAAAAAATTTTACGTCGTTAATGACTGACATCAAGCATTATTAGGCAGACCGGCAGTAGAATGTCTCGGAATCGTGAGTCGCGTAGCAGATGTTTTCAGTAAAGAAACCGTTATGAAGAAATTCCCTGAGCTCTGACGGTCTAGAAAAATTTGACTACAGACATGAAATCAAACTGAACGAAAATCTTCAACCGTTTGCACTATCCACACCCTGTAGAGTGCCAATACCATTATTACCCAAGGTGAAAGAGGAACTATCGAGAATGGCGAAAACTGGTGTGCTGGGATGGTCGTAATGCCGAAGACAAATGGATAAGTCCGAATCTGTGTCGACTTCCTACATTTAAATGAAAGTGAGCAGCGAGAAAATCACCCGCTTACATCAATTGATAAGACTATAAGTCAGCTTACAGGCGCGAAGGTGTTCAGCAAATTGGATGTTAACTCAAAAGTCTGGCAGATCGAGCTTTCAAATCAGAATCAGCGCTTTAAACAACGTTCATAACGCCTTTCGCGAGATTTCATTTCAACCCACTTCTGTTTGGAATTTCATCTGTCCCATAATACTTTAAAAAGAAAATCTCGCAAATACTAGAGAACCTGGATGGAGTTGTATGCCAAACCGATGACGTATTAGTCCATGGCTTCACACAAGAAATATATGATGCAAGGATAGAAACAGTCCTTTACAAAATAAGAAAAAACAGGCATCACCCTAAACAAGGATAAGTACAACTTCTGAAGAAGAATTAAGTTTGTCGGTCACATCATCGACGAAAACGGCATGAAGCCAGATCCATATAAGGTGGAGGTAATAATTAATTTGGAAACCCCTACCGATATTAGCCGTGTACGGAGATTCGGATAGTGAACCAGATGGGTAAGTTCTTGCCCAATCTCGCAGAGAAAACCAAACTATTAAGAGATTTTCTCAGCAAGAAGAACCAATGGTCTTGGGACATAGCACAGGAACATGCACTGACAGACATCAAACGTGATCAAAGTTTAGCCCTGTGTTAGCACTAATAAACAAACCATTTTTACAGCGGACGCATCATCCTTTGGACTGGGAACGGTCATAACTCAAGTAGAGTAAATGGCTAGCGTAGACTAGTAGCATATGTGGTACGTGCGTTATCTCCAAGCGAACAAGGATATGCACAGATTGAGAAAAAGGTTTTTGACTACAATATGGACATACGATCGTTTCAGCTTTGTTTGTTTGTTTGTTTGTTTTTTTTTGTTTTTTTTTATTGGGCCTGTATTCCACATTGAAACTACAGATATATCTTCTCTGATGGAAGAAACTCAATGAACTCCCATCTCCCATCTCGTATTCAGCGTTTCCTTATCCACCTCGTGAGATTTTCGTATACAGTTTCTCTTGTGCCTGGAAAACAGCTAATTGTGCCTGACACCCTCGCAAGAGCGCCAGCTCCAATAAAAATATCAGAAGAAGAGGAAAACACACAAAAAGAAACTGCCCTATACGTTAATATAGTGTTAGATAGCCTGCCCGCATAAACTGAACGTCTGGAATAGATTAGAGAAAAACAAAGACTAGGCTCAGTGTGCAAGAGATCAATAGCGTACTTTGAAAATGGTTCGCCTCGAGAAATAAAAAGCAGTGCCCGAAATTTCAAAGCACTTTTGGTAGTTGCGAGGGGAACTGACAGTTCAAAGAAACTTACTAATGATGGGTGAAAGAATCATCATTCCAACTTCAATGAATGTAGACATTTTGGACAAGCTTCACAAGGGTGACCTGGGGATAGTAAAACGCAGAGAAAGGGCCAAAACTTGTTTGGTGGGTTGGACTTAGCACACAAATAGAAAACATTGTGAACTCATGCTTTTAATGCGCCAAGTCAAAGAACGATAGGGCGGAGCCTTTTTACCGGAACGTCCCAGGGAAAAAATCGCAACGGACTTATTCCAGTACAAAAATGTGCCTTACTTGTTAGTTGTTAACTTTGTCTTAAGGTATACTGAATTACAAAGCTGTCTTCAACATCATCTTCAGCTGTAATTACTCACATGAAGTAAATATTTGGCCCACATGGAGTATAGAAAGTTGTCGTATCGGACAATGGACTACAATATGTCAGATGTAAATTCAAACAGTTTCGAAATATCCATGTCTTTTGACATCAAACTAGTGGCCCAAGATTTGTACAAAGTAATTGAGAAACAGACCGTGCGGTACAAACAAACAACCATTTAAGAATGAAGAAGACCGTTCCAAGCTTTGATGATTCATCGTACCACTCCCCTCCTGAACAGATTTAGTCCCGCAGAACTACTTATGGGAAGAACTCAGTCAATTGGGCCGAAGCTAACGGCGGCCTAAATGGCGAAATTTTGATTATATCTAAAACAAAGAAGGACGGGCAAAGTAGAAGCAAAGTCGAACGTTTAACATCAGACATCGTGCAAAAGAAATGAAAAGGCTGAACGTCGGCGACAGGGTGTTCATCAAGGATTTGAAAACCCGTGGTACCATAAAAACAAAGCGGTAACCGCACCAAGCTCGTACATGGTTGAGACATTGAGAGGGATTCTGAGCAGAAATCGACGACATCTAACTCCAACATCCGGTCCTCTAGTACTACCGGAACTCTGTGACGTCACGGAAGATGTGCCGAACGCAGTCACTGCGAAAGATACCTGCACGACGAAAATCAGTAACATGGACGGAAAATGCAATGTAGTATGTATAACCCGCCCTGGCAGAGCAGTAATACCTCCAAAAAAAGACTGGACTTGTACCATATTTTAGGGATATATATTATATTGAAAATAGATTCGCGGACTTAAACGTGCAGTGTTAAAATAATAATATCCATTTAGTCATATTTGTAATCGCGGTTAGTTATTATTAAATGTGAATGGCCGAACTTGTAGTACTCAGAAAGGGGGTTGTCCTGTGATACTAAAACATACTATGATGGTATACTATTAGGAAAAAGACTAAAGAAAACCGCGTGTGTGAGTATACTTCGTAGCCAATCAGTTTTGCGCCATACTAGCTGTAGTACAGTTGCACTCTGTGTTTGAGATTCTTTCTTATTGTGTTTCCACCCCAAACGTTTTATAACTATTTATGCAAAGTAGTGCAGTCTAAGAGCAGTATCAGCCTCTGACTTTTGTGATCATCCTTTATTTATTTATTTATATACTTTTTACCTCTCGGAACTGTTATGTTATGTACATTGGGGAAAAAAGTGCTTAAACCAACTCGGAACTCTTGTGTTTGATTCGTTTGAGTCTCAGGTCATGAAAAAAGGGAAATCATATCTGAGACGGAAGCTCTTGTTGGTCAGAAAAAAGGGAGAAATTTATCATTGATATGTTCTATTTTTATATCGTGCACTATTAACAACGTGTTTGACGTTCCAAATATTTAAATGTGCGACTTATTATCTCAAATGTTTTTTTAATTTGTATTTGTTTTAAATATTTTTTTCAGAAGCAGTGCGTGAAACTGAAGAACTAGTACAAGCAAACACAGATCAAACGGAGTACCAGAAACCATAATGAACGATACAGCTCCATTTGGAAAGTCACTGGAAGAGTATACTGAATACAAGGCGGCCATTGCAATATGGAAGTATTGTTCCCCAATCTTGATCGTGATCGGTACTGTGGGAAACATTCTGTCGATCGTGGTTCTGGTGAGAAGGACTCTCCGTTCGTCCACAACCATGTTCTACCTAACAGTGCTGGCAGTTTCCGACCTGTGTGCGCTGTATTTTGGTCTCTTGAGGCTTTGGGTTGAATTTACATTTAAAATCCCAATCAGAAATCTGTCAGAGGTCGTATGCAAGCTACACACGTTTTTAGTCTACGTTGTGACGGATTTTACAGTATGGACGCTGGTCGCTGTCACATTTGACAGATGTCTGTCCGTCACAATTCCTTTCAGGGCAAAGAGACTCTGCACCAGGAGAAGTTCTCGCCTAGTGATAATAGGGATAGTTCTGTGCCTTGTAGTTTTCAATTCACATTTCTTCTGGACTCTCGGACTTACCGATAGGCGAGGAATCACAGTATGCGACTCTCTTCCACATGTAATAGACTTCATGAACTGGGTTTGGCCATGGATGGACTTTTGCGTATTTAGCTTGATACCTTTTACTGTCATGATTGTTTGCAATATTATCATCATCTGCAATATGATAAAATCAAAGCGGAAGTTAAGGCAGCATTTAAATATCCAGCCAAAGAATAGTTCTGAGCAAGAACCACAGAGACAGAAATCGCTACCAGAATGGACACGGCAACAATCAATTCGGCCCAATACCGCATCTAGTTTGACAGTCATGCTCCTGAGTGTAAATTGTGTATTTTTGCTAACTACGTCACCAGTTGTTGTACACTTGATTGCAGACAAATATTGGCTTGACGCGGAAGAAAGTGTCCTTGCAAAAATAAGCTTGTCTTGGACAATAGTGAATATGTTGCAATATATGAATAATGCAGTTCATTTTTTCTTGTACTGTCTTACGGGACCTAAATTCAGAAGAGAGTTAAAAATGGTATTTAAAAGAAGCAATAGAGTCTCAGTAACGGAGAAATCTGCAACATTAGCTGACAAATCAGTGTTCTAAAAACGGATTTGTTACCACAATTTTTGTTTCTTATACAAATGAAACTCTTCTTTGCCGAAGGCAGATATCATGACGAATCTGATACTGTATGCGCTATTATGTTTTATTTTTCACAGTTTCACAGTTTTTTTTTTCTTTTTTCTTCTTAATTATGCACATTTGGGTATAATTGAACTTGAGTAGTACAAATACCCGGGTATTTCTTCGATGATCCCAACAGACCACTGCCTAGTTGAAGCGCATTTCATCAAGCGTGTTTTCGAATAGGCCATTCATGTTACACGTTGGGTGATCTAACACAAGCAACCCTTAGAATATAATTCGCTCCCCGGAAGCACGGGGTAATAGTATTTCAAGATGGCGACCGTCTGAGCAATACACATTTTTCTAGTATTTTGAACATGAGTACTAATTCGGAAGTAAAACTCATATCTTTGTAAATAATGGGAATGAAGCATGCTTGTATTGGTCAAGCAGATATAGCAGCTGAAATGGTCACATGATCAACCAAATATAATTAAATACCTCATCCAAATGTTGCTATTGAGGCTGCCATTACAGATTATTCGTAATATTTATTCTTGCTCTATGATTTGCTCGGCTAAGGAGGACTAACTGCGCATGCACAGGTTTTGTACCAATGTCGGGCATGTTGTACAGATCGAAGGTATGATATGCAATCTTTTGCAGTGTCTGACTTATGTTGGACCCACTATCTGACATTTTACCAATCGACTGCACACAGTCAGGTTTGGTTTTGTGGGTTTAACGCCATTTTGTAGCACATTTGTTGGACTATACATGGCAGCCAGTATATTTGGTGGAGGAAAAACCTGGGAAAACCCCGAGAAAAACCACCGACCCACGGGAAGCTACTGGCAAGCTTTCTCACATACCCACGTTGGCCGAGCCGAGATTCGAACCCACGCTGACAGAGGTGAGATGTGAGTGATCTGTAAAAGGCGAGCGCCTTATATCACTCGGTCCCCTGGTTCCCCACACACAGTCAGTATAGAATAGAGAGTAAAATGAATTGTCTACAAGACATGCGTTCTGGATTAACAAAAGACGAAATTATGAAAGTAAAATACAGTCTGAGAATATAAATACATCTGGACCTCAAACTTAGCGAAATGACAAGTTAACTCATTAACCCCTGGAGATTTTTTTCATTTTCGCGTGAAATGGGGGTAGGCAACGCATTTTTGGGGTTACTTCTGAATTCAGCCAAACAGATCTGCTTAAGAAAGTTTATCGTTTAGCCGGATGCTTAGGTGTATCACAAACATTGTTTTTCATTGGCTATTATGCTAGCACATGTGCAGAAGGGTAAAAGTTGGACTTTTTTTTTTTTTTCGTATTGGATCCCCGATTTTTGTGTCCTGGCCCCTTTTTTCTCCAAATCTCACACTTATCCTACTTTTTGCAAAGGTTCATCTGTCTGTGTGCAGTTCGGACCGGTCTGCTTTAGATCTAAGGCCAAAAAGTCTAAAATCCGGACACAAACTCCGGTTCCGCAACTGTCAATTTTCGACCTAAACACAAACCGGGTCACAAAAAATGCATTTTGTTCGCTGTACTTTTTAATGCGAGTAGAAACTCCACATTATTTGGTATCATTGTAGAGTTACATCTGTCCTCTTTCCTGCAATACCATCCACTCTAGTGTATTTTAAATGATGTTGATGTTACAGAGTAGGGTACAACCTCATGACGCATAAACGTGGCGCTAGGGGTTAATGAGTTAAATGGAAAGCCATTAAATACATGTTTTAATTTTCATATACCTAGCAGATATAATTTGCTTAGTAGTATTATGATGGCGGAATCTAGATCACTCGTTTTTCTTCTTTTTTTTTTTTTTGTTGTTGTTGTATTTTTGGACTGACTTTTTAATTTTCAAATTTAACCAAACATTTACAAAAAATACACGATTTAAAAGCTGTTGGAGCAACGTCGCTGCTCAACGAAACACACAAGCCAACTGTAAATGACTCCGTTATGAAACAATAAATTAACTGAAAAACAAAAGCGACTTCTCTAAGTGTATGTCAACGTGGTCATGTAGGCGCATTTGCTCATCTTAAATTAAATATTATTTGGTGTCCTAAAATGTTATAATAATATATTTTAACTAAAGTCTATTCAATCCTGATTATTGAATTCTATGCTATACACCTTAACTGTCATGAAGAAACTTCCAGACGAAAATTATTGATCGCTATGGACTTTTACAATGGTGGCCAGGTATTAAACTTGGTCAAGAAAAGAGTACGTCGGGTCTAATCGTCACAATATAGGGTAGCACGAATTTTTTTCAACATGCGTAGCTTTCACTGTGACATTACAGCGCGCAACATTCAATCCAGTTTTTACTGGATCACACCTTTGGGTTGACCTCGTCCAAAATGTCCACGTACTTTGCCGTATGTGTTTCTCAGGACGTGTAAATAATGACCTTCCAAATGAATATGGATGTATGATGATCCAAAACAAAGTGAATAATCGCCATTTAAAGGTATGTGTAATCAAATTCTAAAAAACGACACCCGTTACTGAAAAAGTTGGTACTGATGACATACATGACATGTATGATTTTTAATACAACTATAGAAAATAAGGCAGATTAATGCCCAGATTGTGAATATGAAGGACTGTTTATAATTTAAAAGAAATAAAAACACACACAAACACAACCCCCTCTCCAACCACAACCCCCATTATTGATCAATATTGTAAATATACAGTAAACATAACAGCATAGATATATGCAATACAGTTGATGGGGGGGGGGGGGGGGCATACAGAACTTTGACATTGTATTGCGTAGAAACCAATAATTTGAAGATTAAATATACATTAAATATATGTGTTTACTAAGTCAGTGCTGCATTTATTTGTTTCCATGTGTTGTTTTTTTTCTTCTACCTTTGATGAGGAATAAAGATATATGGAATAAATTTCAATATGTTTGTATTGTTTAACATTTTCTATGCAACAAACGGAAAGTAGGAAGACAATTTCTTATTCGACAAGATGATATATATTACTTAATGAAAAACACACATACATTTAAAATATTATTTTCTTCAGGAATTCTTAACCAAATGGTATATTATTAGCAGGTAAGTCAACTTGCATGCCACATTTATCACTCGGTAGTGATGTGAAATTTAGTAAGATTGTTTTTACAATAGGACAATCGAGAAATAAATGTATCCGTGTTTCTGACTGCCCACTACAGATTTTACAAAGGTGTGTTGTTCACATTTTTATTTTAAACAATCTGCTATTTGCATAGATTATTTGATGAATGATTTTGAACTGAAAACTCAGGAGACTTGTATCATCTGTAAATCTGAAAGGTTGTAAATGTATCAATTTCCAATTATCGTACTAGTAATTCTAATTTATTCTGGACTCTAAAAAGTAATTCTTTATATTTCTCTATGAATATAAATTAGAAAGGCTTTATACTTTTCTTGTTTTGTTAGTATTTCATAGGGATGTAACGATTACCCGGAAAACCGCGGACTCTTCGCGGATTAGCGCTAACCGGTTACAAAATTTAATAACTGGTTAACCGACCACCCCCACCCCCTATCCCTACCTCCCGCCTCGCAACACCAAGCGTATTTAGTAAGCTGAGCAAATATACAAACAAATCGAAAAATGTGAATAAAATTTCTCACTCCAAGCCTTTTTTCTTTCTTTCAAAAGCAAGCTTTTAAACATGAAGAGAAACACTGTAACACATCTTTTCCAGATGCAGCCCAGTGCTATAGATGTACCGTGACCGGCTATTTTAAATATAATACAGAATAATACTAATATCATCTTTTCTCAAACATTAGGCAAACACGTACACACATTCACGAATTCACAAACACACCAACCCTACTTTCTTCCTTTGACAGTTCAGGCGTCTGACGGCTTTGTGTCCAAGTCATTTAAACGATAGCAAAACACAAGTTCAACACTTTGCGTTTGTGTCATCGGCCTGATTGATACTGATTACTGGATTAAATAGCGGAGAATATGACAAAAGAATTAAAGGTGCAATGTGTACGTAGAGCTCATGCAAAAGCAATTGGGAAATATCTTTTTATTACGAGGTGCAACACGTGAGTTTCTTTAGATTTTAGAAACTTCAAACATTGATTCTGTTGCAATTATCAGTCAAGCACGACAGAACAATTCATATAACAATGATTTATTTGGCAATCATATAATGTATCTACTTCGACAAGATTCTGTTCCATTTACGAGACTTAGGTTCAAAATACATGATAGGTAAAATACAGAAGTACACAAGTACTTGACAATTTTTTTTATATTTTTTATATATGTCAATACATTTATACATTAATAGCACTAGGAACAGAGCAGATGAAATTATGTACAGATGGTAAAACGTGAAGACGGCAAAGAACACGGGTATATGTAATATGAAACTCTAACATTTGAAAATGTCCAATATAGTCGCAACTAGAAAATAATAGTTGATGAAGTGCACGACAATGACCTAAAAAAATAATTTTAACAACGAATTTTCGGGGAAAAATTTCAACCTTTCAGTCGGCTGATTGATATAAAAATGCGTATGAAAGCGCGCGAAATGCATGCACTTTTAACGCATGCTTAAGTAAACTCGGAAGTATATTAGTGAGCATGACATCTAAATGATTATTTCCGTTGTTAGAGAATTGTCTGTCACGTATTTCTGATAATGAAATATTTGAATATGTTCAAAATAAATCAACTATTATTCAAGCATCACATGACAATTCATATAGATAATGATTTGGTACAATTATATATTGTATCTACTTCAACAAGTTTATGTTCCATTTACAAAACGTAGTCAGTTTCAACATACATTGTAAGTAAATACACAAGTACACAAGTATTTGATAAGATTTGTATTATAGCATATATATGTCAATACATTTATGCATCAATAATAATAGGAAAATATGATTTGAAATTATGTGCTGATGGTAAAACATGACAGACACAGAACATGGGTATATGTAATATGAAAACGTCCAATAAAGCCGCCAAGCCGGAGGCTCGCTAAAGAATCGCCACTAATGTCATGGTTGGTCAGAATTAAATTGTAATGTTTATTGAGTCCAATACACAAATTGGTGTGAAATAAAGGGATGTCACATCATTATTGCACCACCGAATTGAAATATATAATTTAAAAAAATTCCTTAGAATAAAGTCCACAGTGACATGTTGGAATAATTGTACTATGGCAATGCAAATAGATATACTTCAAGATGAAACCAATATATAAAAATGGAAAATCATTAAAACTGTAAAACAAAATGATTAAGAAAATTAATGGAAATTAAAATGGCAGATAGATACATGATAGTAACAACCAAATCTCTGCGTAATCAAGCAAATCAAGTTAAATAAAAAAATTCGAACAACAGATTTTCCGGAGAAAAATGTCAACCTTTCAGTCAGCTGCTTGATATCAAACTGCATAAGAAAGCACGCGAAATGCACGCACGTTCCACGCATGTTTAAGTAAACTTTGAAGTACATTAATGGGTGTGACAACTAAATGAGAACTTCCTTTGTTAACTCTTGGAAACTCTATCCATAGGGCTCATTTTCATCGTAAAAGTTTTTAAATGATTTTTTTTTTCCTTTTATTTTTCTATAAATAAAGTAGCATGACGTCTAGAGCTCAGTTATTAAATTTAAAACTTCAAATGCAGACTTTTAACTCACACTGTAATTTATAGAACGGGTAACACTCCGTAAAATCGTGCTTCATTAAAAAAAAATATTATTTATCTTATTAGGGGCCAATGTTGAATGACTTGTTTAGAGTAGGGTGACACCATGTTGTGATTCTAGCGTCCGTAAATTACATGTAAATATATCAATTTAAAATAGAGGGTCAAATTCCTATCAAACTCTTTAAATTTAAGATGTACAATATTTGTACCCCATTAAATGATGCAAATACAACGTGTGCGTGGCTTTAAACTGGATTGGTGAATGTGAGAGTTAACACCTGTGCGGCGTCTGTAATAAGGTGTGACTTTTGACATATCAACAACTTGGTGCCAGTAATGTTTTTATTATAGTCGCAAATTGGATGCCATTGTTGTGTGATTGTACACAGCCTATCATACTATAGTACTTGGGGGAAAAATATAACACCCTATAAGGAAAGCGCTTGTGTAAGAATACTTTGTAACCCAACAGTATCACGCTATACTTGTGAGAGTTAACGTTCTTAGAATAAGTGTTTTCTTGGTTAATGTTCTGGATTTATCCAGTCCATGTCGTGGCGCTGTAGTTTTATCACGTGACCTTATAATATAAATCTATGTCTTAAGCTGAATTTCCGTCCGTTACGAATGTAGCTCACATGGGTTATAAAGAAGAACTTTGACTCTTACACTCATACTTGAGAAGAAAAATAGTACAAACCGCACACTCATATTTGCGAAGGAAAGTTGTAAACATTTTTCGGGCCAAGACTTTCTTCGGAATGCTAAGCATGAAGATAAAAGAATCAAGATGAACGAATCAAAAATCGAAATTTGAAACTATTGCTAAACAAATGTGAAATTTTATGTGATGTATTTTCATATGGGATGAACAATATTGCTCATTTATAGACTACAAGAACTATCTACCTATTTATACTTCTTCTTGAAAATGCCAGTGCTACAGCCGAGAATACCGAGCAAGGCAGAAAGCTCGTGGCGAGCCGACGACCAGGAACCCAGGGAATAGACGTATCGGACGAGAAACCAGATTAGAGACATGCGCAGAAATACTTACAGCCCTAACCGCAGGAGGAGTAGAGATTGACGACATCCAAGCCCTCACATTCAATGGAAGAGGGACCTTTATAATGCACCCAAAGGGAGAAAAACCATTATGGGACAGAAGCACCCTACAAATCGGGACAAAAACAGCCAAAATTATAAAAGCACCAAAAATGGAAAGAGGAATTACTATCAAATATCTAGACATTTTCTTATCCGGAATTCCCTTCGAAATCCCGCTAGAGGCAACAGTGGAGAGATTCCAGCAGAAATTAAATATAAAAATTAACGACTCAAAATGGCGACTTACATATTGTACCCCACAGTACAAACGGGATTAAGAATTCTACAGCTTGTACCCCACAGTACAAACGGGATTCTACAGCTTGTACCCCACAGTACAAACGGGATTAAGAATTTTACACCTTGTACCCCACAGTACAAACGGGATTCTACAGCTTGTACCCCACAGTACAAACGAGATTAAGAATTCTACAGCTTGTACCCCACAGTACAACGGGATTCTACAGCTTGTACCCCACAGTACAAACGGGATTAAGAATTCTACACCTTGTACCCCACAGTACAAACGGGATTCTACAGTTTGTACCCCACAGTACAAACGGGATTCTACAGCTTGTACCCCACAGTACAAACGAGATTAAGAATTCTACAGCTTGTACCCCACAGTACAACGGGATTCTACAGCTTGTACCCCACAGTACAAACGGGATTAAGAATTCTACACCTTGTACCCCACAGTACAAACGGGATTCTACAGCTTGTACCCCACAGTACAAACGGGATTAAGAATTCTACAGCTTGTACCCCACAGTACAAACAGGATTAAGAATTCTACAGCTTGTACCCCACAGTACAACGGGATTCTACAGCTTGTACCCCACAGTACAAACGGGATTAAGAATTCTACAGCTTGTACCCCACAGTACAACGGGATTAGGAATTCTACAGCTTGTACCCCACAGTACAAACGGGATTAAGAATTCTACAGCTTGTACCCCACAGTACAAACGGGATTAAGAATTCTACAGCTTGTACCCCACAGTACAAACAGGATTAAGAATTCTACAGCTTGTACCCCACAGTACAAACGGGATCAAGAATTCTACAGCTTGTATCCCACAGTACAAACGGGATCAAGAACTCTACAGCTTGTACCCCACAGTACAAACGGGATTAAGAATTGAAAAATGAACTGAAGCAAAACTAAACTCCTTCTTTTACATACACGGTTTCCTAGTAAAATTGTGGTATATAGGCGGTATCTACCACAGAAAATGCTATAAATGTGGAGAGAAGGGACATGATCCCAAACATTGTACTTCACAGGATAAAGGAAAAACAGACACACAATTGGAAACACCGGCTAGAATGGAAACATCAGAGAACTGGCCAGCAACCCTAGAACAAGGAGAAAATCTGCACATTACACAGGAAGTGCACAAGACTATACTAACTATATGTTCAAAGACTAGTATAGCCCAGCGAGAACCGACAGAGCAGATGAACAGCTCGAACACAGCGGAAAAAGACCTTGCACAGCAAGAAGTATCAGTGCCAATTATACCAGAATAACTAGATACCTATCTGTCACCGGCGGCACCCTTATACAGAAAAGAATTGTCTCACAGGGATCCAGCAGGCGACGGAAGGAACACACCAAGGAAAAAGCGGACAAATAAACACACAAAAAAAGGATAAAGAAAACAGAGATACAGAGTACTACAAATTGGATTTCCACAACCTAGACAACACTGACGATGACGACAAACAACAACCAAGGCAAACTAAGAAGGATCAAGGAAAGAGGAAAAAGATATCTTCCTTGCAGCCAACAGCATCAAAACCGAGGAAGAAATAATCATGCACCAACCACAAAACTAAAATGATCTTTGACATGTACTGTATATTAATTGTAAATATATCATATATATATATATAAAATTAAAAAAATAAATAAATACCTAAAATCATATTATGACAATGTATTAATAGATAAACAATGTATGTTAAAATAACCATAACATAGTATAATAAAACTTATATATGAAATAACAACCATAACATAGTATAATAAAACTTATATATGAAATAACAACCATAACATAGTATAATAAAACCTAACATCATAACAAAATAATATACTTACAACTGAGAGAGAGAGAGAGAGAGAGAGAGAGAGAGAGAGAGAGAGAGAGAGAATATGGGAAACAGGTGAGACAGCACACATGCACGCATCAACATAAATAAAATCTTGAATAAATGCAACTCTGACAAAATTTGTTCCTTAATAGCCGGGAAAAGAAAAACATAAACAAAACACATCAACACCTAAAAACAAGAAAGATATTTTTAAAAAAAATAACTGGGAAGACTTTATGGGCGAAGTCACTAAGGATTTGTAACTCTAATTTTCTACTCGAGAAAGGCAAGGAAACCTGACCAATAGGAAATACCTGGCAGGAGGAGAGTACGACTCTGGAAACTCTAGGCTCAGGAAAACTTGAAATTTAGGAAAAGATAGAAAGATGAACCGCATTCGAAATTTTTACTTAAATTTAAAACAATAAAGCCTTTTTGGTATTTGGAAAGTTAATGCGGGGTCATCTTTAAAGCTCTAACCAGTTATATATGCTGGGATGGAGGTGACCATAAATAAACGAACTTTGACTTAGTTCTGAAGAAGAATAATTAGACATGAATAAGGTAAAGTCCTGAACATTCTTCTAGTTGTAGCCTTCGCATTTATTACTGTGGTGCGTACGAATGAATGCGTACGATTGAACATTTAGATGTATACAGGGTGCACCGCCGGCAGAGACTCCCACGACAGTTTGAGTAATTTCTACAATACACAGTTACAGAGAATTACGTCTTCCTCATCTTTCCTTAGATAGAATTAAAAGGCTAAATCCTAGTTACGAGTCGTAGATATAAGACCCTGATATTCAATGTCTAAAACGCCACAAGAATGTACTGGACACGATACCGTAACAGTAGCTTCAATAAAATAGTACTCTTTGTGCGGGATTGTTTCTTATTGTGATTTCACCCCAAATGTTTTACAACTAACATCATATGGTTTCAGAAGCTGAATAGCTCAACAAAATATAATCTGGATCCCATACGAGAGATAATGGAAACTTATTAGGCAAATCAACCAGAACAATTTAATTTTGCGAAGCCAGAGAAATGGCAGCTATGGATTTGACGATTTCAAAGAATCAGGCAAGCATCAATTCTAAACGAAAAGAAAGAAGAAATGCAAGTCAATACTATTTTTTACACTATGGGAAATTTGGCGAAGGAAAGAACAGTACTAACGAAAAAGTAGAAAATACATTCACGGAATATTTTATTGCAATAAGAAATGCCATATTCGAAAGAGCTCAATTCAATCAATGCAAACAAAAAGATGAGTCTGTAGACAACTTTATAACATCTTTGTTTTGTTTAGTTGAACATAGTAATTATGGAGCCTTGCATGATGAAATGATTAGGGACCGAATAGTAATAGGCCTTAGAAACAAGAGACTGTCAGAAAATCTACAACTAGACCCAGATTTGACCTTGGTGAAGGCAATCACGCAGGCTAAGAAGCTGTGAAGAGACAGCAGACAGTTGTTAGAAATGAGACAAATGATAACCCTAATGTAGACGCCTTTAGATTGAAGAACAAACATCGATATGAACGAAGCTCTAGAAGGAGTGCAAAAGAGAAATTTAAACCCATATCTATAATTGCAAGTAAAGGTAATCATTTTTTTGCTACACAGATTAACGCATGCCCAAGATGCGGAAAAACTCCATTCTCAAAAGAGGTATATGCCCTGCAAGAGACACAACTGGTCACAAATGTAATAAACGAGGATATTTCGAAAATGTTTGTAGATCGGTCCAAAGCATACGTTTAAGTAAAATTCATAAACACGAAATAGCTTTCTTAGGATCAACAGAGACACACACACAAAAAAAACAACAAAAAACACAAGCAAAAACACAATAAAGGAGTCGAGCCTAGCTTGTTTATTAAAAGGACTCGTCCAAGTATATCTTTTTGTGCTTGATTTCTATTATGCCGCACATATTTAAGGTCAAACTCTTCTATTCATGTACGTATTTAATTACGCGAGTTCTTGTTATCTTTCGGGGATATAATTAGCAGTGTCCATATTTTAATTAAGAGGTATATTCCAATTCCCCATATATAATTACTAAAGAAATTTTCAAATTTAGCTACGTGTGCAAGTAAATGGGTAATTTTCGTTTGGTCCATATACTACAGCAAAGAATATATTCAAGTCACTTATTGTATTGCATGAAATAAAAAAAATGTCTATCTGTATCCGTAATTTCCTTTAAGACTTTATATGTAAATGTGTTTTTGAACAGAATACGTGCTCATTTGCTACTACTAGAATCAGAGCAAACCCTGGCGTCGTATGCCGATTCACTTCTTAAATGCTGTCCTATATTTTGCTGCAGAGTGACTTTCTACGAAAAAATTACGTTTATATTTATCTCTAAGTGTAGAAAAGATATTTTTCTTGACTTTATCAGAA
The DNA here is from genome assembly GCA_029931535.1 of Margaritifera margaritifera. Classification (NCBI taxonomy): domain Eukaryota; kingdom Metazoa; phylum Mollusca; class Bivalvia; order Unionida; family Margaritiferidae; genus Margaritifera; species Margaritifera margaritifera. The sequence continues at coordinate 2,261,843 of JAQPZY010001465.1, forward strand.
AAATGCCATCGGGAATTCAGGCACCTAATTCTTAGACTACTCATGCAATAAAAGAGTGCAGAGTGAATTGAGAGAATTATAAAGCAGCACTTTTCATCATATTTAATATCATAAGCTGTTCATTGACATATGAACAAAATCTCGTTCTCCATCGCAAGCAACCTCACCCTTGTCCCACCGATAAACAACCTCCTGTGTATGGTATCCCTCATCTTTATTACAAAAATAGAATCATGGTTGTTTGCTTTAATCTTATTATGAGCGAAAAGAGTCGGACAAAGAAAGATAGATTTCAGAAAATGAATTACACGAGAGAAACATTTCCATGGTTTTACATAATAGTTTAAAGAATGTTTTGCATCTGTAAAAAAAAAAAAAAAAAAAAAAAATCCGCCAGCATGCATTTCCGTTACTGATGCCATAACCACAGTATTAATGTTCTCTTATGCACAAAGTACGTACATATCTCAATCAAAGATAGATAAGTGCCCATATTGTGAATATGAAGGACGGTCTAGTGTTTATATGTGTATTGCCTATTGGTATTTTGACCGATTTGTTCAATTTAAAATTTTAGACGAAGCACTTAATATGGCATTGTCTTATTAGACAATAAACCATTGCTGATTAAGTAGTTCTTGGTAAATTCAGCAAAACCTACATGCACAATTAGTTTCATCATCTCTTTGAAAGTCAGCTTGTGCTCTGGGCCAATTATGAACTCTAGATTTGTATAGCAACACAACGTGTGGTACGATTAGAGCAGTATCGAGTGCGGCATGACGTAGGATATTAACAATGCTCTTCATTTCACTCATTTATTCTAAGAACAAAACTATAACATATCGAGGATACAGCTATTATAGTAATGAACAGGTGGAAGTGTAAGTTTCAGTTTGAATTGTTCAGATGCTGTGTCAGGTTTTGGTTCTTCCATTTTGGTTTGAACTGTGTTAGGTTTTGTCTCTAAAGATATAATAACAAAGTAACATTTTAAAATCATGCCAATGTAAGTTGACAATGGATTTTAAACCTTCCTCAATTCCTTTCATAATGCTCATTTTCCCCAGTCATTAGTTCATTTTTCAATTCGTGTACTTTCTCTTTTAAAACAGTTTCTGGTACCTCTTTAATATAAACTAATTGATTCAGGCTTTCTTCTATATCACGAATCGTTTGGCACAAGAGGTCGATCTTTTCATTTAAGATTTTGAATTCGTTTGAAATCAGCTTGTTCGCTTCCAGTGTTGTCAGTGTCTTATCAGTTTTTGCTTAACTTTCCTCAACAATATTTTTCATCTCAAGCCATTGTATTTTCTCGTTGTTTATCTTCTGTTGCTGTTATTGTTGGTAATGTCTTTGCAGCTTTTAGTGAATTGAATTCTTTTAAATTCGCAGGGTGTTTTCTCTGGACATGTAGGGCTACATTCCACATATCCCTAGATGTCGGAGGGCACTGTGGGCATTATTTAGGCATTACTAAATATTTAGTTGGCGAAAAAGTTGATTCTAGGTCCCATATAGAGGCTAACTAATTGCTACATAAACGAACACAAAGTGACATACAAATTTAACTTATAGTAACCTTTTGTTATTAAATGGCAATAACAACATCAATCAGTATGTACGTTTATAGTAACTTTTATTCACTAGAAAAAAATAATTTATGTTGCTTATAAGTGAGAATTTTAGCAACAACAAAAAATTATTTGAAGCAATTCTAGTACATTAAACAGATCACTCGAAATGGTTGAGGGTTTGGATTTTCTTTTATATCTCTCTTGACAAGCCACTGTTCGAAATGATAAAAATGAAGTACAAGCGGTGTAATCTGCAAACGAATATTAAAAAAAGAAATGATAATTAAATGTCATGTAAAATTTTCTCAAATAAGCAAAAAGCTGAATGGGGAAAGAAGTGTTTGGATACCAAAGGTTAAAAAAGATACAGTTTGGGAATGCGGTAGTGTATCATCACTCGACTGTATTAGTCCACATCCAATTGATGAGTGAAGTGGCACGTTGTCAGCAGAGCTTAGAATGAAATTTTATCGCATTGATATATATATATATATATATATATATATATATATACTGGAGAGATTTTTGCTATATTAAAATAAAGATTGAAGAACGATGGAAAACAAGGGCAATAGTTCGAAGTTTTCTTCCATGCAAATATTGAAGAAATTCCCGCTATATAAATATCAATATCAACAGCGATGGAAATAAGGATTTACGTCCGGAGTTTTCTTTTGAAGACATTTTCGCTATTTAAATACCAATGATAGAAAATAAGGAGTTACATTTTTTTTCTTCATAAAAATGTGCTATCATCGGGAATCAAATATGTTTAAAAGATCTTTTTGAACCAAATAAGATTTCATTTGTTGAGACTGTTAGATATACGCTTTTGAAAAGTAGCCGAGACAAAGAAATACAATCTTTTTATTACTCAGCGAAATTTAGAGAAATATTTCACGTTTAGTAATTGAAAATGTATTAGACGATCTGTTTGACAATCTAAACAATTGGTTTGGCCGAATGAACATTGGGAGTACAACGTGAATGTTTGATACAGTTGATGCTCTTTATTTGAACGTTAATGAATTTAAACCATTAAAGGGTGGGTTTACGTAGATTTACCTGAATGGGCGAAGAACAACAAAAACAAGGATAACAAAAAAAGTTTCTTTAATGCAATCGAGTCAAATCTAAACACTCCATTTGTCCCTTTGGATAGCAAATTTGAAAATTATTTAAAGCTATCAATTATATGCAATAGTTGAAGACAAATACATTAGACCTGTTAGAGTAAGGAATCAGCATGTTGATATCTTAATCATCTTCGGTGCTGTAGAAGTATTTCATGATGTAGGGAATCAAACTTTATCTACTCTTGTGTTTAATCCAACGGACAAACACAAATACCTAAAGTACGTATACATGAAGTGTTGATGAATCCATTTCAAGAGAGCTGAAAAATTGAATGAACACAAAAGATTATGTTACAACGTGGGCAACACGGATGATATCATGCCAGATGATGATAAAATAGTTAACTGAAAATATTAGCATCATCAGCTCAAGGTGCCCTATCTTGCCTACACGACTTTGAATACGTGTTGATTAAAACTGTAGAAAAAAGACACTAATCAACATTGAAAGAAAATGCAAACACAAAATAATGGACCTAGAAAACAACAAAACACGTGCCATCAGGATTTGGCATATATCTGAAGGCAATTCACAAATCATATGAATTATTTTTCAATGAGGAAGTGATTGCATTAGGGTGCTTTATAAGTGGTTGGTTAGGACTTCAAGACCTGTACATCAAGAATTGAGATCAGAAAATGCAAAATCTATGATCATTACAGAAGAAGAAAAAATGCATTTCGATTCAATTAACTTTTGCCATTTATGATTACAATACTCAAAAACAAAGTTAGATACCGTGATCACTCAACCGGACAATATGGAGGTCCTGCACATAACACAAAACAAGCGCAAATGATTAAAATTAAAATACCCAGAATTCACTCAATTATTCATTCATAACTTGTAGAGCTATGACAGCCACTTGTTGATAAAGAAACTTGTTAGAAATGATCCAAGAAATAATCCAAAAATCATCCCTTTGTTGTCGAATGGAATGAAAAAGATAGTAAGAAAGTTCACGAGAAAAGAACAATCAGATTTGTAGATAGCTCTCGGTTCAATGGGCAAGCCCTTAAGCAGTTAACTAAAATTTAAATAACTCTTTATTTCCTTTGACAGTAAATCATTCTGAAAACGTGCAAGCCAAACTCAAAGACAATTACCAATACGATTACTTGGATTTCTTTTTTGATAAATTCTATGAAAAATTATTGCCTCCTATTGAACCGTTTTATCCACTATTGTTCAAGTCATACATTTTAGACAATGACTACAAATACGTCCAATATGTAATCTCACACTTTAAACTGAACATGTTAGATGACCTTCACGACCATTACGTAGAAATAAGATATTTTTATACTTTGGGACATTTTGAAGAATTTCGCAATGTCTGCATCAAACAAGCTAGATCCTGCTCATTATCACAGCGTTCCAGGTCTTGCATATAACATAAGTTTGAAGTGTTAAGTGATTATGACATGTTTCGAATGATTGAGAGCGGGATGAGAGGTAATTAGCATGACACATAACAGATACGCTAAAGCACACCCACGCACCCACCCCACCCCCGAATTATATGCATTTGATGATGGAGAGATTCAGTATGATGGTCAGTTCGATGAAACAAAACCAGAATAATTCATTATGTACCTCGATGTCAACAACTTACATGAGCACATCAAGAAGAAATAAAATATAAATCAAACAGTTAGTACCTGTTGTAGTTCTGGATCCTGACGACACATCTTGCTAGCAGAGCAAACAACGAAGGAGTTCAACAAGTTTCAAGAACACTTAAAATAAGGCAGAGAGGTAATTAATGAAGCAGTTGTGGCTGAGCAATCCTCTTACATTACAGGAAGAGGCCCTTTAAACCCGTACATGTAGAACTTAAATAATGAACAAAACGCGAATGGAATTATCCATGAAATTGAAAATTGAATGAATATTCCATAATAAATTGAATGTCTGAACTAGTTAAATTCGCGAGGGCAATCCATTTGGAATGAAATGACTACATTTCATCGAAGCATGGAACAAAGTTGTAAACCTATGCAACGATGGCATGTCAAGCCTCCTTTTAAAAGCATGATTGTGAAATGTTGTATAATGCTTTGAAACAGTCATTCGAGCAAATAGACAAACTAGAGAACGAGATAGAAGATAACAAGCAAGAAACGGACACCTTATGTCGTTTGATCCCAAACATTTAGAAAGCAGCTGACAAGCTTTTGAACCCCTAGAAAATATTAATGTACCAATTAATGAAAGACACCAAAGAAGGATCTTACGGTACACCAATCATACATACAAGAAAACAGATCACTATTGCCAAATTAAATAGATGATATCTGAAAATGATTTTATCTTTCGCCAGACAAATTAAGCAAAAAGATTGAAGAGTTTCATACTGTTCAGCTATAATTTAAAACTGACTGAAAACGAAACAATCTTCAAGCCCTGTTGCACGTAAAAAACGGGTTGATTTAAAACATCAAGCCTTGTAAAAAAAGGAGCAACTGATTCAGTACGGCCTTTCTTTATTTATACATGAAACTTCTATTTAGATATTTTTTCCCTGCTTCTGAAAGATAACGGAATATATTTTTGTACCTTCATTTTTCAGCATTAAACTTTAGAGAATTCAAAACTGGACCTCCATACAAATTAACTTTCGCATAGATGATGAAGTTAGATGTATCTCAATGTTTTGCTGAGTTTACCAAGCATTTCTTAATCAGCAGTGGTTTATTGCCCGATAAGACTTTGTCACAGTAAAGGCTTCATCTAAAAGTTTTAAATTGAATAAAATTAGTCAAATAGACAACTGATAAACATCACTTTACATTCACAGTATGGGTATTTATCTGCCCTATTGCCTTTAGCGGTATTAAGATGGCGGGTTCTAGAGAAGTCGCTATTGTTTTTGAGTCAATTTCTTGTTTCGTTTTGAGTTCTAATCGAATCATTTACAGTTTGTTTTTATGTTTTGTTGAGCAGCGAAGTGAAAAGATACTGCTCCTACATCTGTATAATGTTTCAATTTTTAAGCACTTATTGGATAAATTTTGAAGTACTGGTAAGCTAGAACTCTCCATTTGAATACTACTTGGATTGATCAGAAATTTAACCTGTTAGGTAAAGTCGCGCCTGCGTTATGCTGCAATTAACTTTGCTGGAACAAGTTAACATACAATGATCGAAGAATCATGATATGGAGGATCGGATAGAAACAAAAAACAATATGTTCCTTGCAAACAAGATCAGTTGGCGACTTTACTGAAGTAGTCGTTAAGCACTATCACTGCATATGGGCGATGTTTTAATGGCCAGCTCCATGACACACAAAAGTAACCACTGAATTACAGACAGTATTCTTCTGATAAATCTACTAATAGCTTAAGAAGACGAATTAGCACTGCTTTTAATAATGTTGTTCCTTGTGTAGATTTTGTTTTCTTTAAACCAATCTCATTGCAGGATTTTTAAAAAAATATTTATATATATCTATCCGCCTGTGTATCCATTGATTTGCCAACCCATTCCATCTGTCCATGTCCCTGTCTCTGTCTTCTGTCTGTCTTTCCCTCTAGCGATTGATCAATCGAATATCTATCTCCAACCTATTTTCAGAGCAAATCATGGTGTCGTATATTCAAAGGAAACTGCCCCCACCCTATGTTTATTTAACTGATTCTTTCCTTGAAGTAATCTTTAACTTGTATATGAAAAAATTCCTTAATATTAAAAGACTGAAAACCAGAGAGAAATGATTTTTAAACGTTATTGCACCGATTACTTTAGAGGCATACACACTTCTTCAGTAGCGTTACTGGACGATGGGTCTAAATCTGCCATATTATGGTCTGGAGATTCGTGTCCCCTAATGGACTGACTAGAAAGCTCTTCTAATGGGCCGGCGTCAGAATGTTTATCTCCGGACCTGGTGCACGAAGAGACCATTCCTAACAGACTCCCAATTAGCATAACAGCACCTGCAAATTCAATTAGAAAATATAAGAGTGATGGGTGATGGGTAAGTTCTACCTCGTACATACATAGGGTGACAAGAAGAATGCTAAAAAAGATCCAGATACTTCTAGACTTTCTGTTTTCAATCCATGTCAAGACAGAATTGCTATAATCTGCACCTAAAAATGTCAATGAATTATCTTTGAAAGTGCTGGCACAAAACACTTTAACGTTCATATCAATTTTCAATATAGTAAAGAGACACAATATGGTCAGTACCATAATAAGTGATACTGTTAGTTCAAACACTTTTCCACAGCAAATTTGGGGTAGGTTGGGAATGTATATCTCATCAAGTTTTGAGGACTGATCTGTAGATACGTGGTTGCTTCAAAACAATTCCTGGGAAACGGGACAGATCCCGAAATATATGGTCATACATACATACATACATACATACATACATACATACATACATACATACATACATACATACATTCATACATACATACATACATACATACATACATACATACATACATACATACATACATACATACTTGCTTGTTTGCGTATATATTTCATCTTAAATCTGTTTATCTACTTATATTTCAAAATACTTTTCCATCGATATATGCATATCGAATTGATTAAACTAAATAACGAGTGGAATGTCAGGTCTTGTCATATGAACGACATCATTTATTACGTCTGACCAAATCTGGACGTCACACATAATAAACCAAACCTAAAAGCACATTACAGCCAAGAACCATACCTGCCAATATAAAGCTCCATGTGTAGGACTGCGTGTGTTTGAGCAGCAATCCTGGAAAAAAATGTGATATTATTAAAGCAAATTTGATTAACTTTGGTGGGGCGGGGTGGGGCGGACCTAAGGTTACAACTACGACATGCCTGTTAAGCCAGAAAGCTACTCAAACATTACATTATATATTGTTCACTTGTTTTAAAGTTATAAGTATGATAATGACAAGTTAAAGGTACGATGATGATGTTATAGGTACCATAATGATGTTATAAACATGATCATGATGAGTTATATAGCCAGGTAGCATGTTCCATGAAATACAGTCCCGTGGGAATTTTCTTATGAAATCAAGCCATTAGTCAAGATGTCTTAAGGGGACCCCAAAAAACAATACAAAACGTGTTGGCAGTCTGGGAATCTGCTCTGGTCATAGTGATGAGTCGGTGTAGGAAACAGTTGATTTGTGTATTTTCGAATAGTATTTTATAAAAAATTAACATGATAAATTAATCCGTTTGCCCTATATGTGATTCAGATGTCATCTAGTGTCAACTCTGCTCTGCTCAATATATACACTCTAAACATGTGTGAATCATGTATGTTAGCTCGTGTACAATGCTGTGTGACATTTAATCTCCATAAGTTTATTGAATGTTGCAGGTGAACGCTGTGATGGTGGGAACACAAGCATCATCCAACATAAACAGCATGAACAGTACAGAAATCAATCTGAACAGTATAGATATAGATCCTTGATGCCCATACTCTAGATGCTTGGTGTGGTGTTGGTTTTTCTCTTGCTAAAAGTAACATTCTGCTTGTACCAACAGTCTGCTGCAACAGTATTTATCTTCTACCGTTATGGAGACAGCAGCTCAAGTCCAAGAGCCAACTGCAAAAGTGGCAAGGTATGACACCAACTACTCACTCTGCATCATCTGCCAAACTGCGACAGGTGAGGCACTCGTGGAGAAACCTGGTGCCCATGAGAAAGTACTGAACTTCATCAGAGAGGGTGCTCACAATAGCGATAAAGACTATCCTGAGATAAGCAGATGCACTGGTGATGTCACTTTGCAGAATCTTGAATCAAGATGTGCCACATGGAACAGAACGTGCTATCAAGACACTGTCAATGCAGGACTGTGCAGTAGAGCCAAAGAAAGATATGAAATACGAATGGCTTCCAAGAGTACCAGACAAGCATCATCTTCCAGTTACTCATCCGGTAGTGGCACCTTCACTCGCTTTCAGTCAGCAACTTACAATAAGGACATGTGCTACTTCTGTCTAAACGGAGCATCACAAATGATTGCTACAGAAAATGCTGGTCGTTCTCTCAAAGAAGCCATGGAGAAAAGTTGCATTTTACATCAAACATCACAAGCGGTGCTGGGCAATGCACGTCACAAATGTTTGTTGCTGAGCAATGAACCTATTGCCATCTAAGCCAAGTGCAGCTGATGAATTGGCAGCAGAGGTTCTTTAATGGAAATGTAGTTAGCATGTCTGTACTCCAGGAGACGTACAGAGGCATCCTATCTGACAACAATGTGGTAAACCACGAGTGCAGTCACAAAAACTGAAACAGCGCATACAAATTGAACTACCTGATGTAGAATTCCACAAACCAAATACATGTGAATGAAGCAGAGTGTGTAACTTTCAAAAGCACAAAAGATGCTGCATTTGAGATGGTGGAAGAGAGAAATGTGGACAGTGACATGGACATGAAGGTTCTGTACAATGTGACTTCTGGGCTGAGAAAAAGAATCATGTAAAGCATAAAGAAATGGACATTTGGTGGTTCACTTAAAGATGTTTCAGAGGAACATTTACCAAAAGAGCTGTACTGCTTCTATCGGTGGGTCATTCAGGGACCAGACACACTGTTATCAACTGACAAAAAGTATTCATAAATGAACAAGCATGCCATGAACCTAGCACAGAGTACAGTGACGATTTTCCAGTCCTGGCAGCAGGTCGGCAACAAGAAAGCACAGACCCTAAGGTCATCTAGCAGTTGGAGTAGCCATTCATCAAGTAATTCGAAGAAAGAAAATCACCCACATCTTGCATAGGTTTGGGATGTCAGTTGAATACAACAGATTCATGCAAGTGGAAGGGAAGATAGCCGCAACTGTACTCCAGAGAATACTGGTCAATGATCGCATTTACTTGCCCCCTGATTGAATTCACGGAAGATATGTCTTCTTTGCTGTTGACAACTTGACTTTGCAGACAACACCCCTGATAGGAAACGTACCCTGCATGCTATTGCCATAGCTATATAACAGAGATGTCAACCTCAAGATGAGGTATCAAAACTAGAGCTCACTGGCCCAGCTCTGAGGCGCTCGATTAAGGAACTTAATGCACTCTTGGACTTCCTCAAGTCAATATCCAAGTCACCAAGTCCTGTCTATGCCACCCGAGAGAGTAGGCAAGGAAGCCAATTAGTAATATCCTATCACATAACGCATAAAACAAACATAGCAAAGGTACCCATGAAGTGACTCCTGTCAGATATGAAGACGAAGATGGAACTCACCTGCTACCTGGCTGAGAAGATGCTGGAGAAGGCGCACACAAATGAGAAGCACAGGGTAGTTGCATGGTGGTCTCAGTGCAAAGCAACTCACAGGGATATAAGCCACCTTCAAAATGATCAAAAAGAAGCCGATACAAAGCTGCTGCTACATGCAAGAGACTGTGAGGCGTCCAGCATCAGCATTCACTCACCAGATACCGAAGTATTTGTGATGTCTATCCAACAGTATCCAGAATTATGCAAGGACACCAACTTTGTAATCAGAACTGGTCAAAGGCACCGAGTCATCCCACTGAGACCCATCCATGAAGCCCTTGGACCTAGCAAGGCTGCCACCTTGCCAGGATTCCATGCCATCAGTGGTGACGACAATACATGCAGTTTTGACAAAATGGGAAAAATGGCTTTCTGGAAGGGTTTCAAAGATGCGAGTGATGACAGCATAACTGCACTTGCAAGCCTGGGCACAACCTCAGTGTCTACTGACGACACATTTGCTGCTATCGAGCAGTTCATCTGTAAGGTGTACCTGCCTCAGACTCAGATCCCAAAGGAGAAGTTGAGGTGGTGCTCTTTACAGACACGCAGGCACAATCGGATAGGCTTCCACCTACACAAGATGCAGTACATCAAGCAATTCTACAGACTCACTACCATGCCAAACCCTGAGATCCCATCACCACAAGAATATGGCTGGAAATTAGAAGCGGAATATTGAGTTCCAGTCATGACCATGTAAATTTCAGTACCAAAGTCTGGACTCAACTTGGTGAAGTGTGCCTGCCCCAAGACCAGATGCCAAACAGCAAGTTGCACCTGTCGGAAAGCAGGGTTCAGCTGCACTGACATCTGTGGCTATTCCGGCAGTGGGGAGGCGTGTGACAACAAGAAACAAGTGAACCCAGTGCACGAGGATAAGGAGGAGGATAAGTAAGGGAAGGGAGAAGATGATGATATGTTCCTGTAAACTATCTAGTGTAGTTGCAAATGAGGACATTGCTTGCGTGGTATCAGTACACTCTTCAATATTGAACCCGCAGTAAATCTGTTTTCGTATAAAACTGTAACATATATAAACAAAAACTTAGATGTAGATCGGTCTATAAATGTCAAAATTTAAAAAAATCAATACACAGAGCTTATATGATGAGTGACAGCAGTACTTAAAATAATTTCTTGCCAGACTGTTCCATTTCCTTAGCTCAGGTTAACATATTTGATAAGTCGTAAGAACTCGATCATTGTTTTGCATGAAAATCACAATGTTGTTTTTTTATAAACTCATGTTATGAACGTATAGCCAATGCCTGTGGTCACTTTGATTGCTGTATTTTCATTTTGCATAAATATTGACATATTTAAGGTATAAATAGTCCATTTTATACACTTACAACTGTGTTTATCTCTTTGACAGAAACAGCTTCAGGTCGATATTTTGGATCTATTTTTTAATAATTCACAGCTGACACCAGAGCAAATTCCCAGACTGCTAACAAGTTTTCTATTGTTATTTGGGGTCCCTTGAAGACATATAGACTAGTGGCTTGCTTTCACCACAAAATTCCCACGGGACTTCACCTGCTCCCTGACTAATAGATATGGTATTGATAAGCCATAGGTGTGATAATGAAGTTATAGGTATGATAATGATATTATAGGTACGATAATGAAGTTATAGGTATGATAATGGTGCTATAGGTATGATAATAGTGTGATAGGTATGAAAAAAATAATGTTATAGGCAGGATCATGATGAGCTATACGTATGATAATGATAAGCTATAGGTATGATAATGACAAGTTTGAGGTATTTGTATGATAAGTGATAGGTACGAAAATGGTACGTTGTAGGTTATGATAATGATGTTATTGGTATGATAAAGATAAGTTATAGGTATGATAATGATACGTTATAGGTGTGATAATGATATTATAGGTATTATTATGATAAGTTATTGGTATGATCATGATAAGTTATAGGTATGATATTGATACGTTTATAGGTATGATAACGATATATGTTAATGATGTTATAGGTATGACAGGGATGTTATAGACATGATAATAATGTTATAGGTTTGATACTGTTAAGTTATTAGCATGATAATGATGATATAGGTATGATAATGATAAGTTATAGGTATGATAATAAGAAGTTATAGGTGAAATGTTCAAATGTGTAAATTGTAAAAATTCTCATAGAAAGCTAAATATTTTAAATATATCCAAAAACAGGTATATATCTATGAACAATGCACGGCTGGATCAATTTGTATTATGACATAGGACCTCTCCTGTCATAAGTCTTTAGTACATTACTTTTCAATCTATTTTTGCATTTTAAAATTTTCTCTTATACCACAACTACAAACTAATGCATGAACTCTGTCGTGTGGTAGTTTCGTTAACTAACTTGATCCGTCAAAAAGAAAGACTTTAGTAGATGAAATATTTTATATTTTGTATTATTATATTCTCAGTGATCCCATAACCATAAACTGACGTGCGAACACTTTCATGTGGTACTTTAGTGAGCAAACCGGATCTGACTCTCATTCAGACATTACCTGCAATTGGTGGTCCCAGAGAGTAACCGACGCCGCCAAAAAATGAAGCCAATCCAAATGCATTGGAAAGATTATGAACGCCAACCATTGAAATCAAGATCGGCGTCATGATGGCGTTTGGACTTCCGGTGTACAGACCTAGTAGAATGGCAAACGCCTTCTCGGCCCCGGTTAAACTACCATATGTAGGAAACAAAACAGCTACCAGACCACCTACACCCATGCTTCCGATATAGATAGTCATGGCGTCAAGTCCACTTTTGTCTACTATTGAGGCTCCGAGAATTCTTCCAGCAGTGTTAGCAATACTGAAGAGTTCCATGACACTATGGATGCTTCCTTCACTGGCACCTTGCATATGTAGATAGTTTGGCAAATGCAGTAAGCACACAGATAATGTTAAATTCCATGGACTTATCGTACAAAGGAAAATCATAAATTTAATATTTCTGAATAAATCAAAATTTATATATTGCTTCAGGGCAGAGCCCCAATTCTCTTTCCCTAATTCCTGTCGCCGTCTAAGACTTTGAACTTTGAGATCCTTTTCTAGCCTAGAAGGATGGCAAATCATTCCAACGACGCACAGATGGGCGTTCAAGGCACTGAGAACAAGAAATGAGCCACTCATTCCATACGTTTCAAGAATAAAACTTGCCAGAGGTGAGGCTGCAAACATTCCTACGCCAATAGAGGCCACTGCAAGGGAAATCATCAGATTCCTCCGCTTCTCAAAGTAGTACCCCAAAACTACTGGAAAACACGAGGAAGCAAACGCATTCCCGATACCTAGAAAATGAATTTGGGTTTATTTTGTTATTGATAGAAGTATGGTTTGCGTGAAGTTCTTAAGTAATTTTTGATATAATTTATTAATGAAACATATTGGAATATATGGATATATCAAGTGCAATACTAATTTCTTTGTCCGTCTGTCTCTCCGCACCTTCCTATTTTAAGCATCATACTATTTACTGATTACATGTAGTAAGTACTATTTGTGGTTTTGGTTTTCATTATTAATTGTAAGAGAGAGAACCCTCGATAAAGCTTTAGATTTTTTATAGCCCAACTCCATGCTATTCATGTACGAAGAACAATATACCGTATATACTCGCGTATAATTTGATACCAACTGCAAACTGCATAGACCCAGATCTGCCGTCGCATAAAGCGCCGGCAGATCTGGGTCTATGCAGTTTGTAAGAACTAATCAGTAGAACAAACAATATAGACCCTGATCTGCCGGCGCATTATGTTGTTTGCAGTTGGACCTGAGTTATACCCGAGTATACGGTAATTCGAGAATAACACGATTGGTAAGGAAAAGAGAGTTGACTTTTCAAATGCCGGGTTTTAAATCATAATTAAATAATATAATCAGATGGCTGTTATGGAAAAATACAGTCTCCTTTTCATAAACTCTGGTCTCAAATCATCAATATTTGCTTGATATCACTTTGATGCAAGTGATGGTTTTGAGGCAAGATACTTTGCACTCCCTGCGTCCAGGGGCTAGATTCCGAAAAATCTTAAACTGGCAGATGCCAAGACTTTAAGAGAGCCGTCTCACATTAAATTGTGCTAGATGTTGTCAGATTATAATTGTAACAAGAGGCCTAAGTGGATCCAAAATCGATCACAAGCTTATGATGCTGCAGTTCACATTGCAATACGCCACAAACAAACTCCTCTGAGATCATGACGATAGAACTCTTCAATGAAATCGATTTTGATATACACCTCTATATGTTAGTAACATTAGCTTGGTCCATTAGACGCAAAATAACCCAAACATTTACTATTTACAAATTCCACTTCAACTAAACTCATCTGAGAATAAAATTATACAAGCTTATATAGAGTACCAAGTTCAATTAAATCTCTTCATAAATAAATGCGTTAGGATGGTTAAAAAAGTCTCAGCGAATCAGATGCCAGAACGTCTCATTAATATGCATAAATTTCACTGATAGTCAAACTTATATTAAATCTTGGTGATATGAGCCTATAAACGAAGTTTATTCAAACTTCATTCATCCTCTTCGTTGGGAATAACCTAATCATATTAGATACAAGATAGCCGCGTTATTATACACAGATGTTGAGAATACTCAAATGTATCAGAGATCCTCATGATTTCTATTATATACCAAGAAGATCTTGATAATAGCTACAAGCTAGAACAGATCAAAATCTGATCAGAAATACAGTCTCCATGCTGGTAACAAGCTCAATCAAACAGATGCCAGAACTCCTTGATAAGACGCATCTACTTGATAATACGAATCTACTCCGTGTGCTGTGTCTTGACGGGCCATACAATTCGATTTTCTTCAAATTTTGAAAGACTAGATAATTATAACCCCATTCTATTTTAATAATCAAATTCGTTTTAAATCTTGATAATAACAACCTATACAATAGGTTTAATCAAGGTCTGATTAAATAAAAGCAGCTAGAGGGGTTGAATGCTCAGCCACTGAGACACCAGAACAGCTTCTTCATATGCTTAGATAACGCATACTCTAGCTCATTTAATATCCTATGATAGAATCTCATACTATATGTATGCACCTTTATTGTTTACTAAACGGTAAGAAAATGATGCCTATCTGTCATAATAGAATTTAAAAGTAGGTGTTTGCTGAAGAGAATATAAAACAGAATATGATAGCTTACCTCCAATGATGCCATAAGTGATAATAAGTGCGCCGATACTTTTGACGTAAGCACTGGACAGATAGGCAGAGGTGGTCAGTATCCCGGCGATCATTAGTGACGTTCTGCAGCTGAATGTGTTGATGACCACACTTGCCACAGGACCTGTATAAAGTCAGACACATGGTTCACACGTTTTGTATAAACTAGCTGGAATAAGATGTTGCAAACATTATACTAGTAGAATAGAACTGGTCCATATTGGACCACGTTTCCATTTTATACTATGGGAATATTCTGTTTATCACTACTAGTGAAATTAAAATACGAGATCAAAATAAAAATTTCAATCACTAGACCACTCTTATATTTTTAACGGATTATAGTGATATCACAGAGCTGGACCATAATAATATTTCGGAGTCGGACCACTCAACAAGAATTAAACCATCCTGTCCTTTTTGCAATTTTAAGTCTCGTATCCCTATATGAGAACAATTCTGGATCACTCGTATCTTTTTTAAATACCCCCATTACCCTGGTTAGCTTTAGTGTGACTTAAAAAATTGACATGCAGAATCAGATTGCTAGCCCAATAATTTTTCTCAATTTTAAATCTTGTATCCACGTATGCAAGAACATTTATGGACCACTCATATTTTCAAAACATGCCCATGTCACTGGACCATAGTATACATCAGTGCTGCCTTGCACGTTGATATGCTGGCCCAGTACATTTCTGGACCACTCATATCTTTTTAAATGTAAAATACCCCAAGTCCCTGGAATGAAGTATCAATTGATATACACGTATATTTTGTATTACATGGCACAACTATGTATTCCTCTGGGAAATCAGCGGACACTACTGAAATCAAACTGGAGAAGGATGTGATATATGTCTCTAAATGGTGCAAAATCTAATAACATATTATTCAAATCACGAAAAAGCACTGGCATGAAAATTGTTATTCGACAACGATTGGCTGATAAAGAAGACTTGAAATTATATATCGAAGGTAACCAAATGATAAACGTTTCCTCTCAAAAACTTCTTGGGGCATTTATAGATGAAAATCTACATTGGAACATTCATATTTGTTCAATAATTTCAGCTAAAATTGCACTGCTGAAACACATATCCTTATACATTGCAGCTAATATTAAAATAAAATTTCTTCAATGCTTACATTCAATCTTTTATTGATTACGGGTGTATTATTTGAGAAAACGGATCAAAATCTGACATTAAGCGAATAAACAAACTCCAAAAAACGAGCAGCCATTTCCAATCAACATTTTTAACGCAAAACGTTTCTCTAATATGCCTCTGTAGTTATATATTAGCCGTTCCTAGACCACTTAACATGTACTATCCAGTTTAAACCTATTTTCATCACGTTTAAACAGGTTTTCAAAATATTTTAACTAGCATGTGACCATCCGCCATATTTTAAAACCAGTCGACCACTTTTCTATACACCAAATTTTTATGGAAAACCCAAGACAACAGACCTTCAAAATGTTATGAAAAATACCATACTCCACCCCATTCTAACCACCATATTTTTATAGAAAAACCCAGGCCACTGGCTTCCCAAATGTAAAAAAAAAACTTTGGTCAGTGACCTTCAAACCAGGTGGACCTTAAAAATGTTATGAAAACCCCTAGACAAGTTATCTTTAAATTTGTTGAAAACCCTTCGGCCAGACTCTTTCTATCCTCCAAATTTAAAAACGTTATGACAAAAATCCATGGGCCACCTTGGCCACTCACATTAAAATTGTATTGACTAACCTGGGTCATCGGTCTTCTAATTTTATGAAGACACCCAAGGCACTTGTTTTCACAAGTTTACAAAAATATCGACCCACTGGTCTTTAAACTTTGATGAAAAAACCTAGACCGCTTGTCTTAGAAATTTTATGAAAATTCCCAGGCAATTATTTTCTTCAAAAGTTTATGAAACAACCTGGACCTCTGATTTATAAATTACAGAATTTCTGGCTAAATTATTCTTATGAAATTTAATATGTCACAAATTATTCAGTCTATTTTTAGATTTCGTAAAAGTGGAACATAACGGTGGAAAATCAAACATGGGCTATTAATGCTAATAAGGGCATGATTTCACAGCAAAATGGTGCTTTAAAAGGTCTATTTTGCTTTTAAGATTTCATAAAAGTCGAACATAACGGCGGAAAATCAAACATAGGCTATTATTGTTAATAAAGGCATGATTCACAGCAAAAGTGAGCTTCGAAAGGTCTATTTTTAAATTGAATATGAGGAGTAAATGGAAAAGATAAATAAAATATTCTGAACTTGAAGATTGACTGATAAAAACAGTCTACTTACACATTACACAAGCAGCCCGCCGTCCCTCCCTCTCCCCGAAAAAAAGAGATTCAAATATAAACGCGTTTAGGTTAGTTGCGCAAATGATCAGTTTCAGGCAAACATCGTTGATGCCAGAGCTTATGCAAAATTCAACTATAGTTACAAATATATTTTTACAGTGATAGATGTATTCTTAAAGATAAGAAAGTTAAAATGAAAACGGGAGAGGATTTACACAGTGTTTTTATAGAAATATTTGAAAAGAGAAAACCAGAATAAATACAGTTCAACGAAGGGAAGGAATTTAATAACCTAAAGGTCAAGAAATTATTGGAGAAAGAATATAATGAATACTTTCAACTTACCCCCCCCCCCCCCGAAAGCGTCTGTAGTGGAAAATTTAATTGAACTCTTAAGGCTAGAACGTGGTAGCATTTGACTGAAAATAAAACAAGGAAAGGGGAACATATATTACAAGACTTTATTTATGGATACAATAGATTATATCACAGATCTATATACATGTCATCATTTGAAATTAGTAAACCTAGCAACAGGTCCACAGTATGGGTTTATGGTTCTTACAACAGATATTCATAATTATAAATATGTGAGAAAGCAAGGATCTCAAAATATAAGCCTAGTTTTGCTAAAGGCTATTATCATAATTTCACGGAAGATATTTTTATAATCAAAAAACGTTTTAGGAGACCCTGTTGTATATCGACTAGAAAAATTAAAGGGGGAGGATATTGAGGGAATATTTTACGAGGGAGAGTCATCTCTTTACGACAAGCAAGATGACGTTTTCAGGATTTAAAAAGTATGAAAGTGAATGGCCAAAAATGTGTGCTGGTAATAGTTGGGAACCGAAGAAAATGTCCTATCACTGCAGTCCTGACGTACCGTCTTGTTAATTCCGTTACCTCCTAAAATAGGCTCTGATGAATAGGCTTACAAAATATTGTAGTATTCATATGTAAAAAAAATCTGAATTGTATAAATGAAACCACTAATGAGTTATATGTGTGATGAAATTAAGTCTATTGATGAAATGAAACATCGAAATACGTACTACACACAATGCAAAGATTGTGCAAATATAATGAAATCTTAATGGTATTATACTGGAGAAAATTAGAAAATCAGGTAATACAACCAAACAAAAGTTACCCATGAATGTGGAGAAGCTATTAAAAGATACACGTTGTTTTATCATAAAATCATAGATTTCACACTAATTTAAAAAATGAAAAATCGTGCACTCCGCTAAAGAAAAGTCGGAACAATTTTCATCGAAATTTTAATTGAAAGAAAGTAGTACTATCTAAATGTCACAGAATTTGATTGAAAAACAAACAAAGAAAAAATGAAAGAAGTAAATTACAAACTTTTGTGTTCCAGCTAGATGAGAAATAAGAAGAATTATTGTCTTACAAAATTCGGAGGATACACTTTTAAATGAATATAGATTTCAAGGTGGAAATATTTTTATTTTTATTTTTGAAGGTAAAGCAGACTTATTGAGAACAATTAGTAGAAATTATTAGAAATTTAGGATCAGTAAAAGTCTAGCTAGATGTATCGGTTCAACTCGTAAGAATGAAATCTCATAGAGATGAAGTACATCAATGTCATTATGTAGATTGGTATTATAGAACACCAGCTAAAACATAATGAACAAAACTAACATAGAAAGTAAAGTTGAAGAAATGTTTGATATAAATGAGATGCAAAATATGATCAGGAAACAAGTTCAGATATGTATTGGTTTAATAATAAGATATATTATTTAACTTTACATATTGATACATTTCTACCTATGGTAAGAAATTCTTATATCGATTTAAAAGATTGGACACATAAAGCCTGTCTTAATGTACAAATTAGTGACAATAAATATTTGTCTCTGCATCAGAATCTATTTTAAACCCATCTAGAGATCATCTTTATAGGCCAGAAAAATATAACCTTGATGATATAAACATTCGGTTAATAAATATCTAATAAATATATAAAGTATAACATATTTGAAAATGAATTTAATACAGATGTCAATGTCTATGAACAGTGGACAAACCTATAAGACTAGTTAGAATAAGAGAAAGAGAAAGAGACACGTGTAGATCTTTCAGTCATATTTAAAAGAGACAACAATGATAATTTTCTGCGTTAATAAAGGAATAAAGGATTTATCAAAATCGGTTTCATCCCAAATATAAAAAAGAGGGCAGAACAATACTTTGGAACGATATGGTTAATTTTTTTAAAACATGTAAATTACAATTAGAAGAACACTAAATGTTATGCAACCAAACAGCTAACAAAATATAGATAATGCCAGAAGTGGGTTCTCTCGTTAAATATAAAAACTACCAAAATCAATTAAAGGTTTATTTTGTTCTATATTTTTTTTTTGAAAGTAATATTGAGCCAATGAATACTATAAAAGAGGACGTCAAGACTATAAGGACTCAAATAAACATGCGTCATGGACAACAACAACAACAACAAGACACATACAATCAGGATTTTGTCTTTACCTTAAATCAACTCCCAAGGATTAGGAGCCCATAGCTTACAGAACAGATTGGATAAATAAATTGTATTAATGTTTGCAATCAATTTCAGAAACTGTTTATGAGAAACTATGACCAAGAAACGCTGCAAAAATGGTATTCACAAAGAATGATAAAAAGCATTACAATTCCTCCAACATACATTGTATCTGTAAAGAGGAGATTACCAAGAAAGACGGAAAGCCTTTGTTAAGCAGACGTTCTACTCAACTTTATGAAAAGTTAACGACAGTGAGGAAGTCGACTAAGGTGATGAAATTTACGAAAATATCACAAACAAAGCAGGATCGGTCGTTGGCTTATACAAAATAAGAGGTCGTGGTCTCAAATCTGGAAACTATTGAGGTTCTGCACGTCTAAAGCGTAATTTAATGTTTTAAATATACAAAATATATTCCACTAATTATTCGTAATTTATTTGGATATGGTTCTTATCTGATTATAACAGTCTTAGTAACAATTCAGATCAAGAAGTATCAATAATGCCAAATACTGATGAAAAATATATTTCGTTTAATAAGAATTTAGAATTGATAGATTTAAAAAAGACGGTAATGAAGTTTTGCAAAAAGAACAATAAGATTTCTAGATAGTTACTGGCTCATGGCTCAATCACTAGAGCAAATTACTAAAAATCTAAAGGACGATACATTCACAGAAACAATAAAACATTCTGAGGAAATGAAACCAGAGAGCGAAGAGAATTAGCTCTTGAAGTCCTTTTTTTTTTTTTTTTTTTTTTTTTGAAAATATATTTATTCGTACCATTACATGGATTCATTTGAAATACTGAATGAAACTGAACTACCATCAACCGACAAATTGTATTCAAAACTAACTCGATCAGGAAGTAGCGCAGCAGATTACCAGCATATAAATGATGTTATGAAACATTTGAAACTTAATGCTGTTGGGAATCGTCACGACTACTGCGTAAAGAAAGATACTATGATGTAATGCGATATTTCTGAAGAATTTGCATCTGTGTGTATCAATAATTATAAACTAGACATGGCACATTATTTTACTGCATCAGGACTAGCTTACGATGCTATTTTGAAATTAAATCAGATAAAATTACAATTGCTCACAGATTGTGATATGTTTTTAATGACTGAATTTGGAATAAGAGGACGAATATCTATGACACCTAGGAGGGACTCCAAAGCAAATCGTAATTATTATGTCGATGAGAACAATACCATAAGAAATGATAGTTATTATGACAAAACAAAAAAAAAACTAATTCACTGTCAGGATGAACGCAGACACTAAGGATTTGTGTGGCTGGGCCATATGCCAGCCGATGCCTGTTAGAAACTTTAAACAGGCAAACAAAGAACCAATAAAAGTATTGGAAACAAATGTCTTGAAAAGTTAATAATTCATTTGGCGGAATTTGAGAAGTAGATTTAGAGGTACCAACATATTTGCACGACTATTTTAAAGATAATTCGTTGGTACCAGAAAAACTAATTCACTGTCAGGATGATTTATCTCCACTACAAAGTAAACTGAAAAAAAGATAAAAAGAGTACACACATTTTAATTGCTATGTTCTTTAAAAACAATGAAAAATATATTATTCACCATCGCATTTTTGAAATCATATCTTAAGTTGGGAATAAGGCTAAAAACATTCATACAACAGTTACATTCAATTACGAACCCTGGCTGAAATCATGCACTGAACATAATATATGTTAATGACCAAAGCAAACAAATAATAAATAAATAAATAAATAAATAAATAAATAAATAAATAAATAAATAAATAAATAAATAAATAAATAAATTTAAAAAAATAAAATAAAACATAAATGAGTTTGAAAAAATAGCCTTATAAGTGGGTGAATAACTCTGTATATGCAAAACAGATGGAAAATTTAAGAAAGATAACTAATTTAAAAATATACACTGATGAAAAGAAATATTTTAAACTGCAGAAGGATATATTTAATTTGCAAGAAGAACAATAATAGATGAAGATATGGTATTAGTTAGTTTACAGAATAAGAAAATAAAATTAGCCAAACCAATTTATAGTGGCTTTACCGAGCTAGAAGTTAGTTACTTATATATGACTTTTATTACAACATGCTAAAAACCAATATTGTGACAAATGAAGTTATTAATGGCCGATACAGATTCTCTGTGCATTAGTGTTGAAACAGACAACTTTTATAATAATATCGAAAATAATATACAGTTTTACGACACAAATGATTACAAAAATGTTATCATGTATGAAATAACATTAACAAACAAGGACGTTGCTGGATTGTTTAAAGATGAAATGAATGGCGTAACACTACAATACTTTTGTGGCCTTTGCAGTCAGCTTCATGTTTTTAGGACTGACATAGGATAAACAAAAGTAAAAGTATGCAAGTCTATTAAGTCTATTAAGTCTATTAAGAAATGTCTTGTTAGAAAGAAGCTCAGATTAGATATGTATAAAGAATGTTTATTTAAACAAACTATAAATCACCAAGACATGAATTTATTGAGATCATACCATCACGAGATATACAATATCACGATCAATAAGGTTGTTTTTTCACCTTGTGGTGATAAACGTTACTTGGAGGATACGATGAGCTAGTTAATCTGTTAATTACCTATTCTCCTAGCTGGTTAATCTCTGTCCAACTTGTAATAAAAGAGACATATCGGCCTCATTTTAAATTTTTTTTATTATTATTCTTTTTTCCTTTACCTTTTCAGCTATTTTGTCTATATTAACTGCTGGTACTACATCATTTTCATTAGAAAATGTTTTCCATAGCCTTATCGTTTGAGTAAATATTACTATAAATGTAACCTTTTCATGAAATTCTTGTATGATAGAATTATACTTTGTACTATTACCCATTCAGATATTCCATAACGCCTACTGTATTATGAATGGTAACTGTGTTAGGTTGCTTGCTTTTTTTTCTTAACATCATTTAGATGCGCACAATCGTATATAGGAAACAATGTATTGGTTTCCTGATAATTACTAATTAAGTAATTCTAGCTATTTATTTAATTTATCAGCAGGATCTATTAGAATTACATCATAGTCTGTAAAATTCCATTTTCTGTTGTAAGTCTTTTTGTACATACGTGTTGCACAGATAATTTCAAGAAAATCAGAAAAGTTTTAAATTTCTGTTTCAATCAATCTAGTGTAAACTTTGTCTTTCCGTAATTTGTAATACCACTTATAATCATATAAGAAGGTTATGTTAAGTACATTTATTAAATTGTAAAGTTAAGTTATTTAGTATATAATCGGGCTTCGCCGCCTCAAGAAGATAAACGATTGTAATTGGTTGCTCTGAATATTCACCTGTGCATCCAAATCAAAATAAATATACACTTTGTGTGCATCTACGTTTTTTTTCTGTTTATCTGTAGGTGTATTCCTTGCTGAAGATTAGCTAATCTATATTCTGTTCCATGCAATGTATTAACACGTGTACATCTTAATGAAGCCGTAAACAATGCTGATCAGTATACAAACTGTTTACGCTAATATAACTAATATGATTGTCTTTTTGTTGTTCATCAAATAAATTTTTTGCTGTTTCTGTAAATGGCTGATTTAATTTATATCCCAGTGAATTATACCTATTTGATAATCCTTCCACAGCAATGACTATTGTTTCTGTGACTAAACTGAAATACTTTACAACATCCGTTTATCTGCCTTTTTGCACAGAATCAAGACTCGTTTAGACTCATTTGTGTTGAATCAAGTATTAGATTTGTTAAGTCGTATTAGGATCTATATAACTAATTTTCTATCTTGTAATGTAATCATAAAACAAATACATTTATTTCTGTACTTATCGCATACAGAATTAGACATTAAATCAGATATAATCGTATCATACTGGAGGCAAATATTCTCCAGTCCATAATCTTGCTTTGCACCTTCTATCGCTTGAAAATGCTTTTTGCAGCGTAATTATAAATCTCAAACCTCGAGGGGGAGCAACAGGACACACAGGACAATCATCTGTCAGAATTTAAAAAACGTGTGGAGTTTTAAATTTCATTAGGTATACATTAAATTGAATAACTTCTGAACGCTTGTTTTGTGTATTAGCTACTCCTCGCTTTAACTTTCTCAGTTTTTCATTCATTATCCCTTGCTCTATTGTATTTGTTCTCAAATTTTGAATTCATTCAGCTTAAAATATCATCACTACCATAAGAAAGGCTTCTGGCTTTAATCAGTATTCTTCTAATATTGTTTAAAATTGAATTTTTTGTATCTCCTTTAAACTTTACGTCGAACAATACGAAGAAAACTAACAGGTACAATTTAAAAACTTTGGTACCAGCCGAGGTATTACAACTTTTAACTGTTGTTCAGGTTATATACTACTTTGAGTGTGTGTAATACAATGGTAGGTTGGATTACGGTGCTTAACACACTATGGTATTTTTTCTTGTTTGTGAGGAGTTATATATTTTCATGTTTCCATCCTAAATATTTAGTCAATTTTTATACTTCTTCTAGGGCGTCTAAGAACTTCTCAAAGATTTGTATAGCCAACATATACACTAGTGCCTATTATAACTGCAATAACAACATACTCCTAAGTGTTCTGTCTATCAAAATGCTGCTAAAAATCATTAATTGCAAGTTTCCTAGGTTTTAATAAAATAGCGTCAGGATGAGTAGAAAAATGTAGACAAAAACTTCATGGAAAAAAATTATTTAAATATCGAGTAACCAAACCATGTTCTCTTAGTCTTTCATTTAAGTAATCAAGTGACTTTGCTTTCTGTTTATGAAAGTCATTAGTTTTTCTTCTGCATTTTCTTGTTCTTATTCGCTTCTCATTAATTCCATTAGGATCAAAATAAATTACTTCCTGTGAATGCGGAACACTTAGAAATTATTCCTTTTATTAATAACGCAGCTGTTGCCATTTAATGATAGTAAATTTGTATGCTATCTCCAAATTGTACTGATGTGATTACAACATTCTCCATTTATTTAAATAAGACTACTTTTATATGTGTGTGTGTGTGTGTGTGTGTCTGTCTGTCTGTCTGTAGGGGGGTTTACCTCTTTTTGGGGATGGAATTATTGTAGAAAGTGAGGATGGACGTTGGCCCGGCAAAGCACGCACCATCTCCCGTAATGGGAGTGATATATCCAACCCCTGTCCCAGTTGGCTGTACTTCATTTATCTCCGTATTAGTTTTCGAAGTTCCTCTATGAAACGGTTTAAAAAAACATACGCGCTGATTTAGTACCTGACAATATCATGTGCTATTTGATATAATGTTTACATGCTTAAAGACTGTGATTTATATATTTAAAGATCCATTATAGATGATATGTCTGTTTTAATTCCAGTTCTCTTGCAGTGAATTTTAAGTTATGTTTCAGCTTTATTTCGTCGCTTTCGTTTCCTCTGGGCAAAACTTAAAACACATAATTAGTAGCTTTAAGATATTTTAATTCAATATGGGATACGCATTTCCGACATGCTAGGGTAGGAAATGGTTCTATCCATCGTGGTAAAGCGCTGCAGAGAGATATGGCCAATCCCAACCCCATCATCAGTCTTAATCTGCCCATCCTCTCGGTCAGTCCTCGGTAGTCACATACTTCGTGAACTAATTTGTTGGGGTAACAACACGTGCACAATTAAATAGTACACGTAGCTATGGATATGAGCAATTTATGACTTTCTTCGATTGATAGTTTAGACGATAGACCCAACTTGTAACCGGCTAGTACTTGCATCAGCATGCTGTACGAAACTGCTAAAGTGGTTCTCAACGATGAGTGGTGTATGCTATTTAGATTTTTTGTGTGCTTGTCTGAGACTTTTGAAATAGATAAAATCGTGAGACTGTACAGTATAAAATACTTGGAAATCCATGGGAGTTAACTCATCTCAGGAAATTGGTGGCATGTTTGAGTTGCGACTCTTTAATGAGAATTGGTCCACATGTCTGTCCTAAGTATTGGAAACCTGCTTGAAACGAGAATCATGTCAAACTTTTTGATGACCGATATTTCAAGGTAGGCGGAATCCCCGTAATTGTGTCTTCTCTAAAGAAAATAACAGTGTTAGAAGTAGAGTCCATAATTCATCAATTCACACCACAATCTTATTGTCAAGTCAGATCTTTGGAAGGAATCGGAAGTCTAAATACTAGAAAAAGCGCTCTGGCACCATAAAATAAATATATTACCTAACAGACTGAGCAGGCCGGTGTTAAGGCCCCCAACCAACGCAGTTTTGGCCTCGTCGTCTCGAAATCGGTCTAGTAACGCTAAGTACATTATACCACCCATGTAGGTAGAGATGGAGATGATGAATATGCCAGCGTAGACCGATACCAGTACCAACCAAGCCCATCCACCATCAATGTCATCTCTGCGACGCCGGATCATTGTATTCTCTGTAACGTAAACGATAATTTTATATACAATATTGAAAGTGTCACACTATATGAAATAAGTATTTATATAAGATTCTATGTATCACATGACCAAAGAAATTTTCATTCAGTAGACCGCAAATTGCCCCTTTGCCTTGCCAAGGCTAGAAAAGATGACAATTATTAAACTCGTTTCATAAACTTCAAATGAACTGAACACAATATATCATTATATTTTTATCCCATTAGTACTAGATAGACATTTTTCTTGTTCGATAAACCTCCAGAACGTTTAAAATATCACACCTTGACCAAGTGACGATGTGACGAGCTTATCTTCTATAAAATCGGGTCCCAACTCGTACCTCGTGCGCTAGTAGTGTATATGTGATGATCAAGGTCTCTTGCCCAGCCTGTGTCAATCTTCTGGATTGAGACAGCATGATGGCGCATCTGGATTTCCTTGCCTTGTTGCTGGTCTGTATTCAATTTAGAAATTATAGGCCGCAAGAATTTCAATGCAACGAGCAATGCGGCCGTTGGCTCCTTTATGAAAAACAACCAGAACAAAGCCTGGTGCCGGTGGACTCATCTAATTTAGAAGTTTCTTTGCCAAAAGATAGTGCCTGACGACTTCTATTAAATGTCTCACTGCCTCTAATTTTGTGACAGTGATACCGACATTCATTTCTGTTTTGTTGAGAGAAGTACTGGCAAAAAAGTCACCGTTTTAATTTTGCATCCTCTACCTGCGTCAGTACCCAATTTGAATATTCCTGTGTCTCTTGGATAAGTAACTATCTCAGTGCCTGTCAAAGCTCCCTTCAACTTGGTATAGGCCTGTTGACATTTTGATGTCCATCTAGCTTTCTGTCTTTCTTAGTCCAAGAAGGGCTTTGTAATCTTTGCAAAGTTTTTGACAAAGCAGCGGTTATTGGTCCATATACCCTGAAACTGCGTTTTTTTTATGATTCTCTTCACTGCATTAGCTTAATAATATTGTTTGGATCAGTTCTTATTCCAGCTTTTGAAACCATACGTTCTACAAAATCTGCACGGAGCTAAACTAACTTTGATGTTTTAGGCTTGATCCGCAAACTGGCCATCTTCATCTGTTCCAGCACTTTCAGTAATCTCTGAATGTGCTTTTTAACGTCTCGGCTGAATATTGTTATGTCGTCGATGTATATTAAGCCGATTGTACACTTGTTATGTATGATGTTTATATAATATTATAAATATTTTAGGAAATTATAAATGTTTCTTCACTTTAATATTTGCTTAAATCTTAATGTTTATCAGGAAAAACATGTTTAACTAGTGTCCTTGAATTAGGTTGTTTTGATCAATATGTTTTCTCAATTTGAAGGTCAAGGTTGATTTTTGTTTACAAGTAAAATTCCATTAAGATGACACATGTTCTAGAACATTCTGTCATGTGACCAATCTTTATATATGCCATGTTTGGTGGACATTTATTCAGTTTTGACATTACCATCAGTCTTGTAAAGAGCTATTACAGTTGTGAAAATTCATTACAAATTCTAAGAGAGGAATTATTTTAAATATTCATTGGATTATAACAG
This sequence comes from Margaritifera margaritifera, assembly GCA_029931535.1. NCBI lineage: Eukaryota > Metazoa > Mollusca > Bivalvia > Unionida > Margaritiferidae > Margaritifera > Margaritifera margaritifera. The sequence goes on from JAQPZY010001465.1 coordinate 2,289,937, forward strand.
TGCTCATAAACTTTTAGATTTTGGATTTTTAATTGATGATTTTGGAATTTATGTGAACTTATATTCAGAGATTTTGGAATACTTCATTTTGACATCAGCACATCAAGATTTCTAGTACATAAGGACTTTGGAGACCATTAGCACATCATAACATTCAAGGACATAGCCGTGAATTCGGAACATTCTATATTTAGGACTTGTGATTAGAACAATCATTCTTATTGGATTATTAGGATTTCAAAACACATTACTGTAAGTGACTTTTTGATTTTTCATTTTAATTATCTAGTAATAAATTGCTTGTTGATTTTTTACTTGATTTGTTGGTTTCACTTTCTTTCTGTTACATTTTTCTTAGACCATAGAGTCGTAACAGAAATTGGGGGCTCGTCGTTCCGGGATCTGAATTTCTTTAAAGCATATTAGAGATATTAAATTTATCTTTGAAATTCATATTGATTTTGTCTCGGAGAGTTTTTTTTTGTCTTTGGCAAAGATTTTTAATAGAGAAATTTTTTTGTGTGAAACAAACAAGCATTTACAATGGCATTTAATGTTCAGAATTTCATTTCAAAACCTACCCAGGAGGGGTTAGAGTGCATGAGAAAGGATGAGTTGCTCGAGCTTGCCAGAAAATACAGTCTATCTGAGGCAAAAGTATCATTGACAAAACAGGAAATAAAGATTATTTTAATTCAGTATTTAGTAGGAAAGGGAAATTTTGATAGTAGTGCTTTAAGTTCGAAGAGAAAGCCTGTATCTGGTTCTGACAGGAAATTAAGGGAATTAGAGTTAAAGAACCAGATGGATTTAGAGTTAGCAAAGCTTCAGATTCAGAGAGAGAGAGAGAAAAAGAAGAGAGTCAGATGGAGAGAGAGAAATAAGAGAGGCAGATACAGATGGAGAGAGAGAAAGAAGAGAGGCAGATACAGATGGAGAGAGAGAAAGAAGAGAGGCAGATAGAGATGGAGAGAGAGAAAGAAGAGAGGCAGATACAAATGCAGAAAGAAGAGAGGCAGATACAAATGCAGAAAGAAGAGAGGCAAATGCAGATGGAGAGGGAGAGAGAGAAAGAGGAGAGACAGATGCAGATGCAAAGAGAAGAAAGGGAAATTCAATTTAAATTAAGAGAATTAGAACTGGCAAACGGTGCACACTCCACTCCTTTAAAAACAAGTTCAGGTTTTGATGTTACTAGATATATTAGGTTAGTACCCCCTTTTCAGGAAAAAGAAGTAGATAAATACTTTCTTCATTTCGAGAAAATAGCTGAAAACTTGAAATGGCCCAGAGAGCATTGGACTTTGTTATTACAAAGTGTACTTATTGGCAAAGCTCGTGAAGTCTACATTTCACTGTCAGTACAACAAAGCACTGATTATGATGTGGTTAAGGAGTACATCTTGAAAGCTTATGAGTTGGTACCAGAGGCATATCGACAAAGGTTTAGGAATTGTAGAAAAGAAACTGGACAAACTCATGTCGAATTTGCAAGGGATAAAGAACAACTATTTGATAGGTGGTCCTCAGCCAAGAAAGTTGATCAAGGTTATGATAACCTCAGACAGCTCGTATTAATTGAAGAGTTCAAGAGGTGCATCCATAGTGATGTTAAAACCTATCTTGACGAGCAGAATGTGGAAACTTTGGAAAATGCTGCTCGTATGGCTGATGATTATTCATTGACTCACAAAATTTCATTTGGCAATAAGTCGTCCTCTCAGCAGTTTTCTGGTAAAAAACCATTTCAATCTCATTCGAGTACTTCCAAATTTTACAACAGCACAACTGTTAGGAATCAAACATCTGATAAGACTGATCAGAAATCCTTATCTCTTCCTACGTGCACTTATTGTAAAACGAAAGGGCACGTTATTTCTGATTGCTTCAAGTTGAAAAATAAGCAACAGAGTAAAGACAGAGCTTTTCCAAATGCTCTTATTTCTACGAGGTCAAGGTCACGGTCTTGTATTGAAAGCAATACATTTGTTGGGTCAAACAAACCCCAGTCTGATTCTATTTTGGAGGCTTATGAACCATTCATGTCAGAAGGTTCTATATCACTTATTGGTGATTCTGCCAAACCTATCCCAATTAAAATATTAAGGGACACTGGAGCTTCTCAGAGTCTTTTATTATCAGGTACTTTGCCTTTGTCTGAGGAGTCTTCTTCAAGTGAAAGTGTTCTTGTTCAGGGAGTAGAGTGCGGCTTTGTAAATGTTCCTCTTCATTGTGTGAATTTGGCATCAGACTTAGTTTCTGGACCTGTGACTGTTGGGGCAGTGACTTCTTTACCCATAGAGGGTGTTCATTTATTACTAGGCAATGACCTAGCTGGAGATAAGGTTGTGGTTAATCCACTTGTAACTGACAAGCCTTGTTTGGATCAGAAAGTTGATCCTGTCGAAACTGAAATCCCTGATTTGTACCCTGCTTGTGCAGTTACTAGAGCTATGGCAAAAAGAGCTCTTGAGAGTGATGTTGATCAGGATATTATTCCTTTAGCTGACACATGTATTGGTCAGTCTTTTGATGAGGTCACTTTTTCCTCAGGTATTGATCAATCAAACGGTATTGATCACAGTGATCCTCTTTTGGCAACTCATTCTCTTTGTTCTACTCAGGGTGACAAACGACAATCCCTTGTCGTTGAACAGGAGCAAGATCCCGAGATATCTTGTTTGTTTCAGAGGGCTATTAGTGAAACTGAAGCCACACAAGTTCCAGTGTGTTACTTTGTGAAAAATGGGGTCCTTATGAGGAAATGGAGACCACCTGATGTACCCGCTGGTGACGAGTGGTCAGTGAGCTATCAAATTGTTGTTCCTAAGTCATATAGACAGGAAATTCTTAATTTAGCCCATGAAACTCCTTTGGCTGGTCATTTAGGAGTCCGTAAGACTTATCACAAGATCTTGAATCATTTTTATTGGCCGAAACTCAAAAGTGATGTTTCTAAATACTGCAGATCTTGTCACACTTGTCAAATGGTAGGAAAACCCAATCAGAAGATACCTAAGGCTCCTCTGCAACCTATTCCTGCATTTGATGAACCATTTAGTAGAATAGTGGTAGACTGTGTTGGTCCTTTACCTAAAACCAAGTCAGGCAACCAATACTTGTTGACCATCATGTGTACATCTACAAGATTTCCAGAGGCAATTCCTCTGAGAAATATAAAAACTAAAACTATTGTGAAAGCTTTGGTGAAGTTTTTTACACTTGTTGGCCTTCCCAAATCTGTCCAGTCAGATCAAGGGTCAAATTTTATGTCTGGAATTTTCCAACAAGTTATGCATGAATTAGGCATCCAACAGTTTAAATCTTCTGCCTATCACCCTGAAAGTCAAGGTGCTTTGGAAAGATTTCATCAAACTTTGAAGAATATGATTCGATCATATTGCTTTGATACAGAAAAGGATTGGGATGAGGGTGTTCATTTGTTGTTGTTTGCTGTTAGGGAATCAGTTCAAGAGTCGTTGGGTTTTAGTCCCTTTAAACTAGTTTTTGGTCATACTGTCCGTGGACCATTGAAATTATTGAAAGAGAAACTTCTTTCAAATGAAGATTCGAAGATTAATCTTCTTGATTATGTCTCTGATTTCAAATACAAGTTGTCAAAGGCCTGTGAAGTAGCAAGAACTAATCTTCACACTACTCAGTCAAAAATGAAATTAAGGCAGAAATACACAGGAAAGGAGTTTTAAACCTGGTGACAAAGTTCTGGCTCTCTTTCCCATACCTCAAAATCCTCTTCAGGCTAAATTTTATGGTCCTTATACCGTTGAAAAGAAGTAAATGACTTAAATTATATCATTAACACTCCTGGGAGACGGAAACAGAAACAACTTTGTCATATAAATATGTTAAAGGAATATTTTGACAGAGATAGCTCAGCTAATTATTCAGTTAATTTAGTTGTACCTGTCCCACACAGTGAAGATATCAACGATGGAATACAATCAGACTATAGTGACTCTGGTATAACCAATCTTCGGAATTCAGAAATATTGAACAACCTAGACCAGAAACTTTCACATCTACAACAACAGGAAAGAAATGAACTAAAACAGCTATTACATGACTATGAGCACTTGTTTCCTGATGTTCCAACACGAACAAGTAAAATTTATCATGACGTTGACATTGTAGATTCTGCGCCTGTGAAACAGCATCCTTATAGGATGAATCCTCTCAAACAGAACTATCTGAAGAAAGAAATTCAGTATTTACTGGAGAATGATTTCATAGAACCAAGTAAAAGTAACTGGAGTTTACCATGTATTCTTGTTCCCAAGCCAGATAATACATTCCGTATGTGTACTGACTATAGAAAAGTCAACAGTGTCACCAAAACTGATTCATTTCCAATCCCAAGAATGGACGATTGCATTGATAAAATTGGAAATGCGGAATATGTCACCAAGTTTGACCTTTTAAAAGGATTCTGGCAAATTCCACTGACGGAAAGGGCAAAAGAAATTTCAGCATTTGCAACTCCAGATGGACTTTATCAATATAAAGTCATGCCGTTTGGAATGAAAAATTCGCCTGCAACGTTTCAACGTCTGATGAACATGATAACATTTGGTCTTGATAATTGTGACGCTTATATCGATGACGTCATTATCTACAACAACACCTGGGAAGATCATTTGGAAACCATTCGAAAATTCTTCGATCGACTCAGTGATGCGAATCTGACAATTAATTTGAGCAAAAGTGAGTTTTGCCATGCTTGTGTCACATTTTTGGGACATATTGTGGGACAAGGTCAAGTTAAACCTATAGAAGCTAAGGTCAAAGCTATCTCTGAATTTCAAGTTCCAATTTGTAAAAAGCAACTGATGCGATTTCTAGGTATGGCTGGATATTATCGGAAATTTTGTTCCAATTTTTCCAAAATTGCTGAACCTTTGACAAGTTTATTGAGTAAGAAAGCCAAATTTTATTGGTCTGACAAGTGTCAGGAATCTTTTGACAAGTTAAAGGCCATGCTTAAAAATGCACCAGTTCTTTCTGCACCAAATTTCAGCCAATCATTTAAATTATCTGTCGATGCAAGTGATGTAGGGGTTGGTGGAGTATTGATTCAGGAAGACAAAAGTGGTGTGGATCACCCTGTGTGTTATTTTTCTAAAAAACTAAACAAACATCAGAAAAATTATTCCACAATTGAGAAGGAATGTTTGGCTTTGATATTGGCTTTACAGCATTTTGAAGTGTATGTTACCTCAGCTCTTTCTCCAATTATTGTGTACAGTGATCACAATCCCCTTACTTTCATCAACAAAATGAAAGATAAAAATCGGAGATTGTTGAGATGGAGTTTGATATTGCAGGAATATAACATTGACATCAAACACATCAGGGGAAAAGACAATGTGATTGCAGATGCACCCTCACGTGCCTAGAAATGTAATATTGCTTGATGTAATTAAGTCCAGTATCATAAAACATTTTCTTACGTAATTTTGGTTATTATAGTATTAGATGTATATTCAAAAGAAAGCTTTATTGCATAAATCTTTCTTTTTCTTTATGAGGGGAGGTGTTATGTATGATGTTTATATAATATTATAAATATTTTAGGAAATTATAAATGTTTCTTCACTTTAATATTTGCTTAAATCTTAATGTTTATCAGGAAAAACATGTTTAACTAGTGTCCTTGAATTAGGTTGTTTTGATCAATATGTTTTCTCAATTTGAAGGTCAAGGTTGATTTTTGTTTACAAGTAAAATTCCATTAAGATGACACATGTTCTAGAACATTCTGTCATGTGACCAATCTTTATATATGCCATGTTTGGTGGACATTTATTCAGTTTTGACATTACCATCAGTCTTGTAAAGAGCTATTACAGTTGTGAAAATTCATTACAAATTCTAAGAGAGGAATTATTTTAAATATTCATTGGATTATAACAGTGCTCATAAACTTTTGGATTTTGGATTTTTAATTGATGATTTTGGAATTTATGTGAACTTATATTCAGAGATTTTGGAATACTTCATTTTGACATCAGCACATCAAGATTTCTAGTACATCAGGACTTTGGAGACCATTAGCACATCATAACATTCAAGGACAAAGCCTTGAATTCGGAACATTCTATATTTAGGACTTGTGATTAGAACAATCATTCTTATTGGATTATTAGGATTTCAAAACACATTACTGTAAGTGACTTTTTGATTTTTCATTTTAATTATCTAGTAATAAATTGCTTGTTGATTTTTTACATGATTTGTTGGTTTCACTTTCTTTCTGTTACATTTTTCTTAGACCATAGAGTCGTAACACACTTTAAACCTCTCAAGATCTATTCCATGTTGCGCAGGAATGTTGCCGGCGAATTGGTTAGTCCAAACAGCATTTAAGTCAATTCCGTAAGACCACAATGTTTACTAACAGAAGTAGTTTTGGAGAATGTCCCGCTTTTTTGTTCGACACCAGAAAGTAATCTGAGGTCATGTCGAAGGTACTGAAAATAACTGCACCAGAGATAGTATTTAGATATTCCTGTACTTTAGGTCTTACCCCCTGTGTGTTCGGAGATGCACAATAAACACAATGCGCCCTGCATGTCGTAAGAGGCGACTAATGGAGGCAGAAGCCGCGGTGGTTCAGTGGTTAGCGTGTTGGACTCCCGACCGCAAGGTCTTTACATCTCTTGCATCTATATCATGCTTTGTCAAATGTATCAACCCAAGATCATTTTCATTCTTTCAAAAAATTCTGGTGCTCTGCGACACCAATGCCAATTTAACCTTCTCAGTTTGAGTTTTCACATAGATTGCTTATGCAAACATATTCTTTAAATGATATGATACTCTTTGTAAAAAGCTGGAGATGCTGCGTGTTATCTGAGTGAGGCCAAAGCAGACCCTTTATGTCAAATGTTACGTATGCCTTACGATGGACCACTTTTTCTTGCTCAGAAAATAAGTTCACTCGACGATACAATACAGATGAATACAATAGGAAAACAGAAGCTAGTCCATCATAATAGCTTTAAATCTCTGTACTTTAGGCGTATGTTATTTTAAGCCCAAAAGATATAAACTGCAACAGAATGGTTTCAATCATTTATTCCAAAAAATTGCAATGAATGAAAATACAGTCAAACTAATATGGAAGTACTTTTATTTATAATATATATGTTCAAACTAATAGATAAGAGGCCATGTACCAATATCACAGAATAGTAATATTAACAAGGGACTACACTCATGCTCTGTTTAGAATAAAAGTCTATAAAACGTTGAAAGATCTCAATCGTTGAATCATGCAGAGTGACCAACACACGCACTCAATGCCAGCTACAAAATAATTGGAACAAATGAAAAATGGCATGTTTACGCATAAAATTAGCGTGAAATAGGATACGTGTACAATGTGTCAGAGTAAACACAATGTAATAGCCGAATTACTGATCAGTGCGTGATCGCAGTTTTATTTTAACGTTAATTTCGGGCAAGCTGTCTTATGCCCCCATTCAAAGACAAATACTGGTGTTGCATGCGATACGAACCTGTGTAATCTACTAACAGAATTTGAATGCCTACAGTCAAACCTGTCGGATATATAAAAGACCACTTCACTAACACCTTCAAGGTATTATTTACACGCATGCCGATATCGATCTCATCGTAATATGAACAGACATTTCTGATACTTACCATAAGAGTCGTCGACTCATCCCGTCCCACGCCAACTTGGGAAGAAATTATACGTCTAACGAGCACAGAAAGAATGAGACCGTCTATCAATTCTCTGCTCTCCCAGGTCAATTGGGTCACGATATGCAAAACCTTCTCGGCACTGTCAATAATTGTACCGCGCTACATGCGTGAAAATTGTATTTTTCTATAGTCATTCACTACATTTATTTTGCAGCATTTTCCATCACTTTTAGCAGCACTACATTCATTATATTTATTATATATAACTGCATATTTTTGCAATAAAGACGTTTCTCGGCCTTTACTTCTTCCACTGCATGCCTACACTTTCTTTCAGGCAATACATTTTCTCCAGTTCACTTCGAGATGACTGATCAAATACAAAAAATAGGGCACTTGCTGTCTCTTTTTATTTTTTTATTTTAATTTTATTTTATTTTATTTTATTATTGATAAGAGATTTTGTGGATTTGTGTTTTGGAATATCATGAAAATATAGTTATTGTTCCAGAATAGCAAATATGATTTCGTGTTGAATCAGCAGATAATAAGAAGAAACAGTCTCATCTTGGATTTTCCTGGAAATTCTTTTCGGCCAGTAATGCGCCAGTCCCTTCTTCCCTTTCTCTTTGGAATGCTTCCTCCGAAACTTTTTGGACGAAGAAATAACAGGAAAAAAAGAACGAAAACAGTGTCTCGCCTTTGAATAGTTATTTGGTGCATATTGTATGAGTTTTAAACACGTCTATATAAAATCTCAGTTTTTTTGGATGTCATCTCCGCCAGAAAGCTGATACCAATGTCCCATTTTTGCTTCTACAGGCGAGACAAGCATACATTTGCATACCTGGTGGACAAGAATGTATCACATACCCATTTACGTTTACATGACTAACCAGAGTTTGATACGGATGTTGTATCCTTATATTTGTATCTCACACCCAGATATGGACCGATAATGGAACTATTTTAGTGCTATCACTGACGTTCGTCCGTTGATATTCTTAATTGCATGGAATTGATTTTTCATAAATTGCAATCTGCTTGGAATTACATTCACGCTGTGTAGTAAATATACTTGACCTCGACGTATTCCTACGCCATATGAAACTCGTTCTTTCCGCCAATTTGGAACAAAACACTATATAATTATGTGCATGTCTTGCTCTGCATAGATCTAAGAGTAGCGTGAAGGGCATGACATTTATTTCTTCCTCAACTGATCTTATCAAACTGTCTCATGCATCATAACGTTTCATTCATATATAACAAGATAAATCGCTGTTGAGTCCATGCATGTACTCGCCTGCACATTTCTTTGTACAAAATGTGAAGGTTAGCGCTATCTTATTCTGGAAAAGTCTGAACAGTTCAAAGTCGGTCTTGATACTCATTTAACTTTTATGCTTTTTTTTAATTGTTTTTATTTTTTTATTTTTTTTTTTATCTTTTTGGATGAAGTGGTGAGTTATTCTCACCTGAAGATACGAGGTCGTCTATTATTGGAGCCCATTGTTCAAACAAAGGATATAGGTCAACTTATCAAGCGTACTATACCATGTGTTTCCTAAAAAAAAGGGCGACTAATGACTGCGCTGTGAGAACAGTAGCCAAGCTGGAACAGCGCAAATTACCGTATGTACTCATAATACTAGACCAATCCCTTCTATTCTATACGAGTGTTATTTAACTACAAACCCAAAATATAGAATTCGTGACCTTCATTCTGTACCAGTGAAAATGGATCCAGAACTTGCGAAGGTTGACATGGAATTACGAGAAAAATATATATCCCTGATCAGTAATCTCTCTCTTGACGAATTATACTGCTTCAACAAAATTTAATACCGAGACATGATTTGTGCCGACATGTGTATTCATTTACACAATCATAACAAAAAATCTCTTGAAAGCGCAGCCCATTACATCAGCAACATTCTCAACAATGCGGTACCACGTTTGAAAGCTCGAAAGCGGAGGCAACAATTAACGAAACCTGTACGTCAAAAAGAGAAAGAATCAATTCCTTCCAACACCCCACCTTGCAAAGTCACGGAAAGAGATGTCACTATTTCAGAGCTGGATGACAATGAACCAGGTGAAAAAATTAACGAAACCTGTACGTCAAAAAAGAGAAAGAATCAAACCCTTCCAACACCCCACCTTGCAAAGTCACGGAAAGGGATGTCACTATTTCCGAGCTGGATGACAATGAACCAGGTGAAAAAATTAACGAAACCTGTACGTCAAAAAAGAGAAAGAATCAATCCCTTCCAACACCCCACCTTGCAAAGTCACGGAAAGGGATGTCACTATTTCAGAGCTGGATGACAATGAACCAGGTGAAAATATCATAGGTGACTTTCAATTAAACATAATGGTAACCTAATATTGCATCTCTTATAGTTGAACGTCCTTGACATGTTAATTAGCACCCCTCTTGACCAAATAGTATTTTTTTTACAGTTACACCAACACATAAATTAGAGCTGTGTGAAACGTCGTCTCATCTGGGTGACTAAATGAGCTAGTCAGATCAGATGACATGTACACGCTGACATTGTTTGTTTGTTTGTTTGTTTGGTGATTTACGGCACAGCAACACAAGTAGGTTATCTAGTGCCGAGGCAATTGGAGTAAAGTGCCTTGTGAAGAAATGACTAACAAATTATGGTAGTAGTGATGTCCCATTTCTTTCAATTAAGTATCCTATAACATTTAGCAGTGAGTGTGTGAAAGAATAACTTATAATTAAAAGAATGCCATACATTTTTGTCCACAGACTTTGATGCAGCATACTGCAATATGGAGTATGTATATAGTGAAAAATAAATGTCACTGGCACTTATGAATAATCCATTTAGTGTCAAGGAGAAGTGGATTTTTTTTAATAAAACTTGAATATTTTGAACATGATCTGTTTTTCTGCACACACTGTTTGCAAATAAAATGGATTCTTGTCAATCATGAACAATCTTGACAGCAATTCGTAAGAAAAGGTAGGGATGCCTGTATTGGTAATAAGCAGCATTTTATGATGAAGCCAATGACACAATTATACATGTATATTGGTAATAATAATGATGACACAATGTTCAGTGACAAACATTATGATGATCCCAAATGGACATTCTGGAATATTTTAACATTTTCAGCTCACATGTCTTTCTGTACTTGTTGTACATCCATCTATTCTACCACAATTGGTCATTTAGTTTTCTATACTGTATTAATTATTGAGTCGTGAGTTTAAATCTCTGACCACTTTCTTGGTATCCTTGTAATTGGTTAAGGGCAAAATGTACAAAATGTAAGACTTTGGTCTCATATTTCATGTACCCCACCAGCCATATTAAGCCATCTCCTCTTATCCTGCTTTTCTAAAGCATCCATGTCTTTGCAAATGACTACACTGTACAACGATACAATAAAACTAATTTATCCAGTGTTCAAATGTCACACACAAAACAATATCAATAACGATATATCAAAATACCGAAAAATGCCACTAAATCGCCACTAATATGTATATAATTAAAAATATAAATAAGTGTCAAATCTTTCCCTACAATTTGCCTATTCGACACACCGTAGAATCCACTGTACAAAAGCACATGGATATATACATGCATACATGTCATATTCACAATCACTAAGCATGTTGCGCTATATTTACTTTAACATTCACGATTAGTGACAATCGTAATATCCAATAGAACTGAGCGAAATACTTTCTTCTAAAGTATGCAACTGCTCGTATATATTACCTGATCAGTTTGTAATTTTGTTAAAATTTGTCATTTTCTTAATTCGAACCACTCTTGCTGGGGGGGGGGGGGGGAGTGCCTTCTCACACACTAGCGGAAACACATACCATCACGACAATAGTTCTCATAATTCGTTTGTTCGTTCGTTTGATTAACGACGTGTGCGGCCATTCGGCCATTTACGTCGAGTTCTCATACTTACAAGCAAATTCAATATATATCCCATTTATGCATACATATAAGGTTTATTTAGGATAATGAGCTGATGTCAAGTACTTTTAATTATCTTTTAGACGGGTATTAGGAACGAAGGACTAAAAATACCCGAAGATATACACTTTGGCGGATTAATATGTATAGAAAACTACATGCGGTGAAACAAGTGAGGAAAAGAAGTGACATGTAAACAAGCAAATACGTCATTTCATAGTATGTATTTCAGGGACGTTTAGGAATTGTCTTCTCTATTAACAGTTACGACCACAACGGTACTATATGGAAAGGTATGCGTGTAATATGACTGTCAGTCATGGGACTGGCTCGACTGGAAAAAGACCAATAATGCAGCCCAAATGTATATGAAAAATGTAACGCTCGTTGCATCTTGCTTAGTATCCATGTAACACAATAATTACAACGCAATAGCTCAATTCTATCTCAGTGTCGTGATCTATTGCGCGTAAAAATGAAATATCAAATTGTCTATTTTAGCTCTTATAAATGCCTTTTCCGCAAAAACAAATTATACCTGCACATTTAAATTACAGTTTTTTTAGTTACTAATTAATAAGTTTCCACTTATCATGTGCTACACGTGATTTTGGCTATACCACACCCACCTATCCTATGAAGCCTATTCGCATTATCAATGACCCTTAACACAGGATTCTTTTGTCACTATGATCTTACATAGTTTAAGGTCTATGACCTCTACGTATCTAGTCAATATGATATTATAACATCTCATCTGGTCTATTAAACTTGCTAATGTAAGGTCTAAGAGCTCTGAATAAATGGCCAGTATGCTACTATAACGTGGATGGTCTTAACGTTGAAGCAAAACAAGATATATATATGACATAGCTAGCAAGTAATGACTATATCTTAAATCTATACCAAAATTGTATTGATGGATATGAGTGACTTATGACATCAATACTCACTGAAACTATGCTTGCTCTGCACGTGGTCAGCCTTACATGACCAGATTACTTCACATCTTATGTGATCCAAATTCTTTCATGGGGATTAATATGTAGCCAGATCGGTATGTGATCTGAAGACGTCACACCTTATGACTTCAAATCCCACTGTATTCTTCCAAAATGGCGCTGGCGGATCGCCAGTTTAGACCCATCATAAGTCAAGCATTAAAAAGAGTTTTCATTTCTGAGTATAAAACTGTGGAGCATAAATTGAAAATATGAGAATATATGATGTCCACGACTGTAGACTTTTTAGTATCTGATAATTATATCGTGCGAGGCAAGTAAAGTGCCTTGCTCAGGAACACACCTCGGCAACCGACCCAGGCTGATCGAATGGTAGGATTCGAACCCACAACCTTCTGTTAGCGAGTCCGGCACGCTAACCACAACAGCTGAAACGAATATCAGAATATTCGAATCAGAAGACTTTCTTGCAAATATTTGAACAGAAAATTGGTATTCGAATATTGGGTCTTTACTTAGCGAGTTATGCGGCATTTTATAAAAGAAACAAACAACGAGAAATGTACTATGCAACATTGAATCGGTTTAGAAGGGAACAACTTCCATCTGCTAAATGACGTCAAATTCAGATTTTGACTAACAAGGTAATCATAATATCAAAACTCTATATCGTCATATTGCTCGCAAATGCGCCATGTCTACTCCATTATACTCTTGAAAATATATGGATTTAAACAAAAATATTATTGCAACAAACCAACTGACCATTAAGCATGCATACAATATTACCTTAACTACATTGCTGTGAATGGTTGTCTGACATTCGTTCTGTATGGAGCAGTAGTAGTCAATCCCGCAAACCATTACCACCCTTTAAGCCTTACCGTTAAACTCAGAAAGTTAACTCCAGTTGTAGTAATATGAGGGAATTGGGGGTCATACGGGAATTAACATTATGCCGTAGGTTAACATGAGGGAGACGGTATGGGGTCAAGGGAAAATCCTATGTTAAAATGGTCCATAGGTTAACATGCGAGAGACTCTTGGGGGTCATACAATAAATTCTATACTAAAATGGTCCATAGTTTTAACATAGGGTCAAAAATGCTTATGTGGTCAAAAGTGTTTATAGGGTCAAAAGTATTTATAGGAACAAACGGGAATTGTAATGTTAAAATTTTGATCTACAATCCAAACACACCACATGTACTATCCAAACACCTCCCCACACAATCAAGCACCCACGTCTTAATTACTATCCAAACACAGAGCCCTATAATCCAGGGCTCCCATTTTGGTTCCTATCAAACACACACCCCTACGATCCAACGAAAAGGGTATGAAGTGTTGATACACATACTTTCACACAAACATACAAACATACTATCACTTTTCTAGAGATCTGGGTGACCCACAAAAAGGGCTGTTTTTTGTTGTTGCCACCACTCTCCTTAGTGGATGCACCTCTCGATCCGGGCAACACAGGCTGCACATCTTTAAAGCCGTGATGTTTTTGTTGAGACCACGAGCCTAAAAGTAGTCTCGTTGACCTCCTTTCACAAGTATTCCTTCCTCTTCTCCTCCTCTGTCATCCAATCTGGATGACCCAATCTTCTAAATTTATCTTGGATGTTCATTCAATTCTTATTAAATCTGTCAAACTCCATCTCTCTTCTCCTTCTCTCCTCTTCCCTCTTATTCTTCAGTTTCTCCTTTTCCCTCCTCTCCTCTGCCTACGCTGCTATAATCTTGACGACTTCCTCAGTAATCACCTCTTTTACCATCACCTTGGCTTTTCTGAGTGAAGTCTTCTCCTTCTTCAGATGAAGTTTGTGGGGATAGCAGTTCATCTCTTCCACCCTACACAGGAGGTGTTCTACTCTCTCCAATAAACTTACGGCTTCTTGCAACTTTTCAACTTTACAGTGGTCTGCCATCATTCTTGTACACACGAGCTGACGATTAATGGCACAACATGTTGATGATTTTGTAATTTACGACGTGTTCGGTCCTTCTGCCATGTACGTCGGATTGCAATGTGTGCACAGCGCGCTATTTAATTATTTATGGTTGAATGTCCGGCGTGGCAAAGGAGGAAAGGGTGCCCAGGAAGGGGTGCGCCGCCATCTATGGAGGCTTCATCTGGCCCAGAGTATATAATTTTGATTGATGTGCCGAAAGGTATAAAATTAGTTGTCTTGCAGCCTAATTTACATCAAAGAACTTGGAATATCTCTGTACTTATGGCTGTTGTAGTAAGATTATTAAAAGGATTAGTACAGAAAAAGTTTTTAAGGAGTGTAATTTTTTGCGGTTAAAAAGAGTTTCCTTATAACTTTTATGCGTCAGCAGTTGGTGAAATAAATCAGTTACTGCCTTGTGCAGTGGGCCCTGATGGTCTGGGCTTGGGACCACCTCATATGTGTGCTAAGGTGTTGGGCGTATCGATTGGTTAGTAAGTGTTTTCACCTTCGAATGATTGCCACCTTGTGCAGCTGGCCCCTATGGTCTGGGCTAATGACCACCGCATATATTTACAAAGGTATTGGGCAGTTCTATGTTTTCATTGTCAATATTGCCGCCTTGTGCAGTTGGCCCCGATGACCTAGGCTTAGAACCACCTTATATTTCTTAATAGGGGTGTGAGGTTGAGGGTCGTCTGCCTGGATACCGACTCCTTATGTTAGTTATACTTGTTAGTAGAGCGTCCCTATACCAGAAAGTAGCTGTAGAGAGTAGTTTGTGGATTTTTTTAAAAGAGTATTATTCTTGTAGTAGAATAAATTAACACGCAGAGTGTTAGCAGTCATGCGTACTGGAGAGGGCAGATGTAGGTGATACAATCAGCAGGTTTAGTTAGCATAATAGGATGGAAGGTCGGAGTTAACTTTGTTTAGATAGTTATACTCTCCTGCAGTTGTGGCTTTTAAATACTAATTATTTCTGTGGAAATACTGTTCATTTGCATTAGTTATGTTTTCCTATATTTTATATGGGTGTTGAATTTCTCCTGCCTATGAGGACGGAGATTGGACCCGCTCGTTGCGATCTCGGCCCCTATTGGGCCCAGCCTGTCCAATCCCTTCATCCCTGGCGGATCCCCTTCTCTCCCGCTCTAGACAGGTTATGTGTCCTATTTTCTATCCTATGTGTTATGTTTCCTATTTCCACTATGGTTTAGGTATATTGGTCCTTAGTCGGGGGATTAAATTTTACCTCTCTTTCCAATATCTGTGATGTATTCCATAATGTTCGTGTACACCGAATTGTTGTCAGTTATTTCAGTTGTTAAGAATTAGGGTATATGGTGGGGATCTTAGTTCTCTCGGTCTCTCCTGGAATTTTGTTCTCTCCACTGTGCACTTTGGGCATTCATTGAATATATGGCAAACTGTTTCTGGGTTGGGGCAGTGTGGACAGTTTACTCCTGCTTCTTCTATACCCGATACAAACCTACAATCCTTCCAAAACTGCTGACCAGTTGCTTTTTGCCAGTTTTGATTATGTTAATGACTTTGGAGTCATGCGGGTTTGCCAGGTTTGAGGCGAGAATGTTTCTATTAATTTGCTTCAGCAAGCCATATAGCCTGCGCCCTTTATTTGTACTGTTCCAATCCCCCTGCCACATTTTATCAATTTTATGCCTGATCACACTGTAAATTTCCCGGACGCTGTAATCCAATGTATGGACTATGGAGTCGCTTAGTTTGTTTTTAGCTATTTTATCTGCTCGTTCATTTTCATGTATGTAAATGTTGGAGGGCACCCACATAAAATCCACAGTGTGATCGTTGTTAGAGGATTTTAATTTCAGGTAGACATCCTTCATCATATTTTCCATACAGGAAGAGTTACCTGATTCTAGAGTCCGCAGCACACTGAGAGAGTCGCTAATTATCAGTTTTTTTTTATAGTTTGGCTGGATTGTATCCGTTCAATTGCTTGGGTGATGGCCCAAAATTCAACTGTGTAAATGGAACAGTTGTCCGGTAGCCTCGCCCCCAGTGTGATGATTTTCTCAGGGATCACCACTGCTGATGCAGTGAGCCCTGGGTCTGAGGATTTAGATCCATCGGTGTAAATTTTAATGTATCCCACATATCTTCTTTCTATCTCTCAGAGAATATTTGCCTTTATTTTTATGGGTTGCTCTCTTTTATCTCCATATTTTAGTGCATTTAGGTTGATTTTGGGCAACTTTCAGGTCCAATGGGCGGTGTCAGGATATTTTGTTATTTCCACCTGAATGTTTGGGATTTCTAATTCCCTTTTGAGGTCATGGATGTTTTTGCCGCCAGGTAAATTCTTTAGGAGTTTATGCCTCAAGGGCCTGTGGCATCTCTCTATTATTGCTCGAGTAGGGTGCGACTTATCATGAATTAATATTCTCGTCGCATACCTCAGGAGTAACTCCTCCCGTCTCAAACTAAGTGGTAGTTCTCCGACTAAAATTCTAATTTCCTCTCTAGATGTGATACCGAGCAATTGAATATTCCCTTAAGGTTCCTCCAGAGGTTTAGATCCTTTCCGCGCCTTCTTGCTAGCTCTGTTACATGATTACTCCATGTTATGTGCTCATCGAAATTTTGCCACTTTTTTAAAAATTTGATTTCTTTCCCGTTTAGGTACAGTTTCGGTGGGTGCCTACGAATTTTGGTTCTTGGTGTAAACATGACCCCTACCGTTTTTCCGGGGATAGTCTGAAACCCCACCTATTGGCCCATTGCCCAATCTTATCCAGCCCCACCTGCAATCGGCCCACCACAGTTTCACTGGATGGGTTGCCCGCTTTCCAGATTTCGCTGTCTTCGGCAAATTGGGATAGGTCCAGATAAGTTGGATCGATTGATTTCCCTAGGTCATTTATCATGATATTAAATAGTGTCGGCCTTAGTACGCGGCCTTGGGAGGTACCATTATCAAGCTCATGTACTTCCGAGTACTGGGTTGCCCACTCTAGATTGAATTTTTCGACCTGTTAGGAAGTTTGATATCCATCTATGGATGAGGCCTTGTATAACATAATGGTTTAATTTCTCAATTAGACCCTTGGCCATATCAGATCATAGGCTTTTTCAAGGTCCAGGAATACTGCGCTAAGGTTACGGTCGGATTTCCTATTTACATTAAAAGCCGGTCTTATGCTTGATGCCAAGCGTACTATTTGATCTATTGTGGATCGCTTGTTGCGGACTCCGCTTTGATTCTGAGATATAAAATTATTGCTTTCTATGTCGTACTTCAGTCTATTATTAATCATAGTTTCCATAATCTTACAATTGTTATTAGTTCGTGAGATTGGTCTGTACGAGTTTATATCCGCGGAATCTTTTATGGGTTTCGGGATTGGTATAACTGTTGCTTGTTTCCAACGCTTAGGTATTTCTCCCGATTGCCAGATCAGAGTCAGCAGATCCAAAATCGCCAGTTCCTTGCTTTCTGGAAGATTTTTTTTATATAGATTTCATAACCAAGCGTATCCTCCCCAGGCGAGGTGGGGTTTGAGGATTTGCCCCTAATCTTTTTGATTTTAGCCCACACTTGTTTTGAATTTGCCTTGTGGTTTAATGATGAGCAGAATTCATTCCATGACGATTGTTTCCCTGTGTATATGGTGTTTTAAACTGTCCTTTCTTTTTCTTTGTACGCAAGGAACGTCTGAGAATTGTTAGTATGCCTAAATCTGTTTAGAGCCTTTTTTTCTTTTTTGGCCTGCTTGCAATCGTCGTTCCACCAGGGTACGGACTGTTTGGTGCCCCGCCCTCCAGTTTTGGGGATGCACCGCTCCACTGCAGAGGACAGAACCTTGACAATATTTACATTAAAGATGTCAACATTGTCGTTATACAACTGAGCGCCGTCAATTCCCTCACATAGTGAGCGAAACATCTCCCCGTCCGCCTTGTCAAATCTCCATTTTGGAGTAGGAGAGGTATTGTTTTTGTGTACTTTTATATGTACAGTGGTCAATAGTGGTAAGTGGTCACTGCCTAAGGTGCATGATTGATCAACCTCCCAATCGGAAATTTCCGCAATCTTGGGTGTGCAGGAAGTTAGATCAATGGCAGGTATTGCTCCATTTTCGGGATTCATTCTGGTACGTGCACCATTATAAAGTAGGACAATATTTGATAGCGTGATCCACCTTCAATATTTCTTCATCTGCCATCCAAATGGGTTCTTCCCAATTGTTCGCTATGTGCGTTTAAATCTCCGCATATTATTAGGTCATCTCCTAGCTCCCTAACTATATTATGGTAAGTTTCGGATTGTATTATTAGTCCCCCTCCCGGGTCATACATGTTTACCATTAACAAAAGTTTGTTGCCATTATTCATTTTTGTTATCTGCACTTCTGGGTGTGGTTCAGTGTTTTGTGTTTGATGCGTGCTCTCAACAAACTCACTATAAAAGAGCGCCACTGACAAATGTTGCCAGTCCACCTCCCTTATCTCCATAGGGTCTGTGTTTGTAGTAACAGGTTCAATACTCTGGTATTTTTGGCTTGTTTTGTATGCGCTCACTCAAATGAGTCTCATGCCAGCACACACTATCAGGTTTGTCAATTTCGTTTTGAAGCTTGTGAACTAGTTCCGGGATATTGGTTTGTATTCCCCTACAATTCCATTGTAAAATTCGGATTACTTCCTTTGTCTCCATTGAGGGTGCATCCTAGGTACATTTGTATCGTGTCTACTCGTTCCCTGAGTTGTGCTAGATTCCCTTTTCTGGATCCGCAATTTTGTTAGGGTAATTATCTGAGTGTATACGGCGTCGAGAGGTACATGATTGTCCTTACTTACTTTAAGCACCTCGTCGATGATATCCCAGATAAGTTCTAAAACCTGAGTAATTGGGATATATTGTGTTTCATTATTACTACTACCTGGTTTGGTTGTGCTGTTCTCCTTATTTATGTACGAACAGGTTGGTTGTACACTTGTTTTAACAGTTTTTTTTATCATTGATGTGTTCTTCATATCTGTTTTTGTACAGGTTTGAATTTTATTGCTTTTATTCAGTTATTGGGTTGTGACCTTAGCGGTTGGCACATCTGTTTGTGGGCACTTTGGTTTTTCACTGCTTTTGTTTAATTGTGGTCTTATCATTTTTCTGTGGTGGTTGGGCTTTTTTTTTTTTTTGATTTTGATTTGTTGGGGGGGGGGGGTTTGTTGTTGTTCTGGGCCGGATTGTTTGGTTTTAGTTCATATTTCTTGATTGTGCTGTTAGCTAGTTGATACGTTACATTGTTCTTTACAATGTTATCAAGGGTTAGTTTTTCCATATATCAAGGGTTAGTTTTTCCCTTATTGCAAAAGGACAGTCTCGTGAGTTAAATGGGTGGGTGTTTCTACAGTTGGCATACCTCTGTCCTATAAATCTGCAATCACCCTCGTGTTGGCCAACACATTTGTTGCACCTTTTTCGGAATTTGCATTTGGTGGAGTCATGGCCCACCCTATGCAGTTGTCGCAAAAACGTAGCTTATTCAAGTATTCATGTGTTTTGTAGAATACTCCATGCTGTCCTGCAAGGACGTCGGAGCTGATGCGGCAGGGGCGGCGGTCGTCGCCCCAATAATTCGGCAAGAAAAAAAAAATGCTTAAAATCCACTATTTATCTGCTACGAATAAACAGGAAATATGCATAAATATGACATTTTATTTGTCACCTTCATGATGACGGTCGATACTGGAAAACGGCAAGTGCATGCGGGACGTGTTAAACAATACATGACCAATTTTATTGGATAATTGGAAGGGATTAATGCACACGAGTAGATAATACTGACCGCCGATAGGTAAGGTGTGTAAAACATCACTCTTCTGTTAAACTGGCGACCACCTGCCCTTTGTTTTGGAGACAAAAAGAAAGTAGTACCATCCTTACATAAATGACTTTACATTACTTTGATCTCGCATTACTTTTGACAAAACATATTGTATAACTTCTAATAATAACCATTATCGCAATTACTCCAAAAAAAAAAAAAAAACGTGATAACTTATTTATTATGACAATCTAAAATTAAGATTTATTTCGTAAATTGCACTTGCTATGTTAACATGGGTATTCCGAATCAACCGTTTAACATCAATTTCCCTAAGGTGGCGCTCTCCAGTTTCGTACTTTGGATAGGGTTAGATTTTTAAAGAAAAAGAATTACCCAGGTTTTCCTCACTGGCTGTCCTGGCTATTTAAAAAAGACCTTGTATATATTAGGTATTGTTAAAAGAACTTTGAATTCCCTTTATTTTGGTGTATGATTGATGGGTGAAATTTGGGTTATAGAGTATACAGCTTGGTCTTACTTAAGATGTGCACCTCTCAAAAAACTGCTAGCTCCGCTTGGTCATTTTCACTTCCTGTACTTCAAAGGTAAATAAAAAAAAAAAAGAGCCAATAACTTTTTTTACTTTTTGGATATTTTTTAATTCATTCATAGTACTTTCAGAGGCTGGTATTGTCTGCTCTGGCAAAATTCGTTTCCCTATTTTAATAACTGCTGAAAATAGTGCACTTTTGACTAATTCAGGCTGATTTTTCGAGTACTTTGGAGCGGTCATTTTGTCCGCTGTGTGCTTAGATCATGTCCAGTTTCCACAAGTACAATATGTAAAGAAATTTCAGCCACAGTACATGAAAGTAACATAGAGGTATGCCAACATTCTCTCCATTGTGCATGTTGCAAATGCAAAATACTTCATCTTACACCTGTCACTCACTCAGAAGCATGTATTATCTGTAGAGCGCCCCCTAAACGATCTTTTGGGATAAAGAACTCAGAACACTGTTCGTTTAAAGCTGAATGGTTTAAACTCCATCCCTGGCTTCACTATGATGAGGCAATTATGTGTAATTAATATTTAATCTCTCTCTCTCTCTCTCTCTCTCTCTCTCTCTCTCTCTCTCTCTCTCTATATATATATATATATATATATATATATATATATATATATATATATATATATATATATCACAGTATAGCACAGCAAATATAACTATGATTTTTTATCTGTTAAAATGGGTTCCAATTTAGAGAAAAACAAATAATAAAAAATAAAAGAAAGCTTGTTATGCGGTTTGAACCCATACGCGAGATGTTCATCTAGTCTTTATTGTTTATTGTTGTTAATTTGCCGTGTTTATATACTTTCAATCCAAAGACCTGGCGTTTTGCATCATATGCATATCGGCAATGGCAGAAGGAAGATCTCCAATTCCAAGACGGACAAATGTTTCATGTCAAAAGGCTTCTGCAACTGGAAAGACGCAACGACAAAGTTCAAGAAACATCAGCAGTCACAATGCCACGCGGAAGCCGTAGAGAGACACATCACGCTGCCACAACAAACGAAAGACATCGGAGAGACCTTATCATGCACACACTCAGAAGTAAAGAAGAACAACAGGCAGCAGCTTCTCACAATCCCGAGAAATGTTAGATTTCTTGCGTGCCAAGGACTGACACTACGAGGTCATGACCAAGGACTGACACTGCGAGGTCATGTGACCAAAGTAACAGTAATTTCATTCAGATACTGAAACTGCACGGCGAAATAGACGATTCAATATTGAAGTGGATGGAAAAGAAAACTGACAAGTTTACATCTTCGGACATACAAAATGAGATGCTACAAGTGATGGCCTTAGGAATTCTCCGTGAAGTTGCCACAAATATAAGAAACAATCGCTTCTTCACCATCATGGCAGATGAAACAACAGATCAGTCTAATCGTGAACAGGTCGTCATTGTATTTAGACATGTTGACAGTGAACTAAATGTGCACGAAGAATTCATTGGACTGTACATGGTTCCCTCCATCAATGCCGAGACTTTGACCAGTATCATCAAAGACACGCTAGTGACGATGAACATAGCACTGAATAACTGCCGTGGACAGTGCTACGATGGGGCTAGCAACATGTCGGGGTCGAAGAAAGGAGTGGCCACAAATATATTAAGGAGGGAAGAAAGGGCTGTATTTACCCACTGTTACGGGCATGCTCTGAACCTTGCCGTTGGTGACACCATGAAGGGTTCGAAAGTAATGAGGGACTTGTTAGACACTGTGTACGAGATGTCAAAATTAATTAAGTTCTCGCCTAGAAGGGATACTAAGTTTGAAGAACTGAAAAATGAAATGAACCTGGACACACCGGTATTCCGTGTACTGTGTCACACGCGGTGGATGGTGAGAGCCGCAAGCTTGTGCAGTGTGTTAGCCAACTACAGTGTGCTTCAATCTCTGTGGGAAAGTTTCTATGCAATGGTAAACTACTCTGAGACACGTGCCGCATACTCGGTATGCAAACCCAAATGAGCAACTTTGACTTTCTGTTTGGTATGAGCATTGGTTATGAAATACTTCGTCATACAGACAATCTAAGTAAAACACTGCAACACAAAGACATGTCAGCATCTGAAGGTCAGAGACTCGCACAACTCACCGTCACGACATTGAACACCATGAGAGACGACGATGCTTATAAGTTCTGGGACACTGTTACCCGGAAACTTGATAACTTGGATGTCAACGAGCCTACCTTGCCGTGCCGCCGAAAGATGCCAAAACGTGTTGAGACTGGAGACGCGCCTAACAAATACTCCACAACGGAGAAAGATCTGTACCGGCAGAAATACTTTGAGGCGATTGATCTGACTTTTAGTTGTGTGAAATACAGATTTGACCAGCCAGGATATCAGTCTTACAGGCATCTTCAAGACGTGGTTCTGAAATGTGTTACCGACGATGCAATTTTCAGTGACGATATGGACTACGTCGTTGCCTTCTACAAGGACGATGTTGATTAAATCAACCTTGCAACACAGCTACAGTCATTGAAAGTGCTCGTCAAAAGTGAAGTTGAGGATGTGAATAGACTCACTGTGCAGAACATTGTTGAAATGACACAAGAGATGAAACCAGCCTCTCGCCAACTCTTCTCAGAAGTTGTGACTGTGCTGAAGTTGATCTTAGTAATGCCAGCTACAAATGCCACAAGTGAAAGATCGTTTTCCGCGTTACGAAGAATAAAAACATATCTACGCACCAGCATGACTCAGGAACGCCTTAACGCATTAATGATGATATGCGTTCACAGACAGGTTACGGACAGCATGGACAGTGGTCCCCGGGGATCATCTCCTTTAGGATGGGGACAATTTTAATTAAGCAAGTAATGGAAGACGAAGTGGAGCAGACAAAGAGGACTTGAGAGGAGGAGAAGAGGGAAAGGGAGCAAGAGAAGTGGAGAGGAAATTTCCACGCCTCAGCGAAAACTGGATTAGGATCCAGCAGAGGCTGAAGCAACAATAAGATGAGAGGAACGAATACCTCTAGCAACAACAGCAGCAGCAACAACATCAGCAGCAGCAGCAGCAACTAAGAACAACCCCTCATCCCAGAGACGGATGGTTGGGAGTTGTAGGTCGATGGAGATAACTTTAGACTCTCTGACTCCGTCGGATGATGTAGCACAAACTACAACGAGACGTTCCATTGCTGCAGAGCCAGGCCCGGGAGATGCAGTTGTCTTGGATATCAATAACATCCAGGACAACAACCAATGGCCCTTTCCACGACAATCCAGTTCTCTCAGAAACAGAGATACTAGTCAGTCATTGCCAATATTTGTTTTTTTTTTTAAATGTTTAGTCTGTCTTTCAAAAAACAAAAACTTAAGCCTCCATAGATGTTTGTGTGTATGCGTAAGCACTCCTCTTTTGTGTGTGATATTATGATAATATGTTTGTTTGCATGGTGTGTGAACATTCCTACTCTATTCATGGATGTTTGTGTGCATGTATAAGCACTCCTACCCTTTTCTCTCCGTACTCTCCATGTATAATGATATATAGATATTTGTGTGTGAATGTGTGAATATTCATACCCTTTTCTCTCCTGTGTGTGTTTGAGAGAGAGAGAGAGAGAGAGAGAGAGAGAGAGAGAGAGAGAGAGAGAGAGAGAGAGAGAGCACTCATACTCTTTTCATGGATGCTTGTGTGGATATGTAAGCACTCTATCCTTTTCTCTTCTTACAATCCATGTATGATAGTATATAAGTATGTTTGTGTGTATAGTGTGTGTAGATTCATATCCTTACATGGCTGATATTATGTTTGTGTATATGTGTAAGCATTCCTACACTTTTCGTTGGTTAGTTCGTATAGGAATTGATCAGCAGATGAGTGGTTACTAGTCATTCAGAAAGCGTAAGTGTGGTCTTGGTCAGTACATGAGTGGGTGCTGGTCAGTCTATCTGTGTGCTGGTCAGTAGGTGTGAGTCCTTGTACCTATTCACGTTTTTAACATTAAATACCCATTGCCGCAATACAGGGCCAATCCCTAATACCTACTAGTGTTACACTCCCATAAACGATATATGGGTCCATTTACCACTATATACCCCGCCCCCCCCCCCCCCCGGCTCATTACTACTGATAAGAAGCTAATCTGCTGTGAGTTGGGTATGTAGCAGAATGTGGCCTACATTACCACGCATGCTCGGGTTCAGAGATGGAATGTTCACAAATACAAGGAAACACACATGGTTTCACGGTATTGGTTGTTTAATATTCATTCAAATTCAACCCTGAAAATGTAATAAAAGAATATAAAATATCCTAATTATTTGAATTCTCGTTAAATCACAATGCTCCATCCTATAAGGATGAAATATTCTACTGTCATTTGTAAAGAAGAAAGAACATACAAAGGATAGACTGATAAGGAAAGATAGGGAAAATACATGGAGAGGTAACAAACACTAAAATTACAAAGAATATAGCAAATTCTGTTTACGTATATAAAACATGAATATGGCATTAAAATATCATTACAGCTGCATTATATGATAGGCAGGTACCAAAACAAACATCAAATATTCAATCCTTACTACTGAGCATATGAATATATACGAAAGCCGTGTTATTTCCTAATTTTTAGAAAAAATATTCAACTGCTGAACTAAGTAACTAGTGATCATTGATTAATCAAGCAACGTGACAATTTACTATGTATAGTTATCCTCTTTATGGAAACGGGGTTGTAACTTTATATTTCTTGCAGCTACGTGCCTCTGTCTTCTGATATTTTCTTTGTGTGAAGATATATACAACAATAAGCATAGAACGTCATTACAATAAGCAAATTCTAAGAAACGAATAAACAGACTAACTGACAGACATACAGACAAACAAGCAAACAAAGAGACAAGCTAAATACCTTTTTTAGCATAGAAGTATTCAATTATTTATCTCATCCCTGTATTTTAAATAAATATATGCAAATTACTTTATTCATGACTTCAGACAATAAAGTATTGTAATGAACTGCAATGTCTTGAACTCCAAAATTGCAAACAACAGTACTATACGTGTTAGTTTACAATTAACTTCAAGATAATATAGTAAATACTTATTAAAACATACGGACTCTTACTGGCTTACACCATTATAATAAAATATCACGAAATTATATTTCGAAGAACAGAGTAAAATCTATTTTAGAACATAATTACCTTAAATAAAGTTTAAAACAATTTACTGTATATACAAATTACATACCGGCATTTCTTCTTAATTTCAAATGATGTTTCAGTTGTTCTTTATAGGACTAGCTTACATGTTAATCAGTATGGCCGGAACTAACCTGTCCCTACACAAATTTATGTTTTGTGATCTATACCTAAAACCAACCAATCACTTTCTCTTGTGTTTTATGGTGACTGACGACTTGACCTATGATGTCCAGAGTTTAATCTTTAGTGGTCAGTAATACAGGTAAAACAGTTGCATGTATAAATGAGGTTCCCTATGGGCTATACACAGGATTCAATAAAAACATAATGCAGTAATGTTTTATGTGCATTTACTTTGTAAAATAGTATGCCTGTTACAGGTAGACCTATACATATTAAAAGTACAAGAACAGAATGAGATATTATAACATAAAAAGGCTCAGGAATTTAGAGCCGAATTCACTCCTATCAAACATGGCGGCTGCCAGCTGGACTCGGGTCACAGTTATTACTTCCGGGTCAGTACCGACGAATGTAGTCCCAGTCTATTTTTAGTGCATTAGTCCCTCTCTCATTTTGGTCGTGATGCATGAGTTGAATTTGGGCATTCTGAGTATTGGTTTAAAGGAAAGTGCTTATTCTTTAGAATATGAGCATTATGGTGTGATTGTCGGTGTGTATTTTGGCGACAGTGCACAGTGAGTAATGAGGCATTGTTGCTGGTCAGAAAGTGAAATCATTGACCCACTGCACGTTGTTTTGTTTACAGTCCAGCGTCTCAAATAAAAAAAAATAAAATAAAATGCTGGTTAACGTATGACCAGAACTTCACCGTGAGTTCATCTTTGAAGATACTTTAGATAAACATATGATTTATTAGGATTTTGGACATACTGACAAGTTCAGTACTGACAAACAAATGTAGGGACTATATAGGAAAAATAATTGTGACCTGAGTCAACCTGACCCAAGCTTCTGGACATCTTTCGGCGACTTGTTGGAGATTCTCGCCCAAACGCCAAGAATACGATATCTGGTATTAATGAATGGGCTTGCTCTAACAACTCGAGTTAATGTCAGTTCAACGCTTGGCATGTTCAGTCAACTTTGTTCTTGTCTACTTCTTCCTCAGAGGTAGCGTGGATTCTCGGCCCGAGAACGAGATTCTTGGCGTTTGGGCGAGTAAGAACCACAAGAACATTATACTTAGGTCAATCTCGCCCTTTAACACCCTATGGGAGAGTGTTACGGGTTTAATTCGACTGTTAGCATGACGTAGAAGATAAACTAATCTGCTGTGAAATGTGTATCACTGAATTTTAACAGTGCAAGATCAGAATAAATATATATATATTAAAATGGCTCGAGAACAGAGGGCTGCATGAGAAATTACTTCTGTTTGTGTATTCCGTGGAAGTCTGGAGTTTTCACTATCACCTGCATATGTGCTTTTCTAGGAATGGACCTAGCCAGTACATTCTGGTGTGTAGTTTAGTGCCCTATGAAAGGACCTAGCCAGTACATTCTGGTGTGTAGTTTAGTGCCCTAGGAAAGGACCTAAATTACTACGAACACTGTATATATTCCTATGCCCTAGGAAAGGACCTAAATTACTACGAGCAGTGTATATATTCCTATGCCCTAGGAAAGGACCTAAATTACTACGAGCACTGTATATATTCCCATGCCCGAGGAAAGGACCTAAATTACTACGAGCACTGTATATATTCCTATGCCCTAGGATGGGTCATACCTGCTGTTTTTTATGGGCGGCCGTTTTTACATATATTCAATTCAATGCAGACCTCTCTATTTCTTTAGAGAGCTCTCCCAAATAATTGTGGTTGGTGGTTGGGGGCGGGGGAGGCGCCAATAAAGTACCGGAGGGAAGTACATTTATGATCATCATCATCTTATGACCGCTGCCAACTGTGCCCTTGAGATTTTCGAGGCTTTAGGAAACGTATTACTTATCTAATTTGGCTATTAGCATGAAGTATGTGGTGAGCGTATCCACTGTGAAATGTGTACATATTAAAATTACTTGGATACATTAAATAAAATGAAAAACTCAAGAACTGAGACGTAAAATACGCAAGTACATCTCCACCACCACGACGATATCCCAACATTGGTTTAAGAAATTATTTCATATTTATGACTGATATATTGGGTTTTGTCATTTTGGATAAACATGCTTTAAATATAAAAACGATTTCAAATTAGATTAAGACAAGATAAGATTTTTTAAATTTCCGACTGCATGGTCCATACATCTAAATTAAAATATACAATAACATAAAATATAAAATATAGAAGTATTTTAAGACATAAAAGTTCATATGTGTCTTATGTACAAATATACAGACCCATCTAAAACTACAGAATGTGTTTGTCATTGTTAGGAATAAAATTATGTAAGACATTTAAATAGTAATTTGTTCCATCTATCTATCATCTGAGAACTTAAATGAATATCATAGTTCCACAGATATTTTAAGATACAATTCTTACTATTAGATATTCGTGTCATCATTGAAAACACATACATTCTCATTAATTCTTCAAAACAAAATACATTAGAGTTTACAAACATGGTAGAGGCACTATTCCATATTGGAAGGCTTAGTAGTAAACGAAGACTATTATTACAGACAATAACCAGTTTTCTTTTCATACATTCACAAAAGTTTGTCCACAGAGGAGCACAGTACATTGTGCAACAATAAGATTTGAATAATAAATATGGGATCTCAATCTTGCTTAATAAGAATGAAGATGTTTGAGTATAATTCAGTTTTTCGTCGGCAGTGAGGTCTGACTAATTGATGTTGTATTTCAAATTTAAGAGTTCATTGGGGCATGAATCAAAACTAGGAAGTAGGTCAGCATTGATAGTCATTAAAGTAGGACGATGGTCGGACCCTACTAGGGTATGAATTATTCTCATGTCACATATAGCTCAATGAGTAGATTGTGTAGAGACACAGTGGTCTAACCAAGAGACAGTAGTGTGCGAGTCACTGAGAAAAGTAACATTTCTTGTGTGGTCTACGATACGTTTTAAGTCCGATACGATATAACCATATACATTACAAAATTGTCAAAGTTCATCTCCAAATGGAGTGGATTTGAGCGTATTAGCATTCCAATCTCCTAATACATAAACAGTTGGTATAGTAGCATTTTCTACAATAGAATTAATTTTACCCAAATAATTGACAAATTCCCCAAAATTTTCAACAAGATCACAAGGCAAATAAACATGTACAAAAAGCAAAGAGGAATATTAATCTGGGGTCATCGAGGTGTTGTACTTTTAAAACACTTGCAAGAGATCTACGATATAATACACCGACACCCCCGTAAGGCCTACCTATGTGAATATGTTTATCAGAATGAATCGTTGATACCCCTGAACCATACAAATCCTCATGCACTGATGACAGACAGTCTAACTCACTGTCGAATAGCCACAATTCTTGTAGAAAACAAATGTCAGATATATCGCATAAGGTTCTTACATTTTGGATATTTCTAGATATAGAACGACAGTCATAGAAAGAAATGTGTAAAGTAGCCATTATGTATGGTTGTGTCCAATACAGAAAAATTTCTGAACATTGGAGTTTAATTCCAACTCTGATAGTAGTCTCTAACCAATGTATTCCTTGGCTACGCATCCACGTTCATTATCGAATTGTGGCTGGCATAAGTATCAAATTTCGTACGTAGCTTATCCACCTTGGTTGGCTTAATTCCAGAGGAAAGCTCAATATGAGATGAGATGTCTGATTCTAGAATTTCAGGGGCTAGTCTTGTCACAAATATACATCTCTATCGCATTAGACGTACTGTGCGCAAGTGAGAGGACGCTGCTTTTCCTATGATGATACTACATCGCCTTCTTGGAAACTGACGTGTGGATGGGACATTTGCAAACTTGTTACAGATTTGTATGCGATGATTTCGGTGCAAATCCAGCTCTACCGAAATCGTTGTTCCGCAGAGAACTAACCACCTTAGCAAAGGTTTTATCATTTTCCAAATCCGCATCTGGGGCATTAGTGTCTTCTGAAGATGCAATAAATTTTAATGCAGTTATGCTGCGATTTATGTCACCATCATCTGAACTATTATTATTATGTGTTTCTGCTGCTGTACCGCAAACAGCAGAGCGGGTCTTGTTTACATCAATTCGAATCTCTGTGCTGTTGGAGTCCGTGCATTGCATATCGCCGTGTATGTTCCGAGTAACGGTTCTTACTGTTGATTAGATTAGACGGTTTCCGTAGACTTTATCGAGAAATCGAGTACTTAGATACGGTTGCCATGTCATTTCTTGTTTTAGTTTGGGTTGGTGTCAAAATATTAAAATGCGCTAAAAAAAATTTTTTTTTAAAAATTGCATGTATTAATACTACGTGCGATGTGTTACTAATATTATACAATACTTTGTACAATCTTAAAAAAGCCCAAATGTAGCGCCTGCACCATTCTAAAAGCATGAAATTCGCTACTTGTTTCGAAAATGGCGACTGCTGGCTCGACTTCCTGGAGGCAACATATACTTCATCAACTCAAGCATCGAAACAAGCGGGAGAGACATGGGTTTGAAGGCTTAATACAAGCCAGTAAATAACATTATTTGCTTTTTTGTGCGAATTGGGGACATTGATATAAACCAAAATATTAACAAGCTTTCTAAAATTACATATATATCACCTATTTTCGAGGCAACTGTCAGATCATATCTTTTGGTTTCGAATCCTTTGGATCGATAATATATTCCTTTGGTAACGTATTGTATTGAATATTGTTTAAAAATTACATTTGAATGAATGGAACACCTAACTGGCACTTTGGTAAAGAAAACTTAGCTACGATGTCGTAGCCTCGACATAGTCGAGGATACGAGTCGAAGTGATCCTGTATCTTGCAATGGAGCAAATAAAACTTCTGTCAAAGACAAAAGATGACTTGGGTAAAAATCTACCACCTACGTAGAGTTATGTTTTTCAGGAAGTTTGGCGTATGATAAAGTTATTAAACCTATATAAGGTAAAATATATTGGTATGTTTACACTAACCGTACTTTGACCACCATGACAGATAACACATGATTATCTCGGCAATTCGTTTTCCAAATAAGGCTTGCTATACCATATTTGGATATTATTATATACTCATTTTTTTCTCCATTAACTTTGCATTGTCAGAATCGTCCAGTATTTCTCCATACTGCACGGCTAAATACTGCACAACACGTGTCTAAAAATAGTATCGCGTGTTAGGAACTACTTTTTATTGTAAACAAACAATGTACGCAAATGTAGCAGACACCGGAGCTTTTGCTTTATTAGATTTGTCTGTGGATGAACTAAACAAGCTGTCTGAGAGTAGAGATGATAAAGCTGACGATGTGGATGAATTCATTGAGTCACAAAAGAATCTTTCAACCAAGCAAGTGACTGAACGTGATATTCACAATGTACAGCGGTGGCTTTATGACAACAAACATGAGGCATGCAGTATTGAAAATATCATTCTGATCATTTAAACACTTATTTAGCCGATGGTTCAGACTATGATCCGTGCTCTCTAGAGTCTTTAAAAAAAAAATAGCATAAAAAGGCATCTTATGACCAAATGATATTCCGTTTCTCTCAGAGACCGCTAATTTTACAAGTCAGTCTAAACACTAAATTCGAAAAAATACAACTAAAGAAGGCGGGTTTTGGTATAAAAGCAAGTGCCTCGGAGCCAAGAAGCCACAATAACGAAGAAGCCTAATTTTCCGCTGACGAAATGGGCTCTCACACCCCAGCTGCTTTGCTATTTTGCCTTTTTTTTTTTTTTTTTTTTTTGGAGAAATTGTTTGGATTTATTATGACAGTACATATAAATATGTCATCTATAGCTGGTAATAAGAATGACAATAAATGTACTTACTTTTCTGCATCCTGAATTTCTTCAAAATGTACTTTCTGATCCACGGCGCGAAATTGCACTGCAATCTAGACTACATTTCCAACAGAAATCACATTCCAAAGGAGAATTTACTGCACTCCAAAACGAAATGAATTTAATATTCCCTAAAAAAATATTTAATCCTGCATCTTCTTGAGAATTTCACTTAAAAGAATTTCATATTTTGTCCACCTTATGATTCCAAACTATCAATGACAGGACAGTAACACATGTGTAAGCTAGCTTGCTTTCGAGGCCAGTCCCTCTAGCTACATGTATATCGTACGTAATAGAACCAGCTAAAAACTAAAAGAGCAGAATTTAGCTAAATCGACATAAAAACAAAATCCCTCGATTCCAGATCAACTGGGAAAGTTGTTCCTAGGCGCAGTCATTCACAATATGACTCAAAATTTCAATTTTAAGTAGACCATAATGAGATTTCTTTTTGAAACAAATCACTGCGCGTGCGGTACTCAACCAAGTTCATAGGTCACTGGGCGGTGCCATGTGCGCATGAATACTGTTACTGTGTATTGGTTTAACTTCGGTTGTGTATTTACTTTAGAATATAGCAGAAATTCAGTTACTTTGTTTCTTGTAGTGTGTTCTTTTTTTTATTCAGCCTTAGGTAGAAAAGCAAAATGAGTATATAATAAAAAGGTTACTGCATTTGTATGGGAAAATATGAACTCGTTTTTTCTGAGCTATACTGCACTCCTGACGTCGTGCAGTATAACTCAGAAAACTCGTTCATATTTTCCCATACAAATGCAGTAACCTATAATTATACAATACATTATTCAATGCATGCCATATTTTTAGTACAATCTTTTTACGTAACCAAATAAGGATGCAATGTCCTTATATGGCACACTGAAAAACGGGGCTGAAAATGGAAGTAGTTATTAGCTGAACTGATATGGCAGACGATCAAACAGAAAATTTCCTATGAAGAAGGTAAACGCTATTTTACATATGTTTCTACGATGAAATTCAGCAATCTGGTATTAAATAAGAGGACTAAATAATTTGTTAAATTATATGTACACAACATCTTCAAACTTTTTGACAATATGCTGAAAAGCACTGGATGTGAATAACACCCGGCTGCTCCATTGATACATATAGCCTCATTGTAGTACCCCACTGATGTAAGAGGTAGGAGTACTAATACTAGTACTAAAGAACACTGTGTTCATCAAATAAGAATACACTTTTTTCCTATATTTGCATCTTTAGTGTTTCCCCCTGACTATTTTACGATTGTGATACTTGGATTCCTCAATTCTCAGTGTAATGATTCACTTGTATATGAAAAATATCAATTCTAACACAGAGATATTTAAAAACTTCATATTTACATTCTATGATAATTGAAAAGTGATATACTTATACATAAAGCCATGTACATATGTACAATATGTTACATAACATATGTACTACACTTTATGATAACTATATACATATCGGGATTCTCCACAGGATTTTGAAAGTTGCAGTCCAGAACTGCTTCCTTGAAAAAGTTGCAGCCCCAGCACTAAAACTTGCAGTCCCAATAATGATTCTTATTTCCCTTGCAATAATTTAGAACATTATGAGTGTTTTGTTGTGTCACTGATATATATGTCAACAGATTGCTAGTGCTTATTCATTGTGAAATATTTAGTATTATAATAAAGGAATCAAAAATTAATGCAGTTGATAACCATGATAATTGCGATTGTTTGTGATGTTGCAAGTATTACAATTCTCAATGCCTTTACCTTGCCATTCGTTAATTTTGTGTGCAGCTAGAAGAAATCAAGAAAGAGATTACATTCTTTTCTATAATAACTTATTTAATTAGCTTAATTCCATTTCAAATCAATCAATTTTCCAAGACACTTAAAGTAGAAACAAACGACCATATTCCATTAACTTTTTTTTATTTCATCTGTAAGCAACACAGCATACTACTTTCAATTTTTTGCTTAAACAAACTTTAACAAATTTCTCCATGGCAGGTTTATGATCAAAATCCGTAAGTTCTGGACCTTCCTCAATCACTCTCATCAGTTTTGTTACCGCAGGGCTGAGCAAATCCCATAGCCCGACGTCCTGGACTAGTCATTTTTGAAGTCGGGCAAGTAAAATTTTCCAAGTCGCTAGTCCGGGACAAGTGCTTTTTAAAAAAAGTCCGGCTAGTCCTTATTTTCGTGCTTTAATCACTATATCTACCTTTATTTGGCCAATCATGCCCTCCGGGCATACTGAATACTTGATTCTACCCCTCTTTGTGTATACATTTACATCCTGTTGCTGCTTGACTGCATATTGGGCTAAGCGACCAAATTATCGGCAAATCAAAACACGTCAAACAAAAGAAAGCCAGTATGATCAATTAGTAGTGTTTTAAGCGGCTTTGTTGCATTGAGTTTACTCAAGCCAGATTATCACGAGCGGCTCACTATGATTTTAATCCAGCGAGTCAGTGTAATTAAATTAATGAAAGGTACTTTACCGACATCAGTGTTGGTTTCTTTTATGAACTGATTAAATGACAGTAATGATTCTTTAATTTTTAATTGTTTATACAGATGATTAACTTCCACGTGCAATATTGCGTTTGAAGCGAAACAATTATGCTAATTAATGAGCTGTCTCTGTTCGTATTTAAAAGAGAAAATGTATGTTATGATCACTTTAGAAGTAGTTGTCAAGCAAGCTGATAGTTACTCTGTGGATAAAATGAGTTTGCTAAATTATTTTCGCAAGGAAGGTAATAACGGTGATTTTGAGAAGGAAAATTTGTTTGAAAGTGGAAGGATAAAACATAAGACTGATACTGAGTGTGCGGTAGCTATTTCTCCAAAGAGACATAAGCAACAATCTGTGATGGCAAAAAATGTCAAATATGACACTACTAAGAGGCAGAGAATTCTTGGAACACTCTTAGTAAATACTCCACCTAGTCTCAGTCAATTATGCAAACTATTAGAAATCATATTTGTTATAAGCCCATCCACTGCTGAGTGTGAACGAGGATTTAGTTCAATGAACTTAATCAAGACTTCTTTAAGGAATTCCTTAAACCAAAAGAGTTTACAAATGCTAATGAACATTTCCGCAAATGGACCAGAGCTTGAGGACTTCAACCAAGACACAGCTATCAACTGCTGGCTTAGTGCTGGTGCAGGTGGCAGAAATATACATGGACATTTTTTCAAATCCATCAGCTAAAACATATATACATGAACCTGAAGAAGCCAAATGTATAACAACCAATGTTTTTGAAAAATTAAATTCTTTTAAGAAATAATTATGTTGTATATTATTTTGTTTGTTTTTTCTATGGATTTAGTACATACATCTCATCAAATCTCGGCAAGTGATTACCATTTTGGGACCAGTGAAAAGTAAGGTGGGACTAGTGAAGAGTAAGGTGGGACTAGTGAAGAGTAAGGTGGGACTAGTTAATTTTCTGAAACCACTTGCCCTGGACTAGTGGTTGAAAAAAAAATTTGCTCAGCCCTGTACCGTTTCTTGTTTTAAACATCCATGGCTCCTTGTCTTGATGCGATTATGTTGAACTTTGCAAGTTCAGTGTTCCTTGGGTTGCCATTGCATTATTCCTTCCACAGTCATGACACCGTGTGCATAAAGCTAATAATGTTCCATTGTTTTTAGCTCTACTGGTCATAGACCAGAAGAGCTTATGGGATTGTCTGTTTTCCGTCCGTCGTCTGTCCATAGTCTGTCCGTCACCCATCCATCCATTAGCACAAGTTTGTTATTGCTGCTCCTCCTAAACTACATGGAGGATTGCCATGAAACTTTATACAAATCCCATGGTCTAGCTGGTCCTAGATGAAAATGGTGCTGCTTGGACATAAAAAAAAAAAATCTTGTAATGAAAGAAGAAAAAAATATCCCTGTCAGAAAGAAGATCTGTCTCTGAACCCCTCTCCGACCCCCTGCCAACAAAAATTAAATTACTGTACACATGCAGTATTCTCTTTTGTGTCAGAATCCAGCTGGCTTTAAGTTGTGTATATTCAACTCCATGAACACGTACTGTTGTTGACAGTGTGTACCTCCATGACTTCTTAAACACGTGGTTCACATTTCAGTATAAATTCAGTGCTTTCTGTTCTTTTCTTTATTTTAAACAGCAGTGGTTTTCATTTAGAAATTAACTGTCCATATCACGGAGGATTACTTTTCCATGGTAACAATAGGATAAATTTATGCTGTTCAAGGGAAGCTGAAAGTTGTGCCTCTCGTCAAGTTGGTGCATAAGTTTGTTTAGATTTCTCTGAATGAAGTAAAAATGTTAAATTCTTAGAAGTGTCATTGATCGACTTTCCGCAGATCATGATACAAACTTCTTGGGTTACATTGTTTAAACCGAATTGGGAGTGCATATAAATTTTTGACATCGGCAATAACTGCAAACTGAAATATATTACATAGAAGCCAATCAACCTTTT
This sequence comes from Margaritifera margaritifera, assembly GCA_029931535.1. Lineage (NCBI taxonomy): Eukaryota > Metazoa > Mollusca > Bivalvia > Unionida > Margaritiferidae > Margaritifera > Margaritifera margaritifera. The sequence continues at coordinate 2,326,531 of JAQPZY010001465.1, forward strand.
CTAAACACACATGTATTGAATGTACAATCAAACCTGTCAACAGTGGTTGGCCATGGGAAAAGGCAAAACTGGCCTTTGTCCACAGGTGACCTCTGTACACAGGTTCACCTTTTAAAATTTGCTTTTGAACAAATACCATGCACCGAATATCATCATTATTATTATTATTATTATTATTATTTTATCATGATTGTTTTATGTGCACTGTTCAAGAAAATCATAAAATATGCTTATATATTCTTCTCTCCCAAATTATGTTCCACACAAGATTATGGTATCCTGCTGACTTTAATCCATCCTATAAATGTAATCTTCACTGACTTAAAATAATCACTGCTCTTAGTTTGTTTTGTGCACCATGACAAAACAATAATTTCACTACTGACTTACAGCTTATAATTGAATGTAAAACAGAGGACTGATTCTTTCGTTAGCCAACTTGTATATGTTTCACCTGGAAACAGCAGTTCATGTATGTTTTAAAAGTAATATCTGGATTAGCCAGTTGCTCAACTCACTGAGATCAAAAGACAGTCGGCTTATGGGAGAAGCATGTGATGAATAGGAAACCAAAAAAGAGCCGTATATGGCTATTATTTGTGACCCATGAACCAAAACTTCACCTTTACAGACAAGTTTTAAATATTGAATGACCCATGACCCAAATGAAAAGGGATGTAACTCATATATCTTCTCAAAGACAAACATTTTCTTCAGAAATAGCTTTAATTCGCAGGCAAATAGATGAAGATATTTAACTTTACATGTCACACTGACACATTTGTGCTGTGATTACATGACTACTTTTCCCACAATCCAGCTAACGAATTGCTTTGATCCTCTACCCTAATGATAAAAGCTGCCTCGCTTTCGAATTAGACATATTGACACCTTTGAGTTACACTGTCAGTGTGACTGGAGTACGAGCACAAGCGAGATAAGAAATGTTTACACATTGATTCACATGATATTCCTTCATATAAACAATGCCTTCTGCATGAAGCAAAAATTGAGTTTGCTTAGACTGAGTGGTCACTGTAGATTCGTGTCAGTAACCACTTAATGCAGAGAGAAACCACTGTTTGGTTAGGAAACACGTGGTTGCTGACCATGGAAGGCAGGTGACCATTATATACAGGACATTTATAAAGGAAATTTGCCAGGGAAAATTAGAATGGCCATTGTGAACAGGTGACCGCTGAGTAAAGGTGACCATTTTGACATGTTTGACTGTACATGATTGTTTTGAAATAATTTTTTTTTGTCAAATATGACATAAAGACTGTTGATTTTTCAAATGGCATTCGATTGTAAATCACTCCGACATCTCAGTCTTCCCGTGGGTGGTCTTCATATATTGACTATTCCAATGCCAATCAGTAATGTCAACCAGCCCCTTCTGCAGTGGAAAAGCACAATACATGCCTGCCAAGTCAGGATGCTGATTTATAGGTATTTACCCCTCCACTACGGAGATTCATCATGGAGCGAGTGTAGAGGGGATTAAGTGACATACTGCGATCTGTGGAGAAGCAGAAAGTCTTATGAGATGTACTGTAGGTCAGTGCTTAATGACTGTCAGTTGGCATACAGTCAAGGGTCAATCCACAGGGATCAGCAACAAAAAGACTAGGTCAAGCAAACTTTAGAAAGATCAGTGCTTAATGACTGTCTGTTGGCATACAGTCATTGGTCATTCCATATGGATCACGAATAAGCAGTAACTGAGTGACAGTTGGCAAAAGGTCAGTTGAAGCTTCACTGTATTTCTTTGTTTCAGATGCCCGTTTGTTTGACAGCGCTTCCTTCCTGAAGGCTAAAAATATACAGTTGACGATAGAGGCAGGGAAATTACGAGAGGAAAACCTGATACTTCAGGTTAAGGCAGAGAGTGGGTAAGTAATGCAGTGTGTGAATGTGTTTAATGTCCTGAAATGTACAGTTTTTAAACTCATAATGACACCAACAATTATCCACAGAAAAAAAAGCATTAAGTTGGCAGTATAAGGGGTCTGAAGCAATAATTTACATCATAGATAACTAGATAAACAGACGTACAGACAGATGGATCAAAAAGGTAATATGAGAAACGAGCAGTTATATTAAATTTAATTGAATTCAGTCAGTGTTAATTGCCAGAATGTATTGACTTAAGACAAAATGTACCTTGAGATGGGATAGTAGAGATGTTTAGTATCATTATGGAACAGTGTTCTTTATTATGAATTTTTAAATCTACATCTTAAGTGAGATGTGAATTCTTTTTATATCGAAGTTAAATGTGTAAAATTTGTTTAATAAAAGTCCTCTAACAACCCTATTAAGTTTTGCATGAAGCTTGCATTGATTTCAAGATTTATTCATATTCATTGTCCCGAGTTAAGCATTATTTTGAAAAGTGAAAGTATCTGGACTATACCAAATATAATTACTGCTTGAAGAACCTATTCAGGAAGATATAACTGAGCTAATATTGACTGGCAGAATCAGCGGAGATTATAACAGGGCCAATTAGTGTAGAAAATGCCATTTTTTCCAAATTTGAGATCGTCGGATGGTGGTATGAGGGGGGAATCCAAGAGTGGACAAATCTTTTCTGGTCAAATTTGTTGGCAGTATGCGAGGGTGGTGGTATAATATGTGACATTATAATGGGTGTAGATTGTATGTTTAAATAATGAGAAGCAGAGATGCATATATGATTATGGTCACTAGCAAACATAAATAAGGTTTGCAACAAAGACCACCTGCTCATAAAAACCATTTGATGGTCTCTTAAATATTTTTTATACTTGGGTTTGACTGTAATACCATTTTCTGCACAGCTCTTTAAAAGGTTCTGTTATCTTTTTTAGTGGAGGGGGAGGTGGTACAGGAGTAACCCAGGCATTTGAGCAGAAATTATTTCGTCAGCAGGAAGAATTAACTGAGTTACATCGCAAGAAAAGTGAGGTAGGGTTATGATATTTTTTCCCTCATGCATTCGGTAGATATATGGGAGACAAAGTTGTTTTGCTGTCCCATACGAGTTCATGCATTACTTTTTTGATCTCAGTGAGTTTCTTCAGGTTATATAAATAACTCATCTTTTTGACTTAGATATTTATTGCAAATAGTCTTTGGGTTATAGGAAAGCTGAGAAGCTGGAGGAAGCCACTGATTCTAGATGGGTAACTTCTACCAATTCATGTCCCAGAACCTAGAATCAAACATGGTCGTAAAGATGCAGAGCAATTGCATTACCACATAATGATCTAGGTCCCTATTAACCATTTGATTTGACTGAAGTGGTTTCTGAGTTTAATTTACCTGTTTAGAGGGGAGTGGAGAAATCATTGGGACCTTTGCTGCTCAACTGCAGATTTTTCCTTACAAACTTTTAAGAAAAGATATATCAATCAGTGCAACTTTCATTTTCCAGACTTCCAGACCGTTCAGGGGACATGAAAATGGTTGAAATAGTTATCAGATAATCTTTTCGTTTTTCAGAAATTTAGAGCAGAACATCCGTTGCACTGGATAAACCAATATTTTTTGTAATCATGGTCTGCCTCAATTACTGTAGACTAATAAATCTGCCTCAACAACAAAAGTTTTATAGATAACAACCATCACAGCAGATTTATCATTAAGAATAATTGCTGCACTGTGTTCCCATTGCTTTAATTTTTGTGGAAGGTTCAAACTACTTTTATTTGTGTCAGTTTTACCTAAAAGCATTAATGATGGGAAAGATTGGACCTTAATGTAAAGAAAATCAACATACAATCCTGGTTTCACAAAACATCTCAAATTGATTTTCCATTAAATCAAATTTTTCAATTTCTTCTTAAGGTACATTACCTTGTGATAATACATTAGGAGAACATCTACTACCGCGCACATCCAACCCTTTCTTAAGATACATTACCTGGTCATAATACATTAGGAGCACATCCACTACCTTGCATATCGAGCCCTTTCTTCAAATACATTACCCTGTCTTAATACATTAGGAGAACATCCACTACCTCGTAAATCCAGCCCTTGTATATATGCCATATTTTCATTCTCGTTAATTACAGATAACAATGAGTGGGATTAAATGTGTGGCATGTAAAAGATTTAAGCTGGCAGAAGATAATAACCCTACATGCTTACATGCATGACATGTATGGGGTGTCATTCAGAGCATACATGAGAAGTCTGCACTCAGTGGACAGGGGATGGATGGGCAACGGTTTCTGCCAAACTATTAGGAGAGTCAGAAAGTGGTCTTCCCAGGACACAGATGCTATCAGCCTTGCTACTGACGTCACCAACTTCATAATATCACAGTCACTTGACCCCAAGGAGTCACTAATCACAAAAAGGCCTGGCATTCTTTGCCACAGCAGGTCCACCATATGTTCTCTGGATTATTGTCACCCACTTTGCCACCACTCTCTCTTGGCTTCGTCAGCACTGAATAGATTACCAATTCAGTACAGACAAGGTACAGTGACCCACATAGACCAGTCCTGGACAATCCATCATCACATGTAGACCCTTGTAATAGCTGGTACTGTGCCTCAGTCCCAGATGTCAGCTGGCCTTTTAAATCATCTACTCCAGCTGCATATCTGTCTTGACTTATGTCTTGTGTCACCCAGATTGGGTACAGTGATCTGTCATCCTTGTATACCCAGCCCTGGACTCCAGATGGTACAGTGATCTGTCATCCTTGTATGCCCAGCCCTGGACTCAAGATGGTACAGTGATCTGTCATCCTTGTATGCCCAGCCCTGGACTCCAGATGGTACAGTGATCTGTCATTCTTGTATGCCCAGCCCTGGACTCCAGATGGTATAGTGATCTGTCATCCTTGTATTCCCAGCCCTGGACTCAAGATGCAGACAAAGTCTGGCACTCAGTCATGTCACTTCCATCCCCAGTCCTGTCCCATGCAAACCAGCACTGGATTTCAGTGATAAGGTCTCCCATAATATCCAGTAACAGACCTGTGAAGATATCATAGATCGGCACCAGACCTGGCTCGGTCATGAACTAGTTCCGGCTTTGGTGATTTCCCACTTCCACACACCCAGTACCTATCTCTTTTGATGATGTTAAAAGCAAACACTTGGAGATCATTTCCCAACATAACTGAACTCCCAGCCTTGTTTATTATTCCCAACTGTCTTCTTTCTCCAGTCCCATTGTAACCACCATCACAGGAGGCTTCTTTTTCACCCCACACCTCTGATTCTGATCACGTACTTTTGCAAGCTCCTTCTTTTATACTCAGTACAATGATGTCCAGATGAGACTAAGTCTTTCATGTATCCATTGAAGAAGTATTCCAGCTTCTTCCTAGAATTCTGTAGTCATCTTGCTCTGTCTGTGGCTTTATATAGAATTCCTGCATTCACTGGCCTTGTAATAATAAAAAGACCAGCATTCTTTCACACAGATACCAGAGTCTGGTCAAGTCATTGTTATCTTGCACTGCTTTGAAAGGCATCTTCAAGACCCAAGCATCAACAGACTTTTCTTTTCACAACATTGACCCCCTTTTGCTTCAGTCCATCCTTCTACAAAACACACACCGGTTCTCCACACCAAAGTCCCAGTTGTTGACAAAGATATTGCAAGTCTGGGACTGTTGAAACCATCCTTAGTACAGATAAAATAGAAACCTTACCACAACATACCATAGCTGGTTCACAATGTCATCGCTATTGATCTCGATGGCTATATTTCAGCAAGCTGAACATAACCAAAATCCCACCATTGAAACCCCTGCCAACAGATATGCTTGGGAGTTTATCTCATGCATGACTCATATACTCAACAGGGCAACTCAGCACTCACTCTTGAATTCCATGGCTTCTTCTCTTAACCTCCAGTTTGCAGTGAGAGATGCACTCCTATCTATGTCCACATTGCTTAATCACTTCAAGGCAACCTTCAGAACTCAACCTTAGTATTCCAGCCTTCTGTTCAACTACCATATAGAGGAAGTTAGAAAACAAGCCACCAAAGAGGCAAACTTTGTACAAGCCCAGTGACCCAGAGCCCAGTCTTCAATTCTGAAAAAGGGACCAGATAAGTAGGAAAGACCCATCTAAGGTACAGCAAATGGGGAATCCCTCCTCTAAACCCTACTCCTCAGATAGAGTACAGTTTTCAAAAGCAAGTGATGACAAAACACAAGGAGAGAAGGACTTGTTTTAGCAAAGTTTCTCTCCAGCCTCCTTCCCATCATGATAGGTGGAACTCTTCAGCACATAGCCATTGAGATGCCAACCATTCTAGATTTTGTAGAATTATCATGAATTTCTAGTGAAAATTTTGTATTCTGAATTATGTTGACAAAATTCCAGAAAACCAAAATTTTTCAGGATATATTTTTGAACACGAGTTTTTTGTGTGGACACAGGTAAGGAGAAAAGTATATGGTTTTCTGGTGCAAAGAATGTTGTTTCTCAGTGTGAAAAACAGAAATCAAATCAAATAACAAGAAACTGATCATCTAGATGGTAAATAGGTGAAAAATGCTGGCAGAGTTGAAGAGTAAACTAAGATGCAGATAAATCGTGAGGAAAACTTAAGTTTGTAGTTATTGTTTTTGCAAAAATAGTTGAGGAATTCAAAGTCTTGAAATTGGACAAATGGATGCACCATTTATTCTCATTGGACCCGAATTGTTACTGACTGTGTACAGGCTTATAGGAAGATACAGTATGATTTTATATAACTTTGTTACTGTTAACGAACATGATATCAATTACAGATGACCAAACTGGCTGCGTAGATTCAGATAAACTGATGCTAGGATTCCTGACAAGCGTGCTTATGGGTTGGCATCTCTAGATTGGGAGGTACTCTGCCCCAAGAACCCATGAGTCTTGCAAATCACTTTGTAGGACCTCCAGATCATGTTTCTCAACCCTCCCCTGTTGTCAATGGTTCCCTTTACTAAAGGAGTCTCCAAAAACTCACAGAAGGCAGACATTCAGTAGCAGGAAATAAGAACTCTTCATGAAAAGGGTGGAACAGATCATGCACAACACAGACTCATTGGGATTTTATTTGTGACTTTTCCTAGTTACCAAGTTCTGACCAGTCATAGATATAAGCTCTCTCAACCTACAGAATCAGGTACCTAAGTTCAGGATGGTGACCCCAAGATCATTCCTCAGTGCCATTAAGAGATTTGCAGTCAACCTAGATGTCATGGTGGTGTCTTCCATCCACTCAGATAGTCAAATATCAGCTAGAGAATTTCTTCACCTCTTGGGTCATCTCAATGCAGCTGCAGATCTTTTCATTTTGGGGTGATTTTTTATGACACCCCTGCAAATAATCTTTCTATCTCAGTGGCAGCTGAAACTATGCCCACTAAACCAAATGATCAATGTTTTGGACTACATGATATCCCATCTCAGCAAATGGGAAGACCTCGTTTATCTTATGGTGGGTATTACACTGCAGTATCAACTGCTTGAAATCTGTATAGATGCCAGCGTGACTGGTTTGTGCTCCTTTCAAAAAGTAAGTGGGTTTTGGTCACTTCTGGAGTGCTCTTTACATAGCAGCCTCTGGGGATGAAACCCACAGAGAATTCCTTTCGATCATTGCAGGAGATGCTCTCTGGAAAGGGTATCCTGATTGATTCCAACAACTCATCTGTCCTCATTTATCTCAGAAGGCAAAGGTGAATCAAGTTCCAAGATCACTGCCTTCTTGTTTGGAATTTTCTCAGTTAGTGTCATTATTGACAAATCCAGATTCAAGCCTGACACATCCTAGGCAAGCAGAATGTCCTTTCAGACTCTATCCTGACAGAATTAGCTCACACAAAATGGTCTTTTCACCCTTAGGTCTTCAGGCAGATCTGTGCCTGCTGGAGTTGTCCTCTAGTATACATCATTGCAGTCTTCTTTCCAGTACAAGATTCAAAAGCCTAGGCAGTTTATGCCCTTTCACTAAACTGAAACAGTATTAATGCATACACCATTCTCCTAACCTTTCTTATTCCCAGGATCATTCAGAAAGCAAGGGAATCCAAGTGCAGACTCGACAAGCAGGAAAAATCATGATATCAGTAACCTCCTGAATCTTGTAGCAGAGATTCTTGGGAACATCTCACCTTCTTCTAGCCTGCTAAAACAACTAAGCATTCAGGTTTTCCATCCCAACCAAGAAATATTGAACCTGCATGCCTGGTTAATATCAACCAAGCCCTCTGAAAGATATATTTCTACAAAAAAATGGTAGGCAGAATTGCTTGGCAAGAAAGCCCACCATTTTGAAAGCCTATGAGGGGAAGTGCAGAGTTTTCTGCCAGTGGTGTGAACAGAGAAAGATCTCTCCCTTAAACGCCTCAATACCACAAATAGCTGACTTTCTCTGTATGCTTTTCGATTAGCAAAAGTTAGCATTTATTCACCTGAGAAAGTTCGAGAAATACAATGAAATGAAAGGTGATTGATTAGGATTTTATGGCATTGAAAAAAATGTGTGCTACAATATGCTAAGGATATACACTGGAGGTTATCATGTCTTTGCAGTCTTTTTTCTATGGACTTCAACATGGCATATGGTGCGAAAGAAGAATAAGAAGCATGTTTCAAGCAAAAATCACTTTGAATTAGTAAGGTTAAATTCTACAAATAATTTTGAAGTATTCCTTTTTTTGTGTCTAGATTCCAGTTCTTTCATGCTTACATTCCTGTTTTTATGTCTAGATTCCAGTTCTTTCATGCTTACATTCCTTTTTTTGTGTCTAGATTCCAGTTCTTTCATGCTTACATTCCTGTTTTTATGTCTAGATTCCAGTTCTTTCATGCTTACATTCCTGTTTGACATTAGTAGGGACTGGCTTCTCAGCATTGGGTCATCTGTTCAGCATATGAGGAATTAACCCAAGACCAGATGAATTTTTTATATATATTGGTTCATGAGGTTTGGGCAGTCGCTACCAGCATTTGAATAAAACTGTTCCCAGATCTACATCCTTCAAGCCATGGAATGAAATTTTAACGCATTTTTCAGCTTTTATATCAGAGACCTTTCATCCCAAAGACCTCAATTCATCATGGTGGGACCTATATCAGTAGTGCAACAGGCTACCTTCCCAGCTGTTTAACTTCCCAGGTTACTTTACTTCCACAGGATTTGCAGGAGCAAAACTTGTTCTCAAGACTGCATCCATTCTTTGACCTGTCTTAACCCTAATCTGTATCTCACACAAGACTCTAAGCTGCTTCATATGCATCTGGATATTAGAACCAGAACCAATCCCAGGGTAGAGGATGTAACTTCCTCTACATCTTACCTATTCTCCTAATGTATTATGATTGAGTGTAATGAATTTGAAGAAGAAATAAATTTTTGGAGTGAAATGTTTCTTCGATAATACATACATAATCATGATATTGGCATTTCCATCCAAGCCCTTCTCACAGTTACATCCTTGGAAGAACATGAGCTTCCACTCAAGTAGAAACTGACAAATGACAGAATTTAGTACCTATTGCTGTATTCAAGTGGAGACCACTCTTGTCTAATTTCCATCTTGGCAACCAGACAACATTGTAGCACTTTTATTGCTCAAAACAAGCCACAAGATGGGGATAAGAGTATAGAAGAACATATTTTACTAAAAAAATTGATATCTTTCACATTCTTGAAATTTTAACTTAGCATATATTGGGTACCATGCTTTAGAATCATTTTGCGCAAGGTTAAAGAGTTAAAATTATATTTTCTCCAAGGAAAATGTTGATATATCCTCAGATTGGAGGAATTTATCAAGTGTCTTTCTAAAGAATAGAATGTCTCCTTAAGGTACCATAAATATCTGTACTTAATTTTTGTCTTAAATTCTAATATTGTCAGGAGTTTCATAAGCAACTGTTCAAAAACCTGAAGTACAGGAAGAAGTTGGAGCGTTTTATGTGAAACCAGAGTCAGGTTACTGGTTAGCTGAGTACTAACCTGTAAACATGAAATAATTGGAAATGAATAATTTTGTACTTGATATTCAAAGTACTAATGCTTGTGTGTTACCTTTCTTGATTAAAGAAGGTAAGTTTGTTAAATAGAAATATGTTGGTGTTGATCTGAAGTGAAATATGATACATCAATTGGCTTTTTCAGCCTACACAATTACAGATATAATATGATCAGGAGGAGGCAGGGGTGATCATATTTGTTATGATGTTTTAAGAAGATTGGTAGATGACAACGAAGGTTCAGTTCCTGTTGGCATACTCCACACCGAGTCAAATTTAAAAATGAAAGTTGATATTTGCAATGGTTTTGTCACTTTTTTCCTGGATTGCATCATTTTTAAAGGCTTCAAGGCTTAAATGCTGTAACAGTGATATAATCCATAACATTCTGAGAAGATCGCTGAAAAGCAAACCATATATTATACATTTTAGTTGCAGCAATTTTTTTTATCAGAATATTGATCTTAAAGAGGTAGTTTGATTTTGTCCCATTCACTCACCTTGCAAAATGTTTTTCTGTTGTATATTTCTGGAACACTTTAATTATTAACTTTTGCAGTGTGGACTATTTTTTATTCTTATTTTTCCAGAATGCACAACAGATAATAGACTTGAATAATTTCATCCAGGAAAAGGAACGAGAAATTCAGCTGAAAGATGCCAGGTAGTATTTTTGTACATGCATTCAAAATTAAAAATATACAGTCATGTCACATCTACCTCATTAATTGGTCTCTACCATATTCAGTATTGTTTTTTTTTACGTGTATTCAAAATTAAAATATTCAAAATTAAATATATGTTCACATAATATCTACCAAGTTAATTGGTCTAAAAAATATTCAGTATTTTGTACATGTATTAAAAAATTATACTTACACATTCACATATTATCAACCAAGTTAATAGGTCTCGACAGTATTCATTATTTTTGTACATGTATTCAAAATTAAATCATGCACATTCACATAATATCTACTATGTTAATTGTTCTAAAAAAACTCTGGCTTGTGCCCTTTTCGTGTCATTAGTTTTGACCTAATTCTAAACATATTTGTCACGTCTTTCAAAAACAAAACAATTATCTAGACATTTTGTAAACATATAGTCCAATTACCATTGGATACATCTTGAAAACACAATATATCAGAATTTCTTCATTTTTTATGAGAGTATACATTTTAATTTGTTATGAATGTATTGGAATTCTATGCTGCTGTTTGTCTTCATCTATTAACAGTGTCGTGTCTTGCAAAGCTCTCAGTAGAAGTTTCAAAATGGAAGCCCATGGTCACTTGTATCTAAAATCTTAAGAGTCCAGTATATATAGAAAACTATATATACATTTAAAAACTGAGAGACCAGGACTAGAACATATATAACCTGGAAGCAGGGACTCTGCCTTCCATTTGTTGTCAGAAAAAAAGCTCTGTAATAATTATTTGTATTTACTCCAGTTTTGAATGTATCCTCTCCTGTAATAACTCAACAGCCATATTTTATGTACCATTTGACAAAAATTTATAAGTTTATTCCAGCATGCATAGGGTATGCGGTTGGTTGAATTCAAAAATGAAAAAAACAGCAATTTAAAGAGAAAACAAAATAAAGAGACAACAATTTCAGGGTTCAGTATATGAAATACAACTAAATGGCATGCATTGTATTCTGTTTAGTTTAACAAATTCAGATCATACCATAAAGCAGGATAGTTACTTCTGTAAAGTATGTCGACCTTGAACCGCTAATTTTGAATGGACCATGTCGACCTTGAACCCCTAATTTTGAATGGACTGTGTCATCCTTGAACCCCTAATTTTGAATGGACTACACAATTTCTTAGTGTCCAGAGAAATATAAATGTCAGTGTCAGTTTATATTAGTGTATATTCAGCCTTGACACATTTATTACTCATGTCACATTTCAGGTTGACAGATGCGGTGGTAAATGAGCAAAGTCTAAAATCTGAAATTAGACACCTAGAGCAGGTTGTCATAGAACTGGAGGCCACCAACCAGGTATAAATATGTCAGACAATCTGCTCAGTGCCTGTGCTATGTACAAGATATAAAATTTCTTTATTGGCAAAGCCAATTTACCAGAAAATTACTAATTAGTGTTATTTCATTAATAAGAATACTATGTGAATTCTGGGAAATGATTTATTGGTGAATTATTGGTCAGAAAGTCCTTCCCAAGTGGCTGGTTCTTAATTTGTTTCCATAGATTATGTGCTTTGGTAGTAAAACCTTGTCATATGATGTAAAAGTGTGTAGAACTGGCATGCTTTGGTAGTCAAACCCTGTCATATGTGATGCCTAAGTGTGTAGAATTGGTGTGCACTAGTAGTCAAACCCTGTCATATGATGTCAAAGTATGTAGAATTGGCATGCTCTGGTAGTACAGCCCTGTCATATGATGTCAGAGTGTGTAGAATTTTATGTTCTGTTAGTAAAACCCTGTCATATGATGTCTTAATGCATAGAATTTGGTGTATCATACATTAGGACATTTTGGTTCGTTTATATTTTTTACCATTTGCTGTTTGAACAATGTATTAATTCAACCAGTGTGGAAAAAAATATACAAAACTATTTTCTCTTCTTGACAATAAAATAGAGATGTACTGAAAGTTCCTCAGTATGTATATAATAAATAAATACATGATATAATGGAATAATGTTTGATAAATTCACATAGTATCCATGCTCTGAGGAGAAAGAAGCAATTAGTTTGTTGGTGCTCTCTCATTAATTCCTTTATGTTAGGCACTTGTGAATTATTAAACATTGCTGTGCAAAAGATTATCTTATTTATGACATAATGTTAACTTTGATTAGCAACATGATGTTACATTACAAATATTTTATATCACACCATAGAGAAACATTGAGTAGTGCAAAGCTTTTAATGTTATGTGATAAATAGAATCACAAATGTGTATTTTGACCTGCAATTTATAAATCCTATTGAATAATACAGTTGCCCCTCACTGCAGTGTATAAATCCCATTAAATAAGACAGTATGCCTCTCACTGCAATTTAGAAATCCCATTGAATAATACAGTATGCCCATCACTGTAATGTAGAAATCCCATTGAAAAATACAGTATGCCCCTCACTGTAATTTATAAATCTCATTGAATAATACAGTGCCCCTAACTGCGATTTAGAAATCCCATTGAATAATACAGTATGCCCATCACTGCAATGTATATATCCCATCAAATACATTAATCCTCTTACTGCAATGTAGAAATCCCATTGAATAATACAGTATGCCCCTCACTGCAATGTATAAATCCCATTAAATAATACAGTTTGCCCCTCACTGCAATGTATACATCCCATTGAATAATGCAATGTATACAGCCTTTGAATAATGCAGTATGCCCCTCACTGCAATGTATACAGCTTTTGAATAATACAGTATGCCCATCACGGCATTGTATAAATCCCATTAAATAATACAGTATGCCTCTCACTGCAATGTAGAAATCCCATTGAATAATACAGTATGCCCCTCACTGCAATTTAGATATCCCATTCAATAATGCAGTATGCCTTTCACTACAATTTAGAAATCCCATTGAATAATACAGTATGCCCCTCACTACAGTTTAGATATCCCATTCAATAATACAGTATGCCCCTCACTGTAATTTAGATATCCCATTCAATAATACAGTATGCCTTTCTCTACAATTTAGATATCCCATTCAATAATACAGTATGCCCCTCACTGCAATTTAGATATCCCATTGAATAATACAGTATGCCCCTCACTGCAATTTAGAAATCCCATTGAATAATACAGTATGCCCCTCACTGCGAGCCACTTCAGTTATATTAGCTTCATCAGGTGAACATTTGTGTCTGACCCTCATTATAAATGTATTCATTGTTTGAAACTCTATCTTACATCAATTGCATAAGTCCATAATAACATATACTGTGTATTTGCAACAGCTGATATGTTGGTGTAATGTGGTCTTTGAGTTTGATGAAAAAATTAAACCAGAAAGAAACCAACAATCTTAAACAAGTGACAAAATGCATCCTTGCATGTGACCAGACAGAGGATCAAACCTGGGACAGCAGCAGTGGAAAGCAAGCACAATAACTGCTGTGCTGTCCAGACCTCATAGCTAATTACTGTGTGCTAATTTAGTTCTGGCAAATTATTATATGATATTCATTGAATCATTGAGTGTCTTCACCTGGAATTCCAATTTTAATAATGATACTGTTCTTTATATCAGTTTATTCCTGTCTACAAATAAAGCAGTTAAAAACAAAAAGTGAATAATGCATGGTTACCAGATTACTTCTGGGACTTTATATTACTTCCATCCAGGATTGACAGAGTAGTGATAAGTGAATGAAAAGCCTGCATGTTTAATTGGATCTTTAATCACTTGAGTAGAAACTCTAGTAAGGAATTAAAATTTGGTTTTAAAACTGTACCAGGATAAACCTTGATTCAGATTTAGTTAAACTTCACAGACATTATTTGAACACCAAAGTCATGGGTATGTTTTTAAAAAAAAAAAAAATTTTTTTACAACCCTGATGGCAAAATCAAAGGTCACAACAAAGTATTATATTTACAATAGAAGGACTATGATATTGCACTGTGTTAATTGTTCTACTTTCAAGCATCTATAGGTAAGAAAACTTTATATTTAATTTTGGAACTAAGTGTCTGAGTTCAGGGTTGCAAAAGGCAAATTGATCAGAGGTCAGGGTTGCAAAGTTTAATGCAAATATAATTGAGAGTTAGAGTACAGAGCATTGCCTTTGTGTACATTTAAAATCGATTCAGCCATCTCTCACTATATAAGGTACCTTTGAGTCAGTATAATACTGTCCTTCATATAACATGTGTACAGTCTCTCACTAGATAAGGCACCTTTGAGTCAGTATAGCAGTCCTTCATATAACATTGGTACAGTCTCTCGTTATATAAGCACCTTTGAGTCAGTATAACACTGTCCCTCATATAACATGGTGCAGTCTCTCACTAGATAAGGCACCTTTGAGTCAGTATAGCACTGTCCTTCATATAACATGGGTATGGTCATGCCTATTATATTTTTTTCAATATTAAAAAATAAGTACTTATTTGATGCAGTTATCATTTCTAACTGAATTAAATCCATTGTAATGTGATTTCATATACAACACACCCTGTCATATTCTGTTATTGACATACATTACACCAACTACAACATACCAATGGTTATATTTCAGCCCAAATTATAAGATGCTCAAGTTTATAACATGATGCACTTGTATGGTTCCTGTGGATAGCATTATTAAATCCCATTATAAGACCATCTTGTTTATAGCACAGTACACTTGTATGGCTCCTGTGGAGAGCGTTAAGATAACCCATTATAAGACCATCTTGTTTATAGCACAGTACACTTTTGTGGCTCCTGTGGATAGCATTATTATACCACATTATAAGATGGTGTCATTTATAGCACATTTCACTTGTTTATAGCACAGTACACTTTTGTGGCTCCTGTGGATAGCATTATTATACCACATTAAAAGATGGTGTCATTTATAGCACATTTCACTTGTATGGCCCCTATGGATATCATTATTATATCCCATTTTAAGACTGTCTTGTTTATAGCACTGTACATTTGTATGGCTCCTGTGGATAGCACTATTATACCCCATTTTAAGATCATCTTGTTTATAACACAATACACTTGTATGGCTCTCATTATTATACCCCATTATAAGACTGTCTCGTATATAATGCGGTACATTTGTATGGCTCCTATGGATAACATTATTATACCCCAATATAAGACCATCTCATTTATAACACGGTACACTTATACTGCTCTTGTGGATAGCATTACAAAGAGGGCTCACTGTATTTTTTCTGTTTCATCAGATGTTGAAGGATGAGCATCAGGCCCTGCAGTTGGCATTCACAGCACTGGAGGAGAAATACAGAAAAGCTCAGGAGGAAAACCGAGAGCTTGTGGACAGATGGTTGGCACTGAAAGCCAAAGATGCAGACAGAATTAATGAAGAAAATGACTTGTTTTTGAGGTGAGATGCTAACTTCAGTTGCATTTAAAGGCTGGGGTTTGGGTATAAAAGCAGGGACCCCCCAAAAATGTCTACTACACTATAACATACCAAGTATCTTGCAAGCATAGCTAACCAGGCACATGACCTGCCTGACATATTTCCTTGAATCTTATCATGCATATTCATAATCCATTCAAACATGAACTCGATCCAAGGCTTACAAGTGCAGTATCCAGAAAACAAATGTTGAATTATGTCTAAAAATTCAAATTAAGCTGCACTGGTGATAGGCAATTAGTGGGAGTATCTGTCCAGCTTCAAAACCTAGCCACTAGCCAACAGCTGCATAGCAGTAGGCTGTTTATTCAGTATTCATTGTGCAGCTAAAGATACTTGCATAGAAAATTCTATATCCTTTTAGTGTGCCTATCCAGGGTAATATCCCGGCCACCAATCAACAGCTGCATAGTAGTAATCTGTTTATTCAGCATACTCATTTTTCAGCTACAGACACTTGTAGAGAACACTTCATATTCTTATAGTGTGCCACTATTCAGGGTTATAACCCAGCCAGTAGCAAACAGCTGCATAGGAGGAGGCTGATTATTAAGTAATCATTGCACAGCCACTGGCACTTGGAGGAAATGCTCTATATCCTTAGTGTGTGCCAATTTTCTGTACCCTTTATGATACACGTGTACCAAACAGGAGGCAGATTACTCAATACTTATTGTACTTGGAGAGAACACTATATGGCTTTATCTTTCTGTACTTGCTATGACACACATATACAAGACAGGAGGCTGATTACTCAGTACTCACTGTACAACTACTGACACTTGGAGAGAACACTATATGCCATTATCTTTCTGCACCCTTTATGATACACATATACAAGACAGGAGGCTGATTACTCAGTAACTCAATGTACAGCTGCTGACACTTGGAGAGAACACTATATGTCCTTATAGTGTGCCACTTCTTGTACACTTTATGACATTTATATACATGTGTTTTTCTGTGTGATACTTGTCTTTTATTTCATATTATGTAATTTGTTCTGAAATAAAATCTTAGACTACTCCAGAAATTAACTCCTAATGCATGATACATCAAATTCTGCTTAAACTTTCCTAAAAGTTATGTTACAGTATATGCATTTTATTGTATCAGTAGTAGATAAATTCCATGTATGGCTCAGATATGGAACTCCTGGTGTGTTTGGAAACTAGTCTTTCATGATATCACATGTACATTTAGGCATAACATCAGATCTGTGCTATTGGCATTTGTAGCAGTGGTGAGTGTCATTTTGTAGAGCCTGAGCTTTCTCAGCAATATGATGTGGATCTCTACATGCATTTCTGTGATGTTCTTAGTCAAATAAATGTCTATACTACTGTAGTATCATATATTTTAGTGGATCTCAATTTTCATGGTTTTGTAATTTTAAAAAAAAAAAAAATATATGGGGGAATTTAAATTTGTGGTTTTGCCTGTCAAAGTTTGCATATTTGTAGGTATTTAATTTGTGAATTAACCGCCACAAATATCCAAAATAAAGCATACAAGAGAACAAAACTATGCCAACAACAAATGGTGGTCACTTTAATGGTTAAAACAATGCTACCACTGAGTATGAGCACAAATCAAACAGCTGTCAAGATCAATGACTTACACTCAGCATCAAAGGAAGCCAATGCAGCCAACAACACTAAGTTAATCAGTTATTAAAGTACATGTATATGATCTCTTCCTTAAAACACTTCATAAAGTTGCACCATCAGTACATCCTGATGACCATGGCATTAACACAGCGGCTTAAGAGTGGTAAAATTCAACTTGGATATCGGTTGGTTTGAATAATGTCATCATTCTGCATCTGAACCAAACACATGATCAGCTGCACCTTGCTCAGTGCAATTAGCATTCAGTGTCAGCATCTGATATTTTTAGAGCCCATCAAAGTGCAAAGATGCTAACTAAATTGAAAAACAATGGAATCACTCCTTTGTTTGAGCCAGTCTCATGCACGAACCAACTTCAAACACTAGACTTTACAATAAATAAATATTGTAAAAAAGAATTAAAATCACATTTACACAACTGGTATGCTAAACAGGTCATGGAGACCATCAGGAAAAAGTTGAATGTTAGTGTACCGTATTAAGGAACTTTAGAACCTTGTCGATCAAGCCAATTCATGCTAAATGGATAATTGCGACTCGTGCAAAAATATGTGAAAGATTGGACCTAATTATCTGTGGCTTTGAGGAAGCCGGATTTGTTTAATTCAACAATTTCAGGTTTATTTACCTGACAAACATTTGTGTGTACCAGCAGATTTGATTGACACAATGTTGATTCAGTGGTTTGGTTTTGTCTGAAAATTAGTGAAGTGGGAGCTTCAGTACTCTGGTGTAATTAGTGTATATACATTGTGTTTAATTAGTAATTGTGCTTCAGGCAATATTTCTAGTATTTTAGAGTCATGTTGTTCGTTGGGATTAAGCATGCATGGATAAAATGAGATGTTCTTTCATGAGGATTTCAATTTTTCAGTTTCACTTGAATGAAGAATCGATTTGAATAAGTATTAAATCTAAATTTTCACATACTAGTATTATTTATTATTCTTTGTTTAATTTTCAGTATTACTAGCATTTGAATACCTTATGCTTTTTCTCATTTCTCTATCTTTACTTATCTCACAACATATCAATTTAAGGCAGTGAGTGGAAATTACAGCTTCTGGATACCGTATAGATACATGTGCATTGAAACAATATAAAATGCTTTATAATTCTTTTTTCAAAGGGTTAAAATAAAACAAACATGTAAAAGCTAATATTTCATTACCAGATTACAGAAATGACATTGATTTATCAAATAGCTTTGTTGATCTCTAGGAATGGAACACAGTAAGAAAAGGGGGGGGAGGCTTCTTCATCATATGTGACTAATTTTTCTTTGGGTCTTTAAATTTGTGGTCCGGGGCAACAACTAAATCCACATAAATTGGTACCCCACAAAAATTAGTGATACTGCAGTATTTTTTTCATAGAAATATTATGCTTGCTGGGATTTCCATTTTCATTGTCCCACTAAAGTTGACTCTATGTTTCATCTGCAATGCAAGGTCTACAGAGGCAGTAGGAGTGACACTCTTCTTCTGTGTTTTGTGGAATATTATATTCAATAACATTCCATATTCATTAGAACTTAAATCATTGTCATTCACATTTTGTGTTGATGTATCAGTCACAATGGAGTTTCAGATCCTCAAGTTAAGGCATGTTGTATTTCCCTCAGATTTCAATTATAATAAGAGAACAAATGGATTATTGTCTTAAGCTGCTCCTCTGAAACTTCCAGTGTTATTGTAATCATTATGCTTCTCCATGTCCAGACAAAATATCAGTGAATACAGCAGTATTAGAGTAAATTAAAAACTCAGAATGATCTAAATAATCCTTGACTAATTAGTACTAGGTTCTAAACACAACAGAAGCAGTTTTATAATTCGACTTTCTTCACATATGGTCCTTTTGGTGGGAACTATGAGGCATTGGACCTGGGATAACTTAAACTGGGGTTATAGATGACATCATATACATATTCAAAAGCAAACTAAGACATTGTACTTAAAGGCAATTCATCTCTTTGCTTATTATAATAAATTCTGTAACTTATCACCATAAATTGGAAATTTAAATTTTGATATAAAATATGAAAGTTAACAGAAATATTACTCCATTTTTCCCACCATCTGCTCCACTCCAGCCCCCAAAATGCAGAATCAATGTGAAGTAGTTGGGGTCAAGTTCACACCAACTGCTCTAATTCAAGGGAAAGTACTTAGAAACCAGTGTTATTGCTGAGTCATGGAAGGAAAGAAACATGTTCACTCAAGACCACCAAGTTTCAAGATTGAAGTCCCTTGAGATGAGAGGGGAAATATACAGAATTATTAGAAAAAGTTCCGATAGCAAGGAGAGTTTTGATGCAAGCATTCAACAAGCTAGTAACAAATGATGACATTCTAGATACTGCATTCAATTTTTAGATTCAAAATCATGAGCAAGATATTTCTGAACAGCATAATTGAAAAAAACAATTTAGTTGTAACATACATATATTTGACTTAATCTATCGGTAAATAGACCTAAATAAAACCCCAAAACACATGGAATTCATCCATTCTGTAATAATTTGTGTTTACTCTTTGAACAAATTACAGTCTGTGTTTTTTTTTTAACCTCACAGTTCCTGGACTTTATCCACATTTAATTTATGCTTCTGTTAATTAATAATTAACCTGTTAAAATGAATTAATAAGCTTGTAGCAAAAAATCTTGTTGAGACAATGGTTTGTTGTTTGAATAACCCTGAAACTGCATGTACATTCAACATTCTCCATTGCAAACTCTCAGTCTCTCACTCTCTCTCTTTTCAAACAAGTAGTACAACTTGATTGACTGTGAGTGCATATACAGCTTTCTCTGTTTACTGTGGATAGTATTACATTGTCCTAGCAAGCACTCACTAGCTGAACCAGCCAACAGTATCAAATAGGCTTAGTTGCCATTCATATAGATTTTAAAGTAGATCAATCCTGACCTTATTTTTATGTCAACATCAATTCCTTTTCTCCATGTGTGTAAATGTTCATGCATTTGTTCATCATTTCTCCCAGTCGAGGCTTAGATATATATACACTTTATACATCTGTCGAGACCAGACTTTAAGTTCATGTTCATTGTAAGATGAATGTGTATTCCACACTGAAACTGGGACACAGTGACATACTTTCTGCTGTTTATAAGACAGTTAAAAAATTTTGTATCTGTATTCTAGTTCCATTACTTTTCACCTGTTGCTACCAAATTTGCAATGTAGTTGCTTGCTGGATTGAGTGTTTGTTGTACACCAAAGCAGAATACCTATGATTGTTGATTCAACAGTGCTTAAAAATACTAACTCCTGACATAGAAACTCTATCTGATTGACACCTCTAGTGAATTTAGCATTCATTGAAAAGATAAGTCTTGTCTGAGTTCAGTTTTAAATAGATTGGTGGATTGGTGTAAATGTAAGAGGACTTATGGGTAAAAACGAAAGGTTCAGCAGTGGCACTTATATATTATAATGTATGGGCAAACTGAGAGAATCCACAGAATAATGATGTTTAATGAATCAGTAATTTGTCTTGGACAAGTGACTTGTACAAATTTTTTCAGTTTAGACAAGATAAGAATTGTTTATTGTAAAGTATTCAATCTCTTCAATGTGTTATAAACAAGAAAGATGCAAATAACTTTGTATGATATTGGTTTCAGGCAAAAGCAAGAAAAATTAGAAAGAGATTTAAAAGATGCAGCGACAAGAACAATAGAAGTTCCAGTTGATAAGTAAGTACATGCTCCACACATGCAGGATTATTTCTACAATACTTGGCCATAAATGAGTTTTTCCAAGAATCCCTTACATTTTTATTATAGTTAACACTTGTTGAAAAAGCTTTTGAAATGATATGACTTGTTAGATTTCTTTGAGCTATGTATTAAGCTGGTCCATAATTCTATTAACTGGTCCATGATTCCATTATTTAATCCATGAGTAAAGTTCTGATAAAAATATGTACATGCATAAAAGCCAAAATAAATTGTGTAAAGGCAGCCATAATGGAAACTTAGGGATTCAACTGTTCAGAATTTCATCATCAGAATTTTCATGATACACAACAAGTTGCCAAATGGATGTCTAAATGAGGTGATAACTTGCCAAACGACAATGTTGCTGAAGCATCATCTTGACAAATTACACACTTGATGATGCTGCACTTTGCCAAACAACCGCTTGCTGACTAAACATGTGGAAAGTCTGCGAGTTATGCCAAATTTTTTTAGACACTATATAGTTCTCTATATTGGACTTTCAAAAACTTGATTAGAACACTTGATATACTTAACATTGAGGATGCTGAAAATGTTTTTACTTATCATGTATACTCAAGTGTAAGTTATATCCAGCTGCAAACTGCCATTGCATAATGAACCGACAGATCTGGGTTTTCAGTTTGTAAGGTCTAATCAGTAGAACAAACAACATAGACCCTGATCTGCAGACACATTATGTGATGGCAGATTTGGGTCAATTCAGCTTGCAGTTGGATCTGACTTATATGTGAGTATATTTGGTATGTCTTGCCATGCTTATGTAGATGAGACAAAAAAAACAGCAGATTTTGTGTTGACAGTAATCAATTAAATTTATCGATACCAAATGAAAAAATATAAGCATAATATGTTCTGAAAGATGAATGCTAACAAAGTTCTGTTACTTGCCTAAACAGTATGTTGATATCACCCTAAGTGATATATACCCATATATACTTGCATATAAGTCAGGTCCAATTGCAGTCAACATCCTGATCTACAATCGCATAATGTGCTATCAGATCAGGGTCTATGTTGTTTGTTCTACTGATTACTCCAAACAAACTACATAGACGTAGATGTGCTGTGCATTATGTGACAGCAGTTCTGGGTCTATACAGTTTGCAGTTGTATCCAACTTATATGTGAGTATATACAGTATCAATGCAAAGACATGACTGCAGTTTCATTACTTTATGTTGTATGTAATTACTCTTACAGAACCTGAAACAGGTAATTTTACCAGTGAATGCAAACATAATTTAGAATGAATGCAAACAAATTGTAGAAAGACTACAGATAAAAGAGAATGAGCACAAACGACAAGATGAATGCAATTTTGATGGAACCAGACAATGCAAATGTGAAACACAGAATGATGAATGGTAAGCAAAAATGAAGTGAAATGCAAATGCATTTCATGAATGGATTCAGAAATCTATTTTCATGTATTTCAGGCTGCCACTTAATTTCCACAGTCAAAAGCCTTTTTGCATGATATGTCAGGATAAGATTCTTTACACTTGACAAATTTTCACTACATACAAGCCATGAAATTGTTTTTGAAACCGCCATTGATATGATGCTGTCATCACTGGTGGTTGTATTTGTACAATTTGTATTGGAATGAAATGAAATAAGAAATAAAATTTCCTGACAAAACCTACAACTATATTTTAACATTTATTGCAGTTATGGTTGTATTTTTATTTATTTATCATAAATCCAATGCTGTCTTTTGAATTGTATGCATGTTCTGTTCTATTAAAGTACACTTTTGATTAGACAAGATATGAAAAATAATAGTTTTCTCCATTTAATACTATCAAAAATGGAAATCCCAACTTTGGTAAAGGCATTCCAAATGAAAAGAAACAATGAATGGAAGTGATAAGCACAAAATCAGAACGCATTTCTGAGACCGTAAGCATAAACTAGTGAGATGATAGCTGAAGTGTAAACATGAATGGAATGTAAATCAAACACAAAAGAAAAGCAGAATGAATGCAGATGAAGGGCAAATGAAAGCAAACAAAATGCAGATTTGGTAAAATTATCCATTTCAGGGTCTGTAGACATTCATTCAATGATTGCAACCTGTATTCTTTGACATTATGCAATATGCAATCATTGATTATTTTGATTTGTTGGTGGGGTTGCTTCGGTTCCTGTTGAACATATATCTTTACAGCTGATTACTATATATACTCGCCTATAAGCCAGGTCCAAATGCAAACAAGATAAACCCTGATCTTCCATCGCATAATGCCTTTACTGCATAACTTTCATGACTGTGCATACCATGATCACTCGATGTGTAAGATTACAAACAGTGATTGCTTTCCAGTACATGGTCTGCATTTCCAGTAGGTTATAGTGTTATCAACATTATACACAAAGACTTTATTGGCCAGTTTCAGTTTGCCTCTTCGACTCTGAAAAAAATCAGGCAAACATTCAACATTATCCATATCTGTGCAATACAATGGTCAGCACATGTAATGAGCTTTATTCAATATTTCACTATAGCTACTGTATATTCAGTAGTCCTCTCTTGGTGATAATCTTGCGAACCAACCTCAACATATCTTGTGTTGACTCAAACTTCACTTGTGCTCAAAATAGTGTCAGCAAGCTTGTTTTTAGGAGAGGTGTCATTTGTAAAGTGCACTATCTGCAAAATTGACATTTGTTGAGATGTCAAATTTCTAAGTACCTTCCTAGATTGGCTCGTTTGATATCCAACAAACATTCAGTTGTTTACAATACTGTCATTTTCCTACAAAATATGAATAAATGTGTGGCCACATACTGTAATTACATAGAATATAAACATATGGAAATGTACCCAAATTGAATCACCTGTACTTTTCCCTAGTAATATCATACTAAAAGTCTATGGCATAGTGAAACTTGTCCAGAGTCATGCATATTAATTAACTTATGTTAGCAATTATTGCTGGTTATCTAACTTTCAAAGATTCAATGAAATTTAAGAAATAATGACTTGAAAAGATATATCTATTTCAATACATAAATAACTGTTTTAAGGTTGTAATGTTAGATAATCCCTAAGCATGTCAGCACAAAGGGATTATGTAAACAAATTGCTGCATTGAAAGCAGCTAATTGTTGCTTGATATAGATACCTCTATTTGATTCTAACATGAAAAATAAACAAAATTTGACTTGTTTACATCATTGTATTCCATTGACCTAGTAATACCACACACAAGCATCATGCTCAACCATTGGCTGCACACAGCTGTGATGATGTCATAATTTTACTGTTGGTGACACACACAGGCTTTCAAAAGAGGTGATGATAATAAGTTGAATTAAGACTTGTGCGGTCATTCTACCATGTACGTCCCAAAAGAGGTGTAGATTGCGCAAGATAAATACCTCTGTCTCCATGTGTTGTAAATGGAGATGAAACGGATTCATGTTACAATTAGTATTTATAACCTGTAAAATGTGTGAAGTGGACATCAGCAAGATAAACTGAGGACACACTGAAACATTTGAAAATAATTTTTTTTTGCTCAAACTAAGTTTTGTGATGCATAATAGATAGGATGTGTATGTATTTTCAAATAAAAAGGTAACGTTTGCTGATACTGGCTGTAAAAAAAAAGTGGAACCTATCTTGAAAGACCACCCCTTCTGCCAAAAATGTATGGTCTCTTGAGACAGGTAATCTCTCATGACAGGTCATCACACTATATAATCAGTAAATCTGCGCCTTGAGAACCTGGTCTCTCGTGACAGGTGGTATCTCATAACAGTGGTCTTTCAAGACATTCAAGAGAGGTTTAGCACCGGTATCTGTATCAATGGCCAGTTTGTCCTCTTTCATGCAAATCAACATTTTTTTTCTACTTGGTAGTTTTGGTGTTAAGATCTCAAATGAACTATTTAAAATCAAATTGTAGATCAGAAAAATATATTAACCACAAGGGAGTGAAGAACAATATTGTATCCTGAAAAACATAGTCTTAAAAGAATTAAAGAAAAGTATGAGATGCTAAAATTATGAACAAAGATATCACTATTTATGTAAACTTTATTTGCCAGAAATGATTAAACAGAGCCAGTCTGTACAATTTTATCAGTAGCCTGAATAATATCAATTATATGCTTAGAATCACACACTCTGGGATTGATTTTCAAGGAGTTATTATAGCTTAAGATGAATGATTTGTATCTTGTCAAGTTGATTTCTTAACATGATAATGAAAACTTGAGACCTGCAAAATATCTGATTGAATGCCTGCAAAGGTTAGATCTTGGCATCTTTTTCTAGCAGTAATGTCGGCAAGGAGGTAAATGTCAAGAATTTATATTACATGTTCTTTGAAATCACAGAAAGTGGGGATACACTCTAGCCTGGTCTGATGTCCAGACAAATTTTATCATTAGGATACTCAACATGATCATATCATAGACAGTATGGATTAAACCCTAACATTGTGTGTTGGATGGACAAATTTTATCATTAGGATACTCAACATGATCATGTCATATACAGTAAGGATACACCTAACTTTGTCTGCTTTCTAGATAAATTTTATAATTCGGATACTCAACATGATCATGTCATAGACAGTGAGGATTAAACTCTAACCTGGTGTGTTGGCTAGACAAATTTTATCATTAGGATACTCAACTCGATCATGTCATCTGTAGTAAGGATACACTCTAACCTGGTGTGTTGGCTGGACAAATTTTATCATTAGGATACTCAACATGATCATGTCATAGACAGTTAGGATTAAACCCTAACCTGGTGTATTAGCTAGATAAATTTTATCATTAGGTTACTCAACATGATCATGTCATCTGCAGAAGGATACACCCTAACCTGATGTATTGGCTAGACAAATTTTATCATTAGGATACTCAACATGATCATATCATCTGAAGTAAGGATGCACCTTAACCTGGTCTGATGACTAGACAAATTTTATCATTAGGATACTCTACATGATCATGTCATATACAGTAAGGATACACCCTAACCTGGTCTGCTTTCTAGATAAATTTTATCATTCAGATATTCAACATGATCATGTCATAAACAGTGAGAATTAAACCCTAACCTGGTGTGTTGGCTAGACACATGTTATCATTAGGATACTCAACATGATCATGTCATAGACAGTGAGGATACACCCTAGGGTCTAATAGCAAGAAAAATGTTATCATTAGGATACTGAACATGATTATGCTATGTAGCACATTGTAGCAAATACACAAACCTCCAAAAATTATTTAAAACTCGGATCTCTTTTGACATTTTGATGACAACCAAAAACATTTGTATTATACAGAGAGACAATACCAATACAGCACTCACTCATTATAATCCTGTCCTTGGGAGTCTTGGAGTATATTGCATGATAGTGAGACTGCCTTATATAAAGTACATTATACATTTAATTTTACTACTGCATGCAAACCCAGCTATAATGCACTTCATTACAAAACAAATTCAGACGTAAAATTATTACTGTTACTGCATGTTTGAGTGGCATTTTGTGAATTCCTTTCCCAACCTCAACACTCGTACATGCATTCATCTCTTTCAACCATTCTCATAATAACACGGTCAGCAGTTATGGACCCCAAATACCGCATTTTAGCAGGGTTCCCCAGTACATAATAAATTGTGATTTCTGAACAAACCCACTTTATAACAGGAACAAACCCACTATATAACTTGAACAAACTAACTTTATAATAGGAAACATGTTATAACTTTATAACAAGAAACATGTTATAACTTTATAACAGGAAACATGTTATAACTTTTATAACAGGAAACATGTTATAACTTTATAACAGGAAACATGTTATAATAAAGGACCTTATAGTAAGTGAGTGCTGTATTTGTTGTTTAAAACAAAATGTGAAGAAAAAAATTGTTTCTTTAGGTTTCAAGGTAATGTCTGGCTAAATAAAGAATTTTGACAACATGAAATTTTTTTAAATGTTAAGTCTAAATTTGTTTTGAGCATTTTTATTCTTTTGAGAGTAAATTTCAGGAGGCTTTGTCAGAATTGATGTTTTTGTGCATTTAACTTGCCATTAAACAGACCTTTTTGAAAATGTCTGCACTGTCTTTTATTTTTAACAATTTTATCATTGAAAATATGCAGAAATTAGCACAGTGTCAAGGACTTTTGGAGGGCAGTGTATTGTTACCATGGTTATTAGTTGAGTTTACTCCATGTTCTCCTTTCATTTCAGTTCACCGTTTTCTATACCACCCATATGTTTAATAGCATCACTTCCCAGCGTAGCTCAGTGTAAATTTGTAAGTATTTTATTTGATTGATATGACAAAATAAAACAAAATAAATGTGTTATATTCCTGTAACAGACAATAATTACAAATGTTACTCTTAGCATATCCATGGATGTGGCGAGACCTAGATGTTATATAATATTTTTAGGATTTGAACATATTGATGCTCCTGTTATATTCGGGGGGGGGGGGGGGCAGGCATGTAGCCCATATTCATGTGCAGTGTATCGCATCTGTCACTTAAACAAATTTTGTTTCCACTCAATAAATTTTGATGGACTAACTGTATTGAAACCAAATTTAGTATAAGGTTTATATAACTTTCACCTTTGACTGACTTATGGCCTTATTTTCCTTTATCTCATGTTATAATGACATATTATTAGTTCATTGTCACCTTGGATGGTCAACAATCATTGGAATATAAAAAATGTGCCTGTAGTCTTGACATAAAGTCCTTAACTTTTGATGAAAAAAGGAGGGATGTTTAATCCATATATTCATTGATCCATTCATTGATCCTTCCATCTTTATTCATAACTCATCTCCATCTTCATTGGATTCCAATCAAATATGATATGTAACTGTATATCCATGAAAATTTCAATGTGTTTGACTATAGGTGTTTTTTTTTAAAAACTTTATTCAACAGTTTTATATTTTTGTGTCACAACCATAAATATGGCAGGAGCATTTAGCGTTTGGCTTGTCTACCCATCTAGTATGTATATCCTGAAAATCTTGCGTGCAAGAACTCCCCTATCTTTCCATGGAATATGTAGAAACATGACAGATATTATCAATAAGAAGTTAACATGCACATATTGCTCTGTTGTCATGCTGTAATGCGTTTTGATAGAGTTATACCAGAGATATGCCTTCTTTGGTGTTAAATTTAGATACTGTATGTGATAATTGGCATTTGTGCAACTAGTCCTACAGCTTTAGATGAATTGCCCTGAAACTTTACAGACATTATTGACATGAGGTCAACATGTGCATATTATTCTGTAGTCATGTGTCTTATGCTTATCGAGTGATGCCCCTTTTTGTGTTAATGTGTATACTTTAGATGATAATTCTTGTGTGTGCAACTTGTCGCACAGCTTCTTTTGAATTACTCTGAAACTTGGCAGACATTATTGGTCTGAGGTTAGTGTGTTTTGTTGTCACTCTTTGATGATTTTCAGTTAGCCCCTTTTTTATCAACTGTGATTTTATTTTGCACGTTCATACATATATAGATAATAAAGGCTCAAAATCAGTGGCAGTCTGCTAGTCCAAGTAAATTTCCTGTTGGACTAGTAGTTTTCATCCGATGGCTGGCAAATATTGATATGTGTCTGATATTGTTTTGTGGAAAGGACTAGTGAAGATTCAGCAGGACTAGTAATTTTCTTCAAGTACATTACTCGATCATAATACCTTGGGGGAGTAGTACCACTGCCTCACAAATCCAGCCCTCCCAGACTAAAATGTTTTAGCTATGAAAGCTAAAAGGTGTCTGCCCATCTAGGTGGCAGTCAGACAGTGATCTTCCCTTAATACAGGGGTTGGCACCAAATCCTGTGAATACTTCAGTTACTACTTCTGCTAGTGCCGAGTAGCATGCTCTCTCCTGATGAGAGACCTCGCAAACCATCTTCAGGAATTTTGGAAAAGATATTCAACATTAGAGCAAGCTGGAGGGGTTTCTCTTCTCAGGGAAGTATACTCTATCAATATTTCCAACTTTTTCTTGCTCCTTTCTTTCGAAGACAAAGTTTTTCTGTCTATCATAGAATTACAACTTTGTCGCAAACATATACATAGGCATCCTTTTCTACTTACCTGCATGGGTTGCTAGTGTGTCCTCTTGACTTGGGACATTGGTAATATGTTTAATAGCTTTATTTTGTTGTGCAGGTAATTTTTGTGCTATAGAAAACTCATGGTTTCAGTGGTTATTTTAGTTGACGCTGCACGCATAAAGCTGTATAATTTCTGTTTTTTCTGGGATACATACAGGTAAGTTCTATAAACAGTTTATAGACAATGGCTTTACCTGTATAGGCAATCTATTGGGCCTTTCTTCAGGTAAGTTTGCACTAGATAATTTATATAATAGCATCCATTTTGTACTTATTAAAAGTGACACTTCAGTATCTTTACCTGTATAGTCTGCCATGTGGGCCCCTTCTTACAGGTAACTTACCACAGTATAGTGTAGTAGCCCAGTAATGTTCACTCTTTGAGTTCATAAAGCAGGACGCATGACTGGCTGCACCTGTATAATATTGACTGATCTATTTTTCATTTTACAGATTTTAGACCATGGGACGGACTAAGGCAACAGCTACAGCCCCAGCTCCACCCTCACCGCCTCAACTTGACAAACCATTTTTGGTGGAACCAATAGGCCTGATACCACATGGGTTTGATGGCCAGTTGTCTCTACCGGCTACATATGAGCAAGATTGAGATCAAATCAAGCCAACTCAGATACTGTCACACACGATGCAAGTAAGAACTGGTTCTGTGGATCAAATATCCCATAATCCATTCTGGCATAAAGAACTGACAACATCATGCAAGATAAAATGGCACTGTTCTGCCATGATCGGACTCTGCCATGTGTATCAGATTGCAACAGGTCAACACCACAGTCGATCTTACCCTTAAAGTCAAAGGAGGGAATGTCTTTGTCCAGTATGCCTACCCGACACCAGAACACCGGCACTCTCATGGATCAGCATACCCAGTATAGTGCCATAAGACACTCACCGCACCCTATGCCCAGTTCACTGCCCCAGTACCCACGTGATATGGATCAACTCGTTCACATGGCTGTGCCACTCATAGGGAGGATTTGATTAGTAATTATATGGAAGTTACCAGGATGATCTGCTGGTTTGGTTAGCTACCACTTTACACAGTCTTCACCATCTATATCTCATATTGTACAAGAGGCGTCAGCATCACCACATTTCTATAGAGACAATGAAGTATGCTCACAAGCTTCATCGTCTTTGCTAGACCTAACGATGTCAAATGAAGACTCTGCCGTTTGGGCTTTGATTAAACAAGTCTTCACTTGTTATCACTAAAGTTTTGTTCTCCTCCTCCTTTTCTGTCAACAGCTTGGTCCAGTGTTCCAACATCAGTTGACTTGCTAATCAAAACAGATGAGCTGGCATTCAAAATGCTACCAGTCTATTTGAGTGGCTGATCTATTGGGTTTTTTACACAATAGACTTTTCTTTCATCAAACTTTGGTAGGAGTTTCTATAAAACACACACACTTGCTTTTCATATAGACACCCCAGCAATAGACATGCATGCCTGGGAATGTCAAAACCCTCCTCACTACAGATGAATTGGAAGTCCTTTAATGACACACAACAGTTGATCCGGAAATGTTGTGGCAGTAAGCGCCATGTTGGACTTAGTCTTGATGGCAATCTTCCAACAAGCAGAAAACAGTTGATCCTCTTGCACCATGACTCCTACCGGATATGCGTGGTTGTCTGTTTCTCGAAAGGTGCAAGTACTAAACAGAGATGCATAGCACATGCTGGCCAATGCCTTAACCACAGCAACAAATCTACAACTGGCGGAAGAGATGCAGTGCTCTACACTTCCACTTTTTTAAAAGAATACCACAAAACCAAGCTAAGATCGCAGCCAATCTCTTCTACCTCCTTTTCAATGGCCAAGTGGAGGAAATATGTAAGCATGCTACCAAAGAAACAAATCTCCCACAGACACAGCCTCAGAGACTGAGGAGATATTTTCATAGAAGTAATCAGAAGGCTGGAAAGGACATCCTTAGGACACAACAGACAAGTAAACAGTCCGACTGATCCTGTACACGTAGAATGCCACAGTTCTCAAGAACAAATGTGGACAAGAAGCAGAGAGAAGACGATTGTTCTCACCCCAGTTTCTCTCCACGACAGCCACCTTATGACGACATTCTTTTGCCACCCTTATCAGATATCCCAGCTGGGTGGAAGACTCTATTCTTCACTGTCGAATGGGAAAGAATTTTCCACAATGATCAGCGGACACTGCAAGTGTTTTCAGAGGGCCTCATTATCATGTTCATTGTCTCTCCTCCATTGTCCAGGGTCCCTTCAGCTACAGACAAGCCCAAATACCCGTTTAAGGCAGACATCCTGCAGCAAGAAATCAACTGTCTTCTCCAAAAAAGGGCAGAAGAGATCATTCACAATGTGAATTCACTGGGCTTTTATTCAAGACTGTTCCTAGGCCCACATGCTAACGGCACTCTTCGACCAGTCATAAACCGAAGTGCTCTCAGTTGTTTCATACACACACCATGATTTAAAATGGAAACACCAAGGCGAGTTTTAAATGCTGTTCAGGAGGGAGACTTCATTGTCAGTGTAGATCTGCAAGATGCATATCTACATGTCCCAATTTGCAAATCTTCCAGGAAGTTCCTGCAGTTTGCCTTCAGGGAGACAGTTTACCAGTTCAGGGCACCCCCTTTCGGACTCAGCATCAGTCCCTGGGTCTTCACACGTATTATGGACAGAGTAATGACTCACTTCAAAACCATCTCCACGTCCATGACATCTAACTACATGGACAACATTCTTCAAAAACACCAGATGAGTTATATTTTGAATCAAGATATGAAATTCCTTGTTACACTCCTCCTCAACCTTGGATTCCTTGTCAACAAGGAAAAATCAGATCTCATACCAACTCAACATTTTATCCACTTGGATATGGAGTTCAAAACAGATCTGAACAGAGTATGTCTCCCTCAGGAACATACATTGAAAATCAGTTCAATGGTGGCTTCAGTTCTTACACAAAACAGTCTCTCAGCTTGAGAATTTCTCTGCCTACTGGCTTTACTCAATGCAGCAGTGGACCTTATTGTCCTGGGTTGCCTATTTATGAGACCATTACAAATGATACTGTTGTACCAATGGAGACTGAAACTTTGCCCCTTGGAACAAACAATACCAGTCTCTATGTGTATGATACTCCATCTCAGAAATGGGAGAACCTCACTTGGCTTATGTCCGGTGTTCCTCCAAAGTTGATGATTTGTATGGAAATGACCACATTGGGCTGGGGTGAACATCTTCCATCATTCCAGGAGGAAATGGAGTGTGGCCCAATAAGGATCATCTATTGCATATCAATATCCTAGAGATAAAAGCCATAGTGAAAGCATTTCATTGATGGCAGGAGATGCTACAAGGAAAGGGCATTCTCGTTCTATCCAACAATTCCATTGTGGTAAATTAATCTCAGAAGGCAAGGTGGAACCAAAATCCCCAGACCTCTGCATTCTTGTTTGGAATTTTCTAAGGTGGTGTCATCAATGACAAATCCATGTACAAGTTTATCATATCCCAGGCAGACTAAATGTATTAGCGGACTTGCTGTCCCAAAAGAATCAACTAATACAAACAGAATGGTCGCTTCATCCCTCGGTTTTCAGTCACATATGTACCCGCTGGTGGATCAGTTTGCAACAATGTGGAATGCAAAACTCACAACCTTCGTCTCACCAGTCCCAGATCCAAAGGTCTGGGCAGTTGACGCTCTTTCCATAGATTGGAACAGCTTGGACATATACACGTACCCTCCAACACCTCTGATTCCAGAGGTGCTACAAAAAGCAAGATTATCTGAATATTGCCTCATCCTGATTGTTCCCCTCAGGTGGGAAAAATTATGGATAAACAACTTAATAAATCTAGAAGTGGAAATCCCAAGGAAAATAGAGATACTTCCTCATCTGCTCAAGCAACCATGATGGCAGGCATTTCATCTGAATCCCAAGCTGTTGAACCTGTATGTCTGGTTTATATTAAACAAGCCCTCAAGAACAAACAGTTCTCACAATAAGTGGTGGAGAGAATTGCTTGAGCAAGAAGGCCCTTTGAAAGTGTATGAGGGGAAGTGGGGAATTTTCTCACAATTGTGTGAGCATGAACACATTTATCCACTTAAGGCATCAGTACTCCAAATACCTAACTTCCTGCTATGGCTCTTTGAAGAGGAACAGTTAGCTCCAATCCTGATAAAAGGCTACCATTCCACAATCTGACAGACTGCATCATCACACAAGAGAGGATATATTACAAAAAAAGACCTCTCCAATCTTCTGGCGAATTTTGATTTCCCCTCTCAAAGGCATTGGCTCTGTGCCCAAAGTGGAATCTATCATGGGTTCTAACTTGGCTGAATAAGACACCTTTTGAACTGCTCTCAAAAGCTTCATTGGTTCACCTTATATAAGACCTGCTTCCTACTCGTATTAGCTACAGCAGGCATAATCATTAAAATGCATGCTTTGTCGCTTGACCCGAACTACTTACAGGTCCAATGGGATGGGTCAGTGTCACTCATGATGGCCCCAGCTTTCATTGCCAAGAACAGGCTCCCACTCATGGGCATTCAGTCTTTTGTGGTGAAACCTCTTTCTAGCCTGGACCCTTCAACTCAAGGTCATCTACAGGACCCTGTGAGAACTTTGAAGTGGTACCTGATAAGAACTGAGCAAGTGCAAAGAGGGAGATCCCATCTATTCTTGCCTCTGAAAGAGGAAAAGGATGATACCTCAGCGCAGGCTCTATCATTCTGAAGAAGATGGGTTATCCATTCTTCATATGAAGAATTAACCCAAGTTCAGATGAACTTGTTACACATTTCGGCTGATGAAGCTAGGGCAGTTGCAGCAAGTATTGCATTCGAGTGAAACTGTTCCCTAGCTGACATTATATAAGCCATGGGATGGAGGTCAGAATAGACTTTCGCAAGCTTCTGCCTCAGAGTTCTTTCATCCCAAATGGTTCAATTAGACCTGGTGGAACCTATCACCACAGCGCAACAGGTTACCTTCCTAGTTCTTTTGGCAGCTTAAGGATGCAGCATGATAACTTCCACTGAATTTGCGAGAGGAAAATTTTTCCCTTTTCCTAAAGCCGCATCTCGGCATATGGAGTTAGTGTTCCAGCCAGGTTCTCAATCTTGAAGCTGCCTCACATACCTTAGGGGATTGGAGATGGCCTCTCTGGGGTAAGGGGATGTAACTCCCTCCACCTCTTACCTGTTCTCCAAAGGTATTATGATCAGGTAATGTACTTGGAGAAGAAACCAGTTTGTGGAGTAAAATATCTTTCTTCGATAAAATACTTACCTGACAATAATATGGATACTCCCTCCCAGCCTCTCCACAGTTACATCCTACCATGAGAGCATGCATTCTGTGCCAATCCCTGTATCAAGAGGAGATTACTCAATCTGACTTCTACTCGGGTTAGCAGACAACTTTCAGCTTTCATAGTGAAAACATTTTAGCCTGGAAGGGCTGGATTTTTGAAGTAGTGGTAGTATTCGCCAAAGGTATTATAATCAGGTAAGTATTATCAAAGAACGTATTTTAA
This sequence comes from Margaritifera margaritifera, assembly GCA_029931535.1. NCBI lineage: Eukaryota > Metazoa > Mollusca > Bivalvia > Unionida > Margaritiferidae > Margaritifera > Margaritifera margaritifera. The sequence goes on from JAQPZY010001465.1 coordinate 2,361,735, forward strand.
TCCAAAAATTGGTTTCTCAATCTACTAGTCCTTATGTCTACAAAGAAATTTATATTAAATTCTAGGCCTGATACATACATTCTACCAGGAGTTTTTACTTTTTCTGCTTGCACCACTCATTCAAACAGAGAGGGGAGGCTGGTGGGCATGTGTCCAGTGGACACATTTCTAGTTGTATTTATTTTTTTTTTAATTGCATTTTGCTGGATATCTTGCTGTCAATCCATCTCAGCACAATTACTCAGACTGTGTTACCAATGCAAATTGAATGTTATCGGCCACTTTATATGTAAATATAGATTATCTAATCAGAATTTCTTTGCCTTTAAATTTATTTTTGCAAATGTTACTTTTTTGGTGGTATTTAAAACATGTCCTTTGTGGAGATACAGTGGAAGCACATGTATTCTACTTATACCAATACTTTTTTTAAATTTCAGGATGCCCATGACGGTGAAGTCAATGCAATTCAGTGGAGTCCCTCAGGAAACATATTTGTAACAGGTGGAGCTGACAGAAAAATAAAACTTTGGGATTACTCTGGTGGTAAGTACCTTATCTTTATATTTTTTTTTTATTCAAAGCATTATTATCTTCTGACATATTGACCTAATGCCAAAGTGTAGACAGCTCCATCTATTTATCACCATATCATTATTATCTTCTGACATATTCCTATTGCCACAGTGGAGACAGTTCTATCTACTTATTAGCAAAGTATTATTATCTTCTGACATATTCCTATTGCCACAGTGGAGACAGTTCCATCTACTTATTAGCATAGCATATTAAATGAAAAAGGAATTTGTTTTCATATTACTTCATCGGCTCACCACCCCATTTCTATATCATGACCCAGGATTGTAACCCTCAGGTCAATTATATATATATATTTTTAATTTTTTAAATTTTTATTATCCGAGACACATGCAGAGATGCCAGAGTTGTGGCCCTGGGGTCACCTCTTTATAAAATGTATTTAATTGTAATGAAAAAAATAACATTCAGTATGTAAATAAATAAAGAAAAAGAAGAATATATAAGTCTAGTTTTGTTCATTTTCAGATGAGAAAAAGAGAGAGAATATGTGTTACAAAATTCAAAACAAACCAAATTGAGTTGTAGGACTTGAAACTATGTTGATTTCCTTTTTTAACAGAAACAATCCAATTTTTATCTTTTAAATCATATATTATGGTAGCAATTTTTGTAAAAGAAACATTAATTGTATTTTCCATGCAGAGAGATAAAGTATAAATTATTTTCTTGTACAGGGTCATAACAACTTTACTTGATCATAACTTTCTCTAAAACAACTCACTCTACTCAACACATTTATGTAAGGCATCATTTCTTTAGAATACTTTCCACTTTAAAACACTTATGTGCATTGTATTTGTGTACAAAATAACTACTTTAATGATTGTTTAAAATATAATATCTGAGGATGGGAATCACCAAACTTGCACTTGTAAACATAGTACTTTTCATGCATTAAAAGTAAATTTAATACATCATCTGCCTCTTTTCTGATTTATTTCACAGAAATGTATAAAACATATTGCTAATTTCAGTTAGAATTGTATGTGGTGGTGTTGGTAAAGGTTGAAATAGATGATTGATTTTAGATAATGCTATACTTTTTACAGCTGTGGTTCTAATGGTGTAAGGGATCTTTGTGAGCATTGATTTAATAAGGTTGCTACATTTCTAATTGTATTTTTATCATATATTCAAGCTTGGTTTGAAAATTTTACATCTGGTATTAATTCTGCCAATAATAATACAATTCATTTTGATGCTAAATATGGTCTTGATCGTGAACCATATTTAATCAATTTTGCCAGCTCAGATATGTGCAGAGATTATGTTTCATAAGATAAGAGAATGCTGTCAACCAACTCTAGAGAATTGTGTTGTTTGAAAAATGACTTTGTATACAAACTTTCACTTGAATATCAAATAACTAAAGAGATCCACACAAAGCAGAAAGAAACAACAAAGAGATAGATGCTAAAATGCATACCCAAACTTCCAGTTTACATATTGCCAATGTCTTGTGACTAGATATGAAGGTCATAGCAATTAAATGTTCAATCATGTAAACCTATTAATTAGATATTTTGAGTAATTCCTAATTGCTAGACAGTCATAGCACAACATAGTTAAAAATTGTATGAAATAAGGTAAATAACTCCATATAGTATCTATATACAAGTTCATACCTATGTACAGTATTAATAAATAATATAACTGATACTTAAATAAAATATCTTTACAGGGAGCACATTCATGTATATTACTAATTTGCAATCCTCATGTGATATAAATAAAATCTGTCCATGCCAGACATGCATAAGCATACTGTGCTTCAGACTATTGTATTATGTTAAGATAAATGCAGTATTTTTAATTACTGATATGTTTTAAAGACCAATTTAATTAATCTCCATATACTTCAGACAATATAGATCTGCACCAAATGATAATTACCTAATAAATTTAAATACTGAATCATTTTACATGTTACTTCATACTTTACTGTATACAATATGTGATGTTTAACAAAATTTGAACACACTATCCAAAATTGTTATTAAAATAAAACTGCCTATGATGAAATGCAGGCATAAGCTGAAGTAAAATAACATTTTGAATCAAGACAAAGCAATAAGCAAACTAAATTTCATGCACAAATGAAAATAATTATCAGTAGCAAACAAAGAAGCTGAGAATCTGAACATCATCACGAAATTTTGTCTGATGCATGCAGACTTCTATGTTCCCCAGTATTATATATGGGGTGGGGGAATACAAAAAAGAAGACAAATATAAACCAAATGCAATACCTCACAAACAAAAAGTAAACATAAAGGCCAGTCTAATGATGCAGTAATTTTTCATAGTAAATATATTTTTTTATTGTTTAGGATCCGCATAGCACTTAAATGAAATAAGGGAAATAACTCCATGTAGAACACATGTACACGTTCATATCTATTCACAGTATTTGAGAAATCATGCATTATTATTTATAAAAAAAAAACATTCTAAATTATATACAGTGCTTTTGATGAGAATGTACAGATAATATCTGAATTATTTGTAATCATTAAAGTTTTAAAATGTTATAATTGTATATCTTGCAGTTAACAATATGCTGCATAGAGAAATGAGACTCACTATCCAAACAGTTATCAGAGCAACGCTGTCCAGACTCTTATTAGAGTAAAGGCTGCAAAAATACTGTGACTCACTATCCACACTGTTATGTTAATACCCAGACATGCATTTTGGTGATAAGCGCATACCCATCTTTTTGCTAAAACTTGAATAAAAATATCCACTTCTAAGCACGTGTTTCTCAGGATCCTGCCTTGTGGGAAGGAAGCAGTTGCCTAGAACATGTTTCTCAACAAACCACCATGCATGTCTGGTGTATCATTATTACTTTGTTGGTTGAATAAGTCTCGAAAATGACCTTCACTGAGTTTGGTTGGGCACAACCATATTGGTAGAGAGAATAAACCTCCAGAATGAAGAGTCTCCAACTTTGAAAAATGGATCTTACCATATATACTCGCATATAATCCGGATCCAAATGCAAACAACATAGACCCTGATCTGCCATCGCATAATGCGTCGGCAGATCAGGGTCTATGTTGTTTGTTCTACTAATTAGTCCTTACAAACTGCATAGACCCAGATCTGCTGTCGCATTATGGGACAGCAGATCTGGGTCTATGCAGTTTGCAGTTGCTATCGGTTTATATGCGAGTATATACGGTACTCTTCTAGAATGTACAGACACATGACAGAGATACTGTTTATGACATCACCAGCATATTCTTATGATGAACCTTAACCTCAATTGACAGTTACTTAAAACATTTTTACTCCATAATTCATTAAACTTATTATCCACATTCCTTGTTAAGCAGAAAGAATGGTGATGGACCAAACTTGGCTAGAATAATAGGGTTTTGTTGTATTTGCATGATGCTGGTAATTTTGGTGTAAGGAAAAAATTCGCCACCAATATTCTCTTTGTATGCAGTTATTTATTATGGTCTTTATATGATTCTCATCATATTAAACTTTCTTTCCCAGGTTACAGTAACTGCAAAGGAATCCTGTTAGGCAGTAATGCAGGCATTACAGCAATAGACATTGATGCAGAGGTGGGTGATTTTGTTAAAATTTTATTATTGCATGACTGTGTGCATTTTTAAGAAAAGCAGGGGAACATGTATAGTTATTTGGTTGATCCATGTGTGATGGGATAAACATGCAAAAGCATAATTGTCTTACAATTACCATTTTGAAGATATTGAGAAATTTGTTTCAGTTTGGGACCTCACTGTAATGATAAATTGATAAAATTGTCCACAAAAGAATGAAACTTTCCCCCTTAAAATGTTCAAAAAATACAAAAGGAAGTATTTTTCGTTCCTATGTGAAGATGTAGTATATATCCTAAGCTAAATAAATTATGCCGCAAATTGCAATAGGTCTCTAACAAAGGGTGGTAATCTGGGATTATTACATAGGCTCCTTGTTGATATAAAATACTGTGAATTCATTTATTTTCTTGGGTATCAATTAAAATTTTGTCAGTACTTAAATTCATAGATTTGAGAAGCAGTCCAATTGTTTCACAGAAGAATGACTGTTCACTGAGTCCTTAAATTCATGGTTTTTAGCAACCATGAAATAAATGAAAATGTGTACCAAATGAAAAATAGTGAAATCACAGTACTCAAAATTTGTGTACTTTTCACAGCATTACTCATTGTTATTGAATATGCTTGCATAAAATCGGTAGCATTTTGCTTTGTTCCTATAGAGGGGCTTGTCTGGAAAACGTTTATATGAGAAGTGTGCATTTACAATGACTACTTTTTTTTCTTCCTTAACCTTTAATAATTGCAATTACATAATTCAGCTTTCAAAAGTTGAGAATTGTTAATCGTACATTTATGTGTTTGAATTTATGCCAGATGTAGTTTTAGTTTCAAGCAATAGCAATAACACTTCCTACAAAATGCGTTACACAGCAGTTCACAAGCTCTGCTAGGATACCTGTTTTAAAAATCCAGCTTGACTAAAAATTGATGCAGTGAGTAAAAATGTTTAAATCTTATACAAAAGACAACATATTTCTTCATTAAAACAAATGCTCCCATATTTGGCAAATGAAATGGGTGAGAAAGCAGTTGGACACATTTTATCCAGTTCTTTTACAGCTAATTCAGTCCCATAGACTGATATGTTGTTTTTTTTAATGTTTTGCAAAATTACTATACTTTTGTGGTAAGAAATGAAAAAATATCCTTACATCCAAAGCATGGTCTTTCTGAGAGTGAACTTTAAAAATGATGACAATGATATGCTGCACAGCTTGTTTTTGAGAAAAATCCCATTGAAGGTGCCACCAGTAAAAATCTGGCCTGGTATGATTTCCTTGTTTATGTCAGAGTACCTGTGCAGGTTCAAGCCTACTGTTGTGTACAATCTACTATATATGTAGCCTTCTTCCAACAGGAAAGTCACTTTTGAAATTCTGGTAATTATTTTCAACAGCTGAGTGACCATCATTATCTTCAGTATGGTATTTAATATTCCATCACAAGTAGGCCATTTCCTTAGCTAGTAAAGTAATTCATTACATGTGACTATAACAGTATAGTATTTAACATTCCATCACATGTAGGCCATTTCCTTAGATAGTAAAGTAATTCATTACATGTGACTATAACAGTATGGTATTTAATATTCCATCACATGTAGGCCATTTCCTTAGATAGTAAAGTAATTCATTACATGTGACCATAACAGTATGGTATTTATTATTCCATCACATGTAGGCCATTTCCTTAGCTAGTAAAGTAATTCGATACATGTGACCATAACAGAACATCCACTGCCATTTATGTTGATCAATGATTATGAATGTTTAGATAACAGAAGGCACATGACTGTATATGATAATCCATTGGTCAGCAGTGAATGGAAACAGGTCAACAGAACTGAACAGGTATGGTCAGATAAATTTGCATATAGAAATACCAGCATTGGTCAGCATATAGGAGAGTGACTTTTCATCTGTGTGTCATCAAACCCTGGAATGCATTTGTCAGCCAAGCTAAATTTGTACAGTGTAAGGTAATGGAATTATTTAAATTGGTGAATCAATATAAAAAGAAAAATATGTCACAAAAAACATTTGGAAACAGTTCCCTACTCAGTGGTATGCTTGTTAGTCATATTCATAGTAAGGATGATTTGTATATGCCTGCCAAAATTTGGGTGTATAATGTTATGATGTTGTCTGTACATATGTACGTTTGCCTGTACATACATCTGTTACCTTTTTAAACACCTGCCATGAAGCAGAATGTGATATGATGTCCATCTGTTTAATTTCTGCACAATAACATCTACAGTTACCAGACGTTGTGGATGGCTTGCACTTCTGGTGTGGAAGAAGCCTAGCGTTTTTGGGATAAAAAAAATCAAAGGTCAAGGTCATTGTTGCTAAAGAAAAATATTGGTTTTGCAGACTAACTTTTGTTCTAAATAAGTTCCACAAACAAACTGTGGATGGCTTTTACTTAGGGTAATCGAAAAACCTATATATTCTGGGTTCAAGAGGTCAGAATCATGGTAAGTCTAATAAGAAAGTAATGGTTATTGCACATTTAGTTCAGTTTAAGACCACTTACCTTGACCAATGGTCCAGGTCATTGGAACCTGTTGGTCAATAATCTCCAGTGTCAACCATGCCCTACTAGTGCCTTCATAAGGACTATTAAACATGGGGCAGGCATAGCACAATTTAGCAAAAACCATTTGACATAGACAAGTGAAACCATACATGTTTGTAGGCATTTGTAGATGACTTGATTAGATTTTCATGCCATCATAGTAATTCTGCAAATTATTTCTACATTTGTGAATTTTTTGGACTTAGTTTTTTTATGGTTTTTCTGTAGCATTTTGCAAATACAAATCTTACTTTTACAGAGATTTTAGCCTCCAGGCGTGTTTTGGACAAATGTCAAACTTATACTGAATTTTGCAAAGCTGAAAAATATCTTTATGGTACTTAAATTGACAGCACTCTTTTGATTATAATAGGAAGAATAAAATACAGATCTTAAAACACAGAGAATTACTGTATCACACACCTAACCACATTTCATTTTATTCACCTTACTAGATTTTTCCTTTCCTTCTATCTAGTAACAGTGTCACAGAATTAAATTAATTATCATGGTGTGAGGTAGGGGGAGGCATGTTTTTCTTTCAAAAACAAACCTCTTCTAGTAAATATACCTAACTTATTTTTGGGGGCTCAAAATATGATAAGACTTGTAAGAACTAATACAGTAAACCAGGCATGTGCAACTTCCTCCAGGGCACGTTCCAGATAAGCAATTTGTAAAGCCACACCCTATTAAATTAAATAAGCAGATAAAACCAGGTTGCGGGCTGGATCTGGCCTGTGGCTCATAGGTTGCACATGCCTGCAGTAAACCTTTGTCTTGAAGACCACTGTTTTGGGAGACCATCTGCCATTTATGATTAGATTCTTAATGGATTTTTCCACCACTGCTTAAATTTATTTTTATCTGATAAACTTAAATGGGATACATTGAGTTTTTGAACATTACATTTCAGTTTCAATAAATAATTTCATTACATCTTCAATTTCAATAAATAATTACATTACATCGTCAATTTCAATAAATAATTATGTAACATCTTCAATTTCAATAAATAATTACATTACATCTTCAATTTCAATAAATAATTACATTACATCTTCAATTTCAATAAATAATTACATTACATCTTCAATTTCAATAAATAATTACATTACATCTTCAATTTCAATAAATTACATCTTCAATTTGAATAAATAATTACATTACATCTTCAATTTCAGTAAATGATTACATTACATCTTCAATTTCAATAAATAATTACATTACATCTTCAATTTCAATAAATAATTACATCTTCAATTTCAATAAATAATTACATTACATCTTCAATTTCAGTAAATAATTACATTACATCTTCAATTTCAATAAATAATTACATTACATCTTCAATTTCAATAAATAATTACACCAATAATGTTTTAGAGCTATTCCACAGAAAAGGATATGCCAGGGTCAGAAGGAAGGCCAAAATTATATCTATGGTTTGGTGTTCTCATGTAGTTAGTACTCATTGATGTGTTTGGCATTAGGGTGAAATTATGTCTGTTGGTTGCGGGTCTAAATGAAACTTGCCTTCTACTCTGGGATGTCCATTTTAATGGAAGAGCACTTTATATATCATCCAGAGGTTCCAAAATATTATTGAAGACGTTAGTTGAGAGTGGAACATATACGAGTAGAATGTTGGCATATTTGTTTATTTTCTTGCCTATCACTACATTAAAATTTAGGAGTATGTAATCATAGAAAAGGTTGTCATCATGCAAAATCTAATAGTTTTAAGTAAAATATTGGCTTGTTTTTTTTTCTTCAGGAAAGTATGGTGCTAGGTGCCTCCAATGATTTTGCTAGCAGAGTTTGGTCTCTCACAGATCAAAGATTGCGGGTAAGTGACAGTTAAAAAAAACAACATGAGAAACAATTGAAATACAAAATATTTGTCTTTGATGAAAATAGAGCAAAATTCATTGAGAAAATAAGTACAGTATACTTCCCTTATGATGAGAACACTCTGTTGATTGTTGAGACATGAATAATAGCACAAAATTTAATGATTTTGTGAGGCCTAAAAATTAGCTTGCTGTGAGAGCATGAGTGGAAGTAGAAACTGATGAATGATGGGATTTTGTGCCAGTCCTCAAACCCAGGCATGGTTCATGCAACTATTAAAAATCCTTGAATTTAAGGGTTGCCATGAAAACTCTTTGAGTTTTGAAAAAGTTGGTTTTTATCCTTGAAAAGTCCTTGAATTTGTTGAAAAACTCCTTGAATTTTTCCTAAAACTTCTTGAATTTATCTGAGGGACAGCACAATGTACAGCTCAATAAAATATATCACTTTTTAAATTCAGAAATTTTGTTATTTATGTATTTTCCAAAATAATGAATAAATAAATAAATAAAATCAGATAACATTGTGTGGATCAAATGACACATGACATAGGTAGTTACCAGATGGAATAGTGTCCCTTTGCTGTAGTGGCATGCTAATTAGTTATGTGTTTTTTCATCTGCTTTTATACCTTCTTTTATGGGTGTGTGGTTAGCCAGTATATCTTGTATATTGTGGTGTGTGCTAATGAACTGGTTTTTGCAGTATATCTATAAATAGTATACAACTAAAAATTCTAATTCAGCCGTAATTTGTTTCATTTTCGAATTTTTCATCTTCTTTAATATCTGTTGTTCTAAAATCCCCAAAAATATTTATGAAAGATGTGTCCTGAGAAAATGCTTCAACTGCACATTATATCCTGCCTGGGTAATGTAGAGCCTGAAGTCTTGTATGAGCTGGTGCCATATAAAAAGACAAAATCACTCGTCTGGTAGCATTTTTGAAAGAAAATCCTCCAAGAAAGCTGTCAAATCAATTGATGACCTTGCCATTTGTCTGGAATGTGGAGGTGAAGTTTGCAGGTGGGATGATTAACATGACTGCCCTCATTGCTGACATCATCTTATCATAGCCGCCAATCCAATCCGAATTGAGAAGATGAAAATTGAACAGTAGATTATCTCATGTAGCTCAGTCTCGTCTGCACATAAGACTGTTTCCCAATCATTGTTCACTTAAAGGGATTTAAAAGAAATTAAAGTTATATGAAACTTTGACTTCTTATTCACTCTTTAATATTATTTTGCATTTTATACAGATTTTCCCAGTATGTTGCAGTATGTATCACAATACCTTGTCCTATATCACAGCATATCACACTCCAAACATTCTGGCAATACCCACCCCTACTATTTATGCAGTGATAAACAAAGTAACACATGGAAAAAAGTTTAATTTAATTATGAAAAATTACTCCTTAAAAACTTGTAAGTCATTGAAAACTCATTGAAAAACAACTATCTGGGCCAGTGTGAACCATTCAAGGGGCAGATCTCTCATATCTGACTTAATTTCAGTCAGCAAATAATATCTTAGAACTATTAGTGCTAAGTTAAGTTACAAGACATTGTTAATGTCTCATTTTGCTTGGGAGGTAGGGATTTACAAAGTAGTGAAAGGACTCTTAACATTACGATCGGGTAAGTACTATAGAACAAATCTATTTTACTTTGAAATTGATTTCTCAAAGAATGTTTTAAAATTTTAACCTTTAAAAAATTGTATATATAGAAGATGCCATATACAGCTAAGCAGATAGAAGAAAAGAAAAATAGCATTCTTGCAACACTCAGCTAGACTATTAATCCAAGTCATAGGAAAGATGTTATGCAGACAACCTTAGCTGTTAATTTGCTTTTGTCAATAGAATATATTCAGATAAAAAAAATGACATAAACAGTTGTTTAATTTGAAATAAATTGATTTACTTCTTCATCAGATGATTTAATTATTTTTATCATTAATTAATTAAGCTTTTAATGATCTTGTTCTTGACTTTTTTGTTTGTTTGAAAGTTATGAAATAAAATTTTCACTCAGTAAAGGTCAAATGTCATTACCATGAGGACATGTTCTTATGTCTCATTGAACAACTTTTTTAGCACTACTGGTCATAGACAAGAATAGCTTATGAAATTGCATGTTGTCCTTCATCCATTGTCCATCTGTCTGTTAGCACAAGTTTGTTATTGCTACTCCTCTTAAACTGCCTCAAGGATTGCCATGAAACTTGACATACACATTCATCCATGGTCTAGTTGGTCCTAAATGAAAATGGTGCTGCATGGACATCAAATATGGCCACCACAGTGGCCATCTTGAAAATCTTGTTATTGCAAGTCTTCCTGAACAAAAAGTCATATTGACATGGGGTTTTCACCACAAGATTTCTTATGTTATCTAGTTGGTTCTAAAAGAAAATGGTGCTGCTTGGATATTCAGTGTGGGTGCCACAGCAGCTATCTTGAAAATCCTGTTACTGCTGCTCGGTCTGAATGGAAAGTCATATTGACATGGGGTTTCACCACAAGATTTCTTATGGTGTCTAGATGGGTATAATTGAAAATGGTGCTGTTCGGACATCCAATATGGCTGCCACAGTGGCCATCTTGACAATCTTGTTTATTGCAACTCCTCCTGAATAAACGGTCATATCAGCATGGGAATTTCACGGAGATACTTTTCATGAAGTCCAGCTGGTCCTAAATGAAATTGGTGCTGATCAAACATCTAATATGGCCACCATGGCAGCCATCTTGAAAATCTTATTTCTACTTACGAATGCAAAGTCATATCAGCATGGGGTTTTCACTGGAAGACTTCTTATGATGTGTAGTCAGTTAAAAAGGTATCAATCTAATGATTAACATAGACACCATGGTAGCTATCTTTAAAATCTTGTTATCACTACTCCTCATAAACAGAAAGGCATGTAGGCATGTGTTTTTGACCAGAAGACTTCTTATGATGTATATTTTTAAATCTTTAAAAGATATCTTACTTAAAATTGTATAAAGAAAATGAACTTACCTTGAATTCCTGGCTTTTCTTTTCAACCAGTAGAGCATTAGTCCCTTTGAGAGACTCTTGTTATGGTTAGAGATAATTGCTTATCACTGGAAATCTGCTTTTCAAAATGCATTAACTTTGTTTTCATTGTAATACAATTCTGGTTTGCTTGTGAAAAATATTGCAGAAACTAAGAAAACGCATCAATGTCACATTCACACATATCTAGTCTTTTCTCTCCCCTCTGCACAGCACACATTGACTGGTCACAGTGGGAAGGTTCTAGCAGCCAGATTTTTAGGTGAATCCGGTAAGGTGGTGTCGGGCAGCCATGACAGAACAATCAAAATCTGGGATCTTCTCAGCAAAGCTTGTGAGTAGTGCTTTAATTAGCCAGCCATAAGGTGGAGTGTATTATGTTATGATGTTCTGTCCATCTGTCTTTTACCAATTTCATTTTTGCACAATAACTCCAGTTGTCCAACATCCACAGATACCAGATGGCATTTACTTGGAGTGAGGATGAAACCTATCGATTTCTGGGTCAAAAGCCCTAAGGTTAAGATCATTGTGACTGAAAGAAGAAGAATTATTTGTGCACAATAACACAAGTTCTCCACAAGTTACCAAGCCTTGTGGATGGCTTATGCTTGGGCTAAAGAAGAACCCTATCAATTTTGGAGTGAAAAGGTCCAAGGTCAAGGTCACTGTTACTGAAAGAAGAAAAATGGTTTCAACACAATAACTTGAGTTCTCCTTCATCTACAGTTTCCAATCGATGTGCATGGCTTACACATTGGGTATGGAAGAAGCCTGTAAATTTTGGGGTTAAAAGGTCAAAGGTCAGGGTCACTGGCTGAAAGAATAGAAATGGTTTCCGTACCATAACATTAGTTCTATATCACATACCTGGATTTACTTTGTGGATGGTTTGCTCTTGGGATAAGGAAGAAGCCTATTGATTTTGAGATAAAAAGGTCAAAGGTCAGAGTCACTAACTGAAAGAAGTAAAGTGGTTTCTGCATCATTTCAGTTATCTACATAGATGACTATTAAACAAGGAGTGGCCATATAATGTGCTGTTTACGGTACTCTTCTTCCTTCTTTTTTCTTCATTGCTACATTATCTGGAAGCAAGTCTAAACAGTTAAACTTATGGCCATCAGTCTGTAAGTGTGTGTGTGTGCAGGTCATTTACAATTATGCAGTAAAACCTCAATAACTCAGCATGAGACAGATCACTTTTGTCATTTCTGGCATTAACCCTTCTAGTTTTCTTTCCTGCAAACTAGATAAACAAAACAAAATAAAACAAAAAGCAAGCAAAATGTTTAGGTGTACATCACTTTGAGTTTTTTTACAATTTCTGCTGTGATTGTCATTTATGTGTATTTCAATTTGCAATCAAATAACCAAAAGAAAATTTGATATGCAGTCTGTATGAAAATGGAACATTAATCATGAAATAACCCAATCAGTATTCATTTATGTTGTTTTAATCTTCATTTTAGTGAATTTTTCCCCAAGCTTATTCAAAGAACAAGGCATATCTACAGAAGCAGATAGCCCTATCAATGTTTTTAGGTTAAAGTTTTTGTTTAAGGTTTTAATTATGGCTTATATCAAGGAACTATGCATTGAAAAGCACCACTGACTTTATATATTTTTCACAATTTATTGAGGAAAATTGGAGGTCAAAATTTGCATTTAAGGTTTGTTGTATGTAGAGAGCAGATAAAGGTTTGTGTGAAGGTTTTCTTTATGACTTGTAGGAAAAACTATGCATTTAAATTTCACTTCTGTGTAAATGGCATGTTCCTGACTTTATTTAACACACATAAATTTCACTTATGTGTGTTAAAATAGCATATGCCTGACCTTTTTTAATACTCTTAATTTATATTCTGTGTTAAATGTTATGTGCCTGACCTTATTTAATACATTTAAATTTCACTTCTGTGTGTTAAAATAGCATATGCCCGACCTTATTTAACACACTTAAATTTCACTTCTATGTGTTAAAATAGCATGTGCCCGACCTTATTCAACACACTCAAATTTCACTTCCATGTGTTAAAATAGCATGTGCCTGACCTTATTTAATACACTCAAATTTCACTTCTATGTGTTAAATAGCATGTGCCTGATCTTATTTAACACATTTTTACCCAATTTTACTGGGGGGGGGGGGGTGTTGTGCAATTTGAAGGGGGAAAGTTTGAGGTTAAAGTTTGTGTTTAAGGTTTGCTATACATATGCAGGAAATAAGCACTTAAATTTCACTGCAGTGTATTGATAAGCATTTCGCTGACCTATTTTGTTAGTTTTTAATACCATTGTTTACTTTTATTAATACAATTTATAGTGAAAAGTATGTGATTATAGTTTCTGTTTTATGGTTGCTCCTTTCAGGTCAGAGTTTGAAAAATCCCCATTTACCTTAAAGCCAATGTTTTCTTTGCTTTAAGACTACATAAGCCATTTTTATATGATCCATAATAAATTTGACAGGGGCATATCATATTAGCCTCATCTGCATTTCTGTCTTTCCATCTGTATGCCAATCGCTCAATCATACCTTGGTTCAGTTTTCATTACTTGAGGTAAATTTTTCTGACACTCTCACTTACAGGGTCTATTAGTGTAGATCTTACTTGAAGAGAATTAAACTGTTCTGCCAAAAATCAGTCACCATGACCTACATTTCATACTTTAGTGACTTTTACCTTGAGCATTTGGTCAGTGTGTCATAGAACGCTGTGTGTATAGTTACATTTGGATTGTTCTGGGTTTGGTGTTTTATGGCACAGCAACAGATGAAGGTTATTTTGTGGCGAGTGGCTTTATCGATGCATATGCTGAATGCTACATCATCAAATCAAAAGTAGGTCACTATGACATACATTTCATCTATCAATGACTGAGCTGTGCTTTTAGGTGTGACTTTTACCTTGAGCATTTGGTCAGTGTCATACAATGTTGAGTGTATAGTTACATTTGAATTGTTTTGATTGTGGTATTTTATGGCACAGCAACACATGGAGGTTATTTTGTGCCGAGTGGCTTTATAGATCCATATGCTGAATGCTATATCATCAAATCTAAAGTAGGTCACTATGACATACATTTCGTCTATCAATGACTGAGCTGTGCTTTTAGGTTTCTCAAGCAATCTTGCTTGCTGAGTTATGTACCTTTGTGTGGATAATATGGTATGTGTCATTCCAAAAGTAGGTCACTGTGACATATTTTGTGCTTCAGTCTTCAGTCAGAGTTCTTTGTTTGGAATCAATGTCTTGTGCACTGCTGACTCTACAGGTTCATGTATATGTGTGTTTTTTGATCATGGTGAGTGATAATCAAATCCCAAATTAGAGAGTGCTCCATTCAACTGCTTCTGCTTCTTGTTGAAATTCCAATACAAAATATCTAGTTAATTGTGCCCCGAAAGGCAATATATGCTGTCAGCAGGGTTTTATGATAGTAAACCATAATTATGGTAAAACATAAAAAAAGTACTGTCTATACTCGCTTATAAATCAGGTCCAACTGCAAACTGCATAGACCCAGATCTGCCATCACATAATGCGCTGGCATATCTGTGTCTATGTAGTTTGTTAGGAGTAGTCAGTAGAACAAACAACATAGACCCTGAGCCGCCGGCATATTATGTGATGGCAGATCAAGGTCTGTCTTGTTTGCAGTTGGACCCGACTTATAGTATATGGTATGATTTCCTTAGAAATTAGAACCATCTTTGTCAAATGTTAGTGGTTGGCATTGGTGTACAGGTGAGCCATGCTGTTGTCTGATAGCTCATGTTTGAAATGATATTGGATATTTTATGCACACTGCAGAACACAAGCTTATCATATCAGGCTGAGTCTTAGTCATCAAGACATTAATCATGCCTAAGAATTGCAAGACATTAATCATGCCTAAGAATTGCAAGACATTAATCATGCCTAAGAATTGCAAGACATTAACATTGCTTAAGAATGGCTCAGAGACCAAAACTAAGTCAAGACATTAATCATGCTTAAGAATGGCTCAGTGACCAAAACTAAGTGAAGACATTAATCATCCTTAAGAATGGCTCAGAGACCAAAACTAAGTCAAGACATTAATCATGCTTAAGAATTGCAAGACATTAATCATGCCTAAGAATTGCAAGACATTAATCATGCCTAAGAATTGCAAGACATTAATCATGCCTAAGAATTGCAAGACATTAATCATGCCTAAGAATTGCAAGACATTAATCATGCCTAAGAATTGCAAGACATTAATCATGCCTAAGAATTGCAAGACATTAATCATGCCTAAGAATTGCAAGACATTAATCATGCCTAAGAATTGCAAGACATTAACATTGCTTAAGAATGGCTCAGAGACCAAAACTAAGTCAAGACATTAATCATGCTTAAGAATGGCTCAGTGACCAAAACTAAGTGAAGACATTAATCATCCTTAAGAATGGCTCAGAGACCAAAACTAAGTCAAGACATTAATCATGCTTAAGAATGGACCAAAACTAAGTCAAGACATTAATCATCCTTAAGAATGGCTCAGTGACCAAAACTAAGTTGCATTAGATTATATGGCTGAGTCCTAATCATCAAGACATTAATCATCCTTAAGAATGGCTCAGAGACCAAAACTAAGTCAAGACATTAATCATGTTTATGAATGGCTCAGAGACCAAAACTAAGTCAAGACATTAATAATGCTTAAGAATGGCTCAGAGACCAAAACTAAGTCAAGACATTAATCATCCTTAAGAATGGCTCAGAGACCAAAACTAAATCAAGACATTAATAATGCTTATGAATGGACCAAAACTAAGTCAAGACATTAATCATCCTTAAAGAATGGCTCAGAGACCAAAACTAAATCAAGACATTAATAATGCTTATGAATGGACCAAAACTAAGTCAAGACATTAATCATCCTTAAAGAATGGCTCAGAGACCAAAACTAAGTCAAGACATTAATCATGCTTAAGAATGGCTCAGAGACCAAAACTAAGTCAAGACATTAATCATGCTTAAGAATGGCTCAGAGACCAAAACTAAGTCAAGACATTAATCATGCTTAAGAATGGCTCAGAGACCAAAACTAAGTCAAGACACTAATCATCCTTAAAGAATGGCTCAGAGAGCAAAACTAAGTTGCATTAGATTATATGGCTCTATTTGACTGAGTATTCTCACAGTGATCAAGTACCATCACTTCAGATGTGCACAATATCTGGAATGTATTCCAATAGCATAGTTTATATCGGTCGAATTTCTCATTGTAAAACAAAGACCGTTTTATGGCAGAAGCATTATGTTGACAACTTTGGACTAAACACTTAAAATTAAAATTGCTTTGGACAATTTAAATGCATTAAAAAAATTTGTATGAGTTTTTAGTCAATTTGATTGCGTGAAATATGCAAATATGCTGTTTATCTAGTACACCATATATTTCTTTCAAAATTCAATACAGGTATTTACCTGTTTGTTAAGACTAACTTTCATTATGATTGCTTTTTTCTGGTTCTTTTGTTGTCGTTTTGCATGGATTTGACTATGTAAATACAAAATTGTAATTTTAAAATCTTGTACTGTTTTACAGGTGTGAAGACAATATTCGCTGGCTCAAGTTGTAATGATTTAGTGACACTTCATGGAACTAATATTATTAGTGGTCATTTTGACAAACGTTTACGTTTCTGGGACTCACGGGCTGAGAACACAACAAATGAAATTACACTCCAAGGGAGAATATCTTCGTTACATTTATCACCAGGTAATGTAGTGAGATTTTTTCTTGGATTTTTTGTGTGTTCATTATGCCTTCCTCCCCCATCCCCACTGCAGGTGCAACAGATGCATCATGATTCATCCCTGCCTGTATATATGGCTGTAAGTATGTCTGTACATGTCTCTGTCTCTCTTTGTCAAGTTTGTTAGCATGATTACGAAAAACAACTATCTCTTATAAAGCAGTGAAATTTTACACACATGAATGGGGTTATAATGTAGATCAGCTGGTTTACATTTGTGCTGCTAATTTTGATACAATAGGGCAGGTTATGAATTCACCTTGTTGCTTTAAATAGAATTTGATTTCATTTACCCACAAGACCTGGCCTGCACCGCCATATTGCTTTTGGACAAAAAACAAAATTGGAGTGTACACAATGTAATACTTGCACTGAACTATGTCTTGTACTCTGTGAACTAAGTTGCTCTGCTTATATCAGTGTGTACAAATTAACACTCAAAGATAAAATATTAGCCAGATTTAGTAGATAAAACAAATAAAGACTTGTTTTATTCTCTTTAAGTCCTCTAATTTGGGGAGATTAGTGATTTATTGGCTAAGAAGATAATCATTTTATTGTTCAGTCTAATAAAAACAGTCAATAAAATCCCCCATTCAGTAGTAACCTCTGGTCATTGTTGTAATTTGCATCTGGTATTTCCATTCCTGGTTTCATTGAAATTTTAATGTCCGTTTTGCAAAATGTTATGGTCTTTTTTATCCATTTGTTTATTCTCATTTGTGTGTAAACTGATATATTTAGCAATTCTCCTATTTGTCTATCTTTCTTACATTCATTTATTGTTCATTTCATTCATTTGTTCATTCTTTCATTGATATCGTCCATTTCATTTTGCATTCCTTTTCGTTATAAGACTGAATGGTGAAATCGAAAACTAAATGAATTAGATTATTAATAGCAATCTCAATAATAATTATTATTGGCTGTTCCAGTAAAACATATATCCCCCCATCCCCGGGATGGCACTTTAAAAATTCTTCTGTAGGAGGTTGTGTTTCAAACTATTTTGATTTTGACAGTGGAGGGTTGGTTAGAAAAATCACTTCTGGTGTGGATTGTATCAACAAAATCAAAAATCACAGGTGGGGTTGTCGGAAAAAATGCATATATATATTTAAATCACATCTAACCCCCTCTTAGCGGTATAACTTGTGCCAAATCAACATACAGGGGCAGAGATGCTGCTAGGACATGCAAGGGCACTAATTGCGAATATTTTAATACACAGTTGGAAAGCAGTAATGCACAACAACTCCCGCAAAATTAGTTTGAAGTCACGCATATAAAAAATGTACTCTGCGCAGTTTACAATTTTTATTTAGCTGTTAACCCTTAAAGTGCTTGTCGCGACATAATTCACGATGCCAGTATAAGTCTTGTAGCACTTGTCACTACATTGTTTTTCAGGTAGGCAAATGTTTACACAGCTGGATACTTTGGCTTGATATGAATGGTTGTTAAACTTAATTTGATTGGTACAATGGGCCCTGGAACAAGCATTCTGTCATAGTTTTAGCCTTACATTCATCAAGGAAGTTTTACAAATGAATGTTTAAAATATGGGCCACCTAGAAAACCCAAAATGGCTAACAACCAACATGGTTCATCTTCAGATGATGATTTAATTTGGCAAATACTGGCTGATGACAGCGATGATGACAATGATTATAAAGTTTTGAAGTATATCAGGCTATTGGAACTGAGAAAGTGTTACTGGAAATACCAATGAGTGTTTTTGAGCCCCAAAATGATATTATATACGAGTTGGATGGACAAAGCAGATAGCATGCTGGTCAACCCCCTATTCAGTGGTATTTTTAAATTATATGGACAATACAAGCCTAATTAAAATACAGGCAATATAAAAGTAGAGTGCAATTTTCATTTCTTTTCTCAAACAATTCAGCACTGAGGGAACTTGTTCTGCAAAAACTGCACTGAGTATAGCACTTTAAGGGTTAAGATAAATTGAATAAATAAGAATCTAAAAAGAAATTACAAAGTAAGGGTATTTTTTGATCAAAATACCTCTGTCTGAACAAGCAGACTTTGTCATTGATGGACTTAAAACCCTAATACAGCATTATGGAACAGATAAGAAATCTGGCATAGTAGGCAGCAAAAGCACTGATTCAAGAAAGTGAAACTTTGACAGAGATCGTGTTAGTGAAAAATCTTATTTAGGTACAGATAAATCCAAGTGATAATACCTATGAGATGTGGAAAATTGTACATAACAAACAAAAAAAACAGTTTATCAACTTGTTCAAGCTGGCTAAGCTAGCTATGTGTATGCCCCTTCAGACAGTAGACTAAGGAACGAATTAAGTTCAGGAACAATGAACAGATTAATGCTTATACAACTAGATGGGACATCTTTTGATGATTTGATTTCGATAGAGCCCTAACAGAGTGGAGCAGTAAGAAAGATAGATGGATATAAAAGTGTTCAGTAAATATTGAACTGTGGCCATTTCCTCCCTCCCCCCCTTTTTTTTGAGGTCTACTCCCCTCTTATTTGGTGACAAAGGGTGAGGATCCCCCCCACTTTAGATAAAATCCTGGCAGCATCTCATTGGCCTTGTGGTATTCATGTTACTCTGACATTATCGTACAGCATGTTCGGTCAGCATTGGGAGTTGATGAACCCTCTATTTTTCTATGGAAACATGGAATCCAAGTGGAATATTTCCAAAAATGTAGAGGTTTGCTGTCTAGGAATTCAGTCTCTCAGTTCAAATTCACATTGGTATGCATATTCACAGGTTGACAAACAATTAGCATTGTAATCAGATAAGCATGTGACAAATTCGGATACGTATCAAAAACAAGACAAACAGTATGGGTGGATAGAATCACCAGACAGACCAGAATGGAGATAATCACCAGAAGAGACTTGGAATTTTGCGAATGCCAGCACATATTTACCATATAAAAAAGTGGTGAATATTTGTACTTAATTACGGTTAATACTGCTAGGTATTGAGCTGTGGCAACAACATTAAGCTAATGTGACTGTTTCTGTAGTATATAATAATGATAAAAATGAGCATAAGTGCTCTTATTCTTTAATGTGCATGACATTGTTTTCTCAGCTTGAATAAGAAATAATATCAAAGGGAGGACAATAAAGGGTGTGCAGTTAACTAAAAAAAATGAATTAAACTACTTAAAACATGAATTCAGTTGATTTTAACCATCCATTCCGGTAATTCTTTCCACTGTTACAGTATAGTTTTCTTAAACAGTTTTTATTATTTTTTCAGGACAGGGACAGCAATTGTATCAAATATTTTAACTACATCCAGTGAGGGTCAGTTGGGGTAAAATTCTAGGAACTGATTTATTGTAGCCTGATGATGGTAGAAAACTGATCAGTGATGATGTTGATGATGATAATCTGACTGATCAGTAGGGATGATGTTGTAACAATGTTTGACATTCTATATTTCTTTTTTTTTAAATTTTATATTAGTCATGCAATGAGGCATAAAAATAAGAGATATAAGTCTCTAAAAATGTATTTTTCTTACAAGAAATTATAATGTGTAAAAGTAGGCAGAAATAATGTGACATCACTTCCACTGGCATTAATTTTTTTTCTTCTGACAAATCAAGTAATATCTATTTACAAATACATTTATTGAAAAGCATAAAAAGAAATCACAGCATCTGACAGTACATTTAAAGCAATACAAGATATAAATATTGTGTAAATCAAAAGCAGCATGCCTGAGAACAAAGAAATGTAAGTAAAACATACCGATCACTGCAATAAGCATACATACATAGTCATGATGAACAACAGTTTAGTAAAGATACAAATTCATGATTTCTGTATTATAATAGAAATCCCTATTGTAAAATCTATATTCATGGACATTAAATTAGTAGGTATTAAGTGACTGAACCACGACATCTACAAATAATAAGCCAGCAAGAACATTTGTGATTTTACATTATCAGAAACATACATGCTGACTTACAAACAATTCAGTATAGGATACCTCCAGTCAGCTGTCATTTAAATCACTTCTGTCCCCAACCCAAAATTAAAATTGCTTCTACCGCCCACTGACTCCTAGCCAGAAATTATGTAAAATAATATACTTCTGTAGGGGGCAATGTTTTTCAATTAAAATACATCAGATGGTGGATCATAATTTTTTTAAATTGCTTCTGTTGTGGGTTGGTTGAATTTTAAAGTGCCTTCTCCCAGGGGTGTATATGTTTTACTGGAACAACCCTTAGAAGATAAAAAATTGTCAGAAAAATCTTAAGGCACATAGTTTCAATTAAATGGAGGAATTCCTGAAGATTATTTTGATTTTTATCGAGTGAAAAAATATTAATGATTTAAAACTTTGTATGCGTTGATTTTTTCAGACATTAAAAAGATTGTATGTGTCAAAATTGGCATGAAAAGGTAAATCAGTCAACAAAATCTATGTATTATAAAGAATACAAGTCATTACGGAATGTTGAGAAATATCTACACAGAGGATTAACTTTTTACATTCCTGTGGACTTTTCTATATTTAGATGTTCTAGCCATAAACTTAATATTGAGGCAGGTAGATATGAAGGTGAGATTTCTTCAGAGAGTTTTATTTAACTTCTGTTCTAGAAATAATTTGCTATTAGTTCGTTATAAACACTATGCATTTTGTTTGAAATTTACCAAGATGAAAGAGAAAAATAATATTAAGATAAATGTTGGTGTACCCGTCCATCTTTAGAAACATTCCATTGCTTGATTTCATCTGTCCACAGTTTATATACCACTTATTAGCTAGGCGAAACCTGTACTTAATGTCTGACAGTTATCCCTATAAGAAGTGCATTGTGCTCCAATATAGTGACCTTTTTGTATGTATTATAGGACAAAAACCTAAATTGCTGAAATGAAGAATATAAATTTACTTTGATTTCCACTTGTATGGAGATGATATTGTAATCACCCTTTCAGTTGTATAAAAGAGTGACTTTCTATTAGACTGTTCGGTAATTTTGCCCTGGGAACATCGTCTTGAGTTAACTCTACATATTGAAACTTTGCCGCGATGTAACAAAGTTTGTCCATAGGGTTTAAGACACTGCCCACATGGGCTATTTTTAGGCATGAGGTCATTACAGGTTGCGTCACATCCACCTAATTCATAACCTGCCCTGTTGTGTCCCATTTTTGTCTGCATTTTGCTGGTCAGTAACAAATCTTTGTCAACATGATGACACAAAAACTATTTTACTTACAGTGATCAAATTTTTACACTTATGATAATGGTCATTCTATGAATTCACTTTGTTGTCAAGCCCATGTTAACAGAAAAGTAGGACATACCAGTTTCATTTCTGTGTACAGCAGCAGTGTCCACAGGTCTCTTAAGGTTTTGCTTTAAAGTTTTTCATTTGCATATACAGTAGGACCCCGCTATAGCACGCTTCGTTATAGCACGAATTCGGATATAACACGATTGTGGCGTGGCTCCCGAAATTTCATCTATTTTTTCGTACATGAAAAAAAAGTTGTTTTTTTCAAGTACGAAAAATAATGTGTAAAAAATTAATTATGATTTTGGAGAAGAGATCGTGTATAAATTCGGATATAATACGATCATGGCATGGCTACCGAAATTTTATAATAATTTCGCCAATTTCTTGAACTACTGCAAAGTCTTGTGCCAAAATAAACAAGAGTTTGATTTAATAATTTGGTAAGCTGTCTTGTATTCTTGAAGAAAAAGTGTCTTATGATTGCATCTTTCTTTATATGAATAAAGATGCTGAACATTTCTATTTGTGAATGTTCATTTCAAATGTGTCAGTAGTCAATCACTGCACTTTGATCTTAGTTTATTTTTGAAATATGTCAGCTCATTTTAAAGCTGATAAGTGTTAATCTTATTATTACTGATACATGAACAATAAAGTCATTAAGTCTTCTTTGTGTTTGTCTTCAATACATTCTGTTTACAATCGTTGCTCAAACAATAGCAGACATATGTTTGCTCATTCAACTGCATACACAGCCAAGCACCAAACAATGCGGTGGTTGATAAAAGATTCGCACCTCAATTTATAAATCAATTAATTTAAGTCATTGACAATCATCAAAGTCAATCTCAAAGCTAAAGGTTGTTAAAACCATGCGGCAATGATTTATAAAACATCAAAAAAAACGAAAGCCGCCAACGCGCACACGTGGCTTGTCGGTGTTGTTAGACAATCGCCACGCAATCAGTTGACCAGTGAATAATATTGTACATTCCCTATAAAAATGACCCTATTGTTGATTAACAATTATTCTTGCTGTAGTCGTTCAAACAAATAGGTGTCAGAGTTTTAATTAGTAGTTATTTACAATGAATAACAGTACACGGAAACGTAAAGCTTTTACTGTTAAAAAGAAGCTTGAAGCCATGGACAGGATTAAGTCCGGTGTTTCCACAAGTCAGATTTAATTCCCAAGTGATATTTCCCAAGTGATCTGCCAGTGCACGTGGTCCGATAAGCCTTTGGCTTATAAAAGCACTCACTTTGTTTTCAAGTTGTTTTCCCACATGACAACTTTGATCAAGCCGCGAGTTTTACTTGTTCAGTGCCAAGTAACAGAGGGTGGTTATTTGAACTCCCTGTGATCTTGCCACACAATTGACACGTGTCCAGTTGCATCCTTTAATTGATTTCTGACTTTATGATCAAAGTGTTACTTGCAGAGCCCAAGCTCAGTCTCTGCGTAAGCACCCGCATACGACAGTAAAGCTAACGCATTCGGAGTCGGACATGATTTACGATGACTAGACGACGATGATTTACAATGACTAGACGATGATGTAGGATTTCAGAACTGTATCAGACAATGATATTATACTTCTGTGTGCATATTTTCGATGGAATTATTATGGACTCACTCCTACGCATGCGATGAGATCGGTTGGTGAGTACACGTGTTGATCCTTTAACTATTCATGCTATACATTAGACATGTATATATAAATGTACCAATGCATGGTTCTCTGAATAAAGTTAAATATTATATGTGCAATCTCTGTTTTCATTGCATGTGTATTTCTCATTTAATATGCATTGATTCAAGATGGTAACTGTGCCAATGAAGCACGTTGTTTTCAGACCACAATTTACCCCCCCCCCCCTCATTTTCGTCAGCTAAATGACTTGGTTTTGTCTTGTTCGGTTATAGTACAGTTCGGGTATAGCCTCGTTTTGTGGACCCCGACCATCGTGCTATAACGGGGTCCTACTGTATTTGGTTACTGTTCATATTTGGGATGAATCATTCTGAAGCAAAGAAAATTGATTTTGTGACACTGAGTCACCCCTCTAACCTTGGGGTCAAGGTCCAGTCATAAAAGATTTGTGTTAATGTTTTGATTAAAGTTTTTCAGTTGCTTATATTTCCTAAACCCCATGACAGATTTTGTTCAGACTATTCATTCAACAACATACGGGCTTACCTGTTTGATCTTGGAGTCAAGGCCAAGGGTTTACAGTAATTCATTCAACAAGACACAGACTTACCTGTTTGATCTTGGAGTCAAGGTCAAAGCTTGACAGCAATTCATTCAACAAGACACAGACTTACCTGTTTGATCTTGGAGTCAAGGCCAAATGTTGACAGCAATTCATTCAACAAGACACAGGCTTACCTGTTTGATCTAGGAGTCAAGGTCAAAGCTTGACAGCAATTCATTCAACAAGACACAGGCTTACCTATTTGATCTTGGAGTCAAGGTCAAAGGTTGACAGCAATGCCCTGAGCATGGGCTTGATGTGCAGGACCAGGCCTTCTGACTGTAACAATAATCCAACAAAGACAAACAATATTTTTGCATGTGCAGAGTTATACAGTAAAAGATACGGAAAATTCACCTGCTGTTTGGACTCTGCTTCACAACATTTGCTTTATTTATTGTTTAATCTTTATTGTTGGACATAATGTTTACTCTTTATTGTTGGACCTGATGTTTAATCTTTATTGTTGGACATAATGTTTAATCTTTATTGTTAGACATACTGATTAATCTTTATTGTTGGACCTGATGTTTAATCTTTATTGTTGGACATAATGTTTAATCTTTATTGTTGGACATGATGTTTAATCTTTATTGTTGGACATAATGTTTAATCTCTATATCATTGGACACAATGTTTAATCTCTATATTGTTGGACATAATGTTTAATCTTTATTATTGGACATAATGTTATTTATTTCATTATTTATGACATCAAGAAGAAAATGCTGTAAGTTGTTACGACTTTTATCTAATCCCAACTGCAGTTTATTTTTTTACAATAAAATCAGTTTCAACAAATTAAATAAAAGTTAGCTCAAAGATCTGTTTATTTATTTATTGCATGATTTGCTAATTATTTAAAAGTGAACAAGTTAGCCTCTAAAGCCTCTGTGAGAGTTTAATGAACGGTACCTTTTGAATTTTTGCTGAATAAATATGGAGGAAACAGCTGTAAAGACATTAACAACCAGCATGACTGGAATGCCACTTGCATTTTCAAATGCAGTCAACATGGAAGAAACAGCTGTAGAGACTGCAACAACTGGCATGACTGAAATGGCACTGGCATTGTCAAATGCAGTCAGCATGGAAGAAACAGCTGTTGAGATTGCAGCATCTGGCAATGTCTGTCTAAGACCATAATGTTCACTCTGAGGAACATTCAGAGTGTGGAGATTGATGTTTTCGCTTCAGTTGTGCCACCACTTTCAACTCCTCTAATGAGGATGCAGACTATTTATCCTGCATTTTATTCAATTTGAACAGTGTTTCCTAATCAGACTATTTCCTGACACCAAATGCTGCCAAAAACAGCCATTGACAGGAAACTGGATGACATCAACCAAACTCTTACTGTCCTGTACAAAGAACAACCAGAATTAAAACCTACCTTGACCTACCTCTGTCATCCACTTACATGTAAAACCTACCTTGACCTACCTCTGTCATCCACTTGCAGTAACAAACAGCCCTAGCACTTCAGATACATGTAACTATTGTGACCATATCGACTAACTCATGAAGAAGTCATGAAGATGAAAACCAACTGCATGTATTTCAGTGTGACATTATTCATGCAGTATTCTTCTGTATCTTTTTCCCCTGAGTTATTTGAACCAGACACTTTACAGCATCTATACTCCTACAACAGTGACAACAAGACACCTACAACAACGGCAACAAGAAAAACAAGAAAGAACTCAACTATGACAAAAAGTCTTACCTGTAGAGGTATATTTTGTATATGTACCCAGAGATGTCAGACAGTGTTATTATTAATATTTGCTAAGACCAATGGAGCAGAACAAAACAGGAATTGATCACTAAATTATGTTGAGTCAAAATATATATAACGTAAAGTGGCTATGTTCTTTTCTGTAATATGGTGAGACATACAGTAGGTACCACTTTTCCGGCAGTGATTGCAATGTTGTGTAATATTTTCATTAATTTCATGTATCTTTAGCATCAGTCACTGTATTAAACTGAAAGCTTGCTTTCTCTGTCACCTGCCATAGCAGTATTGGTGTCATCACCATTAAGATTCAGTGTCACAGTTATATAATCACTGAACTTCATATTTTACAGCAGTCATGAAACTTGATCAAATTAAAATTTTGCAAGTAAGTAATGGGGTGGGGGGTCAGGGAAAATACATCATCGCATAGACATAAGTTGGACAACTTGTATCTCAGAACACTTCCTTGAATCATTGCTGAATTTTTTCCATGCAGATTTAAACAAAGATGAACCTCAAAATGACCAAAAAGCATATTTTTTATGTACATTGGTCCCAAATTGTAACAAAGGCTGAATTTCCAACATGAATAAACACCATAACATCATTTATGCTGAACATAACACTTATAATAGACATGCTTTAGACATGTTTTGAATAATGATGTAAGTCATTTGAAAATTTGCTAATAAAATGTCTAAAAAAAAATCATGGTAGCAAGAGTTTACATCGCATACTGACATGCTAGAAAGCGTTATTCTAGTGTTTGATATTATTCCTAACTTCTTCTTGTATAAGAAATGTAGACTATGACCCTTGTAGGTACATTTTGTTGTGGAAGTATATTCTAAGTGTACTTATGTCAGTTGCAAATAACTCCCCATGGTGATGATTGTTGGTTACTTCAAAATCGAGGTTGTTTCCATCATGCGTTGTGGAAGATCTTAAAATGTGTTATTGCAAAAGATTATTGCATTTATGAGTGTTTTATATTGCACTGTGCATTTATGAGTGTTTTATATTGCACTGTGCATTTATTTTTGGCCAAGCACTTTATGCTACAAATACAGTATTTTTTTATGATAAACTCATGAAGCCTGCTTTATAAACTGTTGGAAAATTAGGGTGGACTTATCTTCAGAAACAATGCTCATCAGTAAATACCATATTCGATGTAATTATCTGTACTGTGCACTTAAAAAATTATAATTTGGGAAATATAATTTCATGAGGGTGAAGCTTATGATAATAAACACATATTGTCGAGCTCATAAACATTTTGCTTACCACATGTATATATATACTAGAAGAGTTAGCTCTGTTTTTTCTTTGTTGTGAACTCACCGCCTTGGATGTTCATTCTCTCTCCCAATATGGTCACACTTGATAAAATACATGTAAGATTCACTTTTTAGGCTGATTTAATCCACAAAGTTATTGTAACATTATATCAGGCAAGCATGGTGGTAGGTTCTGAGAAAATCATGATATTCTAGGTAGATTTTAGCAGTTATCTCCCCCTCATAAGACTTGCTAGGATTGAGACATATGCTGTTGAAGTGGCCATTTTATGCAAGTTTTGACCCAAAAGAGGAGTGTGCACTTATTTAGGTATATATGGTATTTGCCAAAATTTGAAAACTTGGGGGATGGACTTGTAATCATGCAAAAATAACTGGCATGGTAAGTAATTTTGATGCACATGTGACATTACTGTCTGATCTCCACGGGCTTTCGTAATAACAAACAGTGTGAAAATATTCTCCTTTTTCTTATGTAATTTGAAATGCTTGTAAATTTATTATCTAAATTGTACATTTTAGTTTTGAATTTTGTTATTTCAGACAGAGGTAGTTTATTATGTTGTTGCAGAGATGAATCCTTGAAAGTTATTGACCTCCGAATGAACCAAGTCTCTCACACATTGTGGTAAGTTAATATTACCTGCAGTTTGATACAGGAATCACATATGGCTTTCCAAGTTCTAAGGTTTGTTGGAATATAAAGGACAAGTTCAAATCCAAAAGGTAAAGGACAAAGTCAAGTCCAAAAGGTCAAGGACAAAGTCAAGTCCAAAAGGCTGGTGGTTCAGAGTCTTGCTTAGTGTTCCAGATATGGCTGCAATGTTTACACATGTAAATGACTTAGTTTGGTATACTGCCTGTAAACCTTTACAACATTGGTAACCATGTAAACAAACATGCTTGTAGTACATTGGTGTTAGATGGTGGGCATGTCCAGGCAGTGCATCTTGTTGCATTATCAATGTTTTCATCATGTACATGGATGTAGTGGTACAAAACATTATCACTATGATCCTAAGAATATTTTACCTCAATTGTCAGAGATATTCAACAAGAACATGTCTTACAAAGCCTTTGTTCCAGAAAATGTTAGAACTTGGAAAATTGTGAATTATAGTTATTATTCTTACATTATTAATTACAGAATAAAGAGTTTATTTACAAATTACATTTAAAAAATGTTTTTTAATATTAAATGAAAAAAACATGTTTTGACTAAGTGTAGTAGTGCTGCTGTCACATTACTCAATTGCTCTTTTGATACGCAGAACAGAAAAGAATGGAACTGAAACTTTGTTTGGTATTAAATTAACAATGCTGTCCTTTATGTCCTGGAATCAAATGATCTGTTAAATTTCTTATTTTCAAGTTGTTTTTTTATGTCCTATTGTTTTTATTAAACAGTGAGGCAATTTGAAATCATATTTAAAGTTGTTTTTTTTTTATGTGCTGTTGTTTTTATCAAACAGTGAGGCAATTTGAAATCATATTTAAAGTTGTTGTTTTTTTATGTGCTGTTGTTTTTATCAAACAGTGAAGCAATTTGAAATCATATTTAAAGTTGTTTTTTTATGTGCTGTTGTTTTTATCAAACAATGAGGCAATTTGAAATCATATTTAAAGTTGTTTTTTATGTGCTGTTGTTTTTATCAAACAATGAGGCAATTTGAAATCATATTTAAAGTTGTTTTTGTATGTGCTATTGTTTTTATCAAACAGTGAGGCAATTTGAAATCATATTTAAAGTTGTTTTTTTTATGTGCTGTTGTTTTTATCAAACAATGAGGCAATTTGAAATCATATTTAAAGTTGGGTTTTTTTATGTGCTATTGTTTTTATCAAACAGTGAGGCAATTTGAAATCATATTTAAAGTTGTTTTTTTTATGTGCTGTTGTTTTTATCAAACAGTGAGGCAATTTGAAATCATATTTGAAGTTGGTTTTTTATGTGCTGTTGTTTTTATCAAACAGTGGGGCAATTTGAAATCATATTTAAAGTTGTTTTTTTATGTGCTGTTGTTTTTTATAAAACAGTGAGGCAATTTGAAATAATATTTAAAGTTTGAATGTTATAAACATAGAAGTTGAGACATAAAAGTTTATAACTATCACGATAATTTTTGTCTAAAAGTTCATGTCTTAATTGTAAAAACATGATGTATCTTATATATACTGTAATTTAATTTTCTTTTAATGTGGCTAGATACAGTCTGCATTTTCCAACATACATGTAAGATATATATTTATTAACTTGAATTTTTGCAATTTTGAGTTGGGCTGGTATTGAGTTTTGTGGAAAGAAAAAACATTAAAAAGAAAATTTAAATAAATCCTTTGTTATTTTTACTTTAAATGTTGTAAATATAAAAGTTAAAAATTGAAAGTTTACAAAAAACCCTGCAATTATTAATTTCCTAAATGTAATGTCTTTAATTCTAAAAACTGGATATAGCAAAAATCTCAAGTATAATTTAATTTTTGTTCCATATGACTGGATGCATTCCACATTTTTTAACACACACACACATATATATATATATATATATATATATATATATATATATATATATATATTATATATATATATATATATATATATATATATATATATATATATATATATATATATATATATATATTATATTATTGCTAGAATTTTTGCAATTTTCCATTATGCTCGTATTGAGTTTTGTGAAGAAAAAATAACATAGAAATGAAATGTAATTCAATCTTTTCTTTTTTCGAGAGAGGGAGAGAGGGTGACAACAAAGAAGGTTGAGCAGTTCAGGTTATATATATTGTGTCTTTAGATTTTATGAAATGTATGAGTAAAGAGTAAATTAGTTGGACATTCACCTGATAACATTCAATAATTATGGCCATTTTAGGTCTTGGTGTGTCAGATATTTCTTTCAGTGATGTTTGAAAGAAAAGTAACAATACAAAACATTTTTCCATAAATGTGGATAATGATGATGATAAATAAATAAATAAATAATTATTTGGAAACAAAATGGTCTGTATCTGTCTATGCCAGCACTCTATTCAATTGGTGCAATGTGGAGTTAATTGACATGTATTCTAAGACAAACTGAACCTATGTCATCTATTTGAAATCTCTGCTGACTCCTGACTGAAAATACTATATGGTTCTGTTTCTGAAATGACATGGGGGAAAAACAGAAAACTGAAAGAAGTCATTTGCTTGTGATAGATTTTGTATTTTTCTTTTTAAAATAGCATTTGAATGGATAGAGAAAGAAAGAGAGATCAGAAAAACTGTATCAAGGATACATGTTATCAATATCTGTGCAGTACAATGTAACTTTAGTACAAAAATATAAGGAATACAAATTTTAATCGTGGCTTACCTTGTTTTCACACTAGTGCATTGAGTCGGACAATTTCTAATGATCTTTTTAAAACCCCAGTACTTACATTTCTATATAGATGGGTGCTCTGGTCTATGTAATTGTTATGTATGATGTTTATATAATATTATAAATATTTTAGGAAATTATAAATGTTTCTTCACTTTAATATTTGCTTAAATCTTTATGTTTATCAGGAAAAACATGTTTAACTAGTGTCCTTGAATTAGGTTGTTTTGATCAATATGTTTTCTCAATTTGAAGGTCAAGGTTGATTTTTGTTTACAAGTAAAAATTCCATTAAGATGACACACATTCTAGAACATTCTGTCATGTGACCAATCTAGAACATTCTGTCATGTGACCAATCTTTATATATATCATGTTTGGTGGACATTTATTCAGTTTTGACATTACCATCAGTCTTGTAAAGAGCTATTACAGTTGTGAAAATTCATTCCAAATTCTAAGAGAGGAATTATTTTAAATATTCATTGGATTATAACAGTGCTCATAAACTTTTGGATTTTGGATTTTTAATTGATGATTTTGGAATTTAAGTGAACTTATTCAGATATTTTGGAATACTTCATTTTGACATCAGCACATCAAGATTTCTAGTACATCAGGACTTTGGAGACCATTAGCACATCATAACATTCAAGGACACAGCCGTATATTCGGAACATTCTATATTTAGGACTTGTGATTAGAACAATCATTCTTATTGGATTATTAGGATTTCAAAACACATTACTGTAAGTGACTTTTTGATTTTTCATTTTAATTATCTAGTAATAAATTGCTTGTTGGTTTTTTACTTGATTTGTTGGTTTCACTTTCTTTCTGTTACATTTTTCTTAGACCATAGAGTCGTAACAGTACCTCAAATGAGTCACTATGTTTGCAAAAGACCTAAGTAGTTTCCAGCAATTACTGCAATTTTTTCCAAATTTATTGCCATCTGCATTCACATTATCAGAATCTAACTGTGGGGTTTATATTTGGAACATAAGGGGTTGTGGATCAGTAAGGCTGGGTAAATCAATCAGTGAAAAATTTATTTGGCATGGATGGAACTCAGACAGACAGAGAGACAGACAAGCAAAGAGACATGTACTAAGAAAAAAAATTAGAAACAGGAGGAAGCAAAGCAACAGTACAAATAAATCCAATGCAACTCTTACAACAAGACATAAAGCATATATAAATTTTCTTACGGGCAGCATTATTTGTATTTAAATATTGCAGATCCACTGCTCCGATTCAATTGGAATAACATTTATTTTGTGAACAGCATCAAATATTTTATCCAGATGTGATAAAAAATCTAAATTAGCTTAAACTGCAAAGACTCATTTATGTATGATGAACTGTCAGAAGATACATTATTGTCTCTTCTTAGTAAGATGTAATCAACATGTTGTCTTTGTGAATTTTACAATTGTATGCCTTTCTTCAATTTTTCTTTTAAAATATTTCTTAAAATATAAGCTACATTCAGGACACATTTAAGCATGACCACATGTGTATGAATATTTAGGTATGAGCATTAGGGACCACTTGATAATAACATAATGACGTCTAGTACACCTATGTTTCATACTCAAGATCTTGAAGTTCCATCTCCCATGAAACCACATGTATGTCGAACTTAGATCATTGCTCTTTCTAAATATGTAAAAATTGCAAATCCATAAATTATGCTATAAGTCCCTTTTCTCATAGAGAGAGAGAGGCAGTCTGTGACAAGCTATGAAAGTTGCGCTAGTTATCATTGATTTTAAATCTTATGCTTTTAGTTTATTCGTGCTATTTATGGAACTTGAGCATATGGTTTAAAATGTAACCTGTTAATATACAATAGATTGGTCCTGTATATTGGACTCGTATCATGTAAACTACTTTAAAGATACACCATATTGGTCCTATTTATGGGACTGAGATCATTTAAACTACTGTAAAGATACACCATATTGGTCCTATTTATGGGACTGAGATCATTTAAACTACTGTAAAGGTACACCAGATTTGTCCTATTTATGGGACTCAGATCATGTAAACTACCTTAAAGGTACACTAGATTGGTCCTGTTTATGGGATTCAGATCATGTAAACTGCTGTAAAGGTACACCAGATTGGTCCTATTTATGAAACTCAGATCATGTAAACTACAGTAAAGGTACACCAGATTGGTCCTATTTATGAAACTCAGATCATGTAAACTACAGTAAAGGTACACCAGATTGGTCCTATTTATGAAACTCAGATCATGTAAACTACTATAAAGGTACACCAGATTGGTCCTATTTATGAAACTCAGATCATGTAAACTACTGTAAAGATACACCAGATTGGTCCTATTTATGAAACTCAGATCATGTAAACTACTGTAAAGATACACCAGATTGGTCCTATTTATGAAACTCAGATCATGTAAACTACTGTACAGATACACCAGATTGGTCCTATTTATGAAACTCAGATCATGTAAACTACAGTAAAGGTACACCAGATTGGTCCTATTTATGAAACTCAGATCATGTAAACTACTGTAAAGGTACACCAGATTGGTCCTATTTATGAAACTCAGATCATGTAAACTGCTGTAAAGATACACCAGATTGGTCCTATTTATGAAACTCAGATCATGTAAACTACTATAAAGGTACACCAGATTGGTCCTATTTATGAAACTCAGCTCATGTAAACTACTGTACAGATACACCAGATTGGTCCTATTTATGAAACTCAGATCATGTAAACTACAGTAAAGGTACACCAGATTGGTCCTATTTATGAAACTCAGATCATGTAAACTGCTGTAAAGATACACCAGATTGGTCCTATTTATGAAACTCAGATCATGTAAACTACTATAAAGGTACACCAGATTGGTCCTATTTATGAAACTCAGATCATGTAAACTACTGTAAAGATACACTAGATTGGTCCTACTTATGAAACTCAGATCATGTAAACTACTGTACAGATACACCAGATTGGTCCTATTTATGGGACTCAGATCATGTAAACTACTATAAAGGTACACCAGATTGGTCCTATTTATGGGACTCAGATCATGTAAACTACAGTAAAGGTACACCAGATTGGTCCTATTTATGGGACTCAGATCATGTAAACTACAGTAAAGGTACACCAGATTGGTCCTATTTATGGGACTCAGATCATGTAAACTACTATAAAGGTACACCAGATTGGTCCTATTTATGAAACTCAGATCATGTAAACTACTATAAAGGTACACCAGATTGGTCCTATTTATGGGACTCAGATCATGTAAACTACTATAAAGGTACACCAGATTGGTCCTATTTATGAAACTCAGATCATGTAAACTACAGTAAAGGTACACCAGATTGGTCCTATTTATGGGACTCAGATCATGTAAACTACTATAAAGGTACACCAGATTGGTCCTATTTATGAAACTCAGATCATGTAAACTACAGTAAAGGTACACCAGATTGGTCCTATTTATGGGACTCAGATCATGTAAACTACTATAAAGGTACACCAGATTGGTCCTATTTATGAAACTCAGATCATGTAAACTACTATAAAGGTACACCAGATTGGTCCTATTTATGGTACTCAGATCATGTAAACTACAGTAAAGGTACACCAGATTGGTCCTATTTATGGGACTCAGATCATGTAAACTACTATAAAGGTACACCAGATTGGTCCTATTTATGGGACTCAGATCATGTAAACTACAGTAAAGGTACACCAGATTGGTCCTATTTATGGGACTCAGATCATGTAAACTACTATAAAGGTACACCAGATTGGTCCTATTTATGGGACTCAGATCATGTAAACTACTATAAAGGTACACCAGATTGGTCCTATTTATGAAACTCAGATCATGTAAACTACTGTACAGATACACCAGATTGGTCCTATTTATGGGACTCAGATCATGTAAACTACTATAAAGGTACACCAGATTGGTCCTATTTATGAAACTCAGATCATGTAAACTACTGTACAGGTACACCAGATTGGTCCTATTTATGAAACTCAGATCATGTAAACTACAGTAAAGGTACACCAGATTGGTCCTATTTATGGGACTCAGATCATGTAAACTACTATAAAGGTACACCAGATTGGTCCTATTTATGGGACTCAGATCATGTAAACTACAGTAAAAGTACACCAGATTGGTCCTATTTATGGGACTCAGATCATGTAAACTACAGTAAAGGTACACCAGATTGGTCCTATTTATGGGACTCAGATCATGTAAACTACTATAAAGGTACACCAGATTGGTCCTATTTATGAAACTCAGATCATGTAAACTACTGTACAGATACACCAGATTGGTCCTATTTATGGGACTCAGATCATGTAAACTACTATAAAGGTACACCAGATTGGTCCTATTTATGAAACTCAGATCATGTAAACTACAGTACAGGTACACCAGATTGGTCCTATTTATGAAACTCAGATCATGTAAACCACAGTAAAGGTACACCAGATTGGTCCTATTTATGGGACTCAGATCATGTAAACTACTATAAAGGTACACCAGATTGGTCCTATTTATGAAACTCAGATCATGTAAACTACTATAAAGGTACACCAGATTGGTCCTATTTATGGGACTCAGATCATGTAAACTACAGTAAAGGTACACCAGATTGGTCCTATTTATGAAACTCAGATCATGTAAACTACTGTACAGATACACCAGATTGGTCCTATTTATGGGACTCAGATCATGTAAACTACTATAAAGGTACACCAGATTGGTCCTATTTATGGGACTCAGATCATGTAAACTACTATAAAGGTACACCAGATTGGTCCTATTTATGGAACTCAGATCATGTAAACTACTATAAAGGTACACCAGATTGGTCCTATTTATGAAACTCAGATCATGTAAACTACTGTACAGATACACCAGATTGGTCCTATTTATGGGACTCAGATCATGTAAACTACTATAAAGGTACACCAGATTGGTCCTATTTATGGGACTCAGATCATGTAAACTACTATAAAGGTACACCAGATTGGTCCTATTTATGGGACTCAGATCATGTAAACTACTATAAAGGTACACCAGATTGGTCCTATTTATGGGACTCAGATCATGTAAACTACAGTAAAGGTACACCAGATTGGTCCTATTTATGGGACTCAGATCATGTAAACTGCTATAAAGGTACACCAGATTGGTCCTATTTATGGGACTCAGATCATGTAAACTACAGTAAAGGTACACCAGATTGGTCCTATTTATGAAACTCAGATCATGTAAACTACTGTACAGATACACCAGATTGGTCCTATTTATGAAACTCAGATCATGTAAACTACTGTAAAGGTACACCAGATTGGTCCTATTTATGGGACTCAGATCATGTAAACTACTGTACAGATACACCAGATTGGTCCTATTTATGAAACTCAGATCATGTAAACTACTATAAAGGTACACTAGATTGGTCCTATTTATGGGACTCAGATCATGTAAACTACTATAAAGGTACACCAGATTGGTCCTATTTATGAAACTCAGATCATGTAAACTACTGTACAGATACACCAGATTGGTCCTATTTATGAAACTCAGATCATGTAAACTACTGTAAAGGTACACCAGATTGGTCCTATTTATGAAACTCAGATCATGTAAACTACTGTAAAGGTACACCAGATTGGTCCTATTTATGGGACTGAGATCATTTAAACTACTGTAAAGATACACCATATTGGTCCTATTTATGGGACTGAGATCATTTAAACTACTGTAAAGGTACACCAGATTTGTCCTATTTATGGGACTCAGATCATGTAAACTACCTTAAAGGTACACTAGATTGGTCCTGTTTATGGGATTCAGATCATGTAAACTGCTGTAAAGGTACACCAGATTGGTCCTATTTATGAAACTCAGATCATGTAAACTACAGTAAAGGTACACCAGATTGGTCCTATTTATGAAACTCAGATCATGTAAACTACAGTAAAGGTACACCAGATTGGTCCTATTTATGAAACTCAGATCATGTAAACTACTATAAAGGTACACCAGATTGGTCCTATTTATGAAACTCAGATCATGTAAACTACTGTACAGATACACCAGATTGGTCCTATTTATGAAACTCAGATCATGTAAACTACTGTAAAGATACACCAGATTGGTCCTATTTATGAAACTCAGATCATGTAAACTACTGTACAGATACACCAGATTGGTCCTATTTATGAAACTCAGATCATGTAAACTACAGTAAAGGTACACCAGATTGGTCCTATTTATGAAACTCAGATCATGTAAAACTACTGTAAAGGTACACCAGATTGGTCCTATTTATGAAACTCAGATCATGTAAACTGCTGTAAAGATACACCAGATTGGTCCTATTTATGAAACTCAGATCATGTAAACTACTATAAAGGTACACCAGATTGGTCCTATTTATGAAACTCAGATCATGTAAACTACTGTACAGATACACCAGATTGGTCCTATTTATGAAACTCAGATCATGTAAACTACAGTAAAGGTACACCAGATTGGTCCTATTTATGAAACTCAGATCATGTAAACTGCTGTAAAGATACACCAGATTGGTCCTATTTATGAAACTCAGATCATGTAAACTACTATAAAGGTACACCAGATTGGTCCTATTTATGAAACTCAGATCATGTAAACTACTGTAAAGATACACTAGATTGGTCCTACTTATGAAACTCAGATCATGTAAACTACTGTACAGATACACCAGATTGGTCCTATTTATGGGACTCAGATCATGTAAACTACTATAAAGGTACACCAGATTGGTCCTATTTATGGGACTCAGATCATGTAAACTACAGTAAAGGTACACCAGATTGGTCCTATTTATGAAACTCAGATCATGTAAACTACAGTAAAGGTACACCAGATTGGTCCTATTTATGGGACTCAGATCATGTAAACTACTATAAAGGTACACCAGATTGGTCCTATTTATGAAACTCAGATCATGTAAACTACAGTAAAGGTACACCAGATTGGTCCTATTTATGGGACTCAGATCATGTAAACTACTATAAAGGTACACCAGATTGGTCCTATTTATGAAACTCAGATCATGTAAACTACTATAAAGGTACACCAGATTGGTCCTATTTATGGGACTCAGATCATGTAAACTACAGTAAAGGTACACCAGATTGGTCCTATTTATGGGACTCAGATCATGTAAACTACAGTAAAGGTACACCAGATTGGTCCTATTTATGAAACTCAGATCATGTAACCTACTGTACAGATACACCAGATTGGTCCTATTTATGAAACTCAGATCATGTAAACTACTATAAAGGTACACCAGATTGGTCCTATTTATGAAACTCAGATCATGTAAACTACTGTACAGATACACCAGATTGGTCCTATTTATGAAACTCAGATGATGTAAACTACTATAAAGGTACACTAGATTGGTCCTATTTATGGGACTCAGATCATGTAAACTACTATAAAGGTACACCAGATTGGTCCTATTTATGAAACTCAGATCATGTAAACTACTGTACAGATACACCAGATTGGTCCTATTTATGAAACTCAGATCATGTAAACTACTGTAAAGGTACACCAGATTGCTCCTATTTATGGGACTGAGATCATGTAAACTACTGTAAAGGTACACCAGATTGGTCCTATTTATGAAACTCAGATCATGTAAACTACTGTACAGATACACCAGATTGGTCCTATTTATGAAACTCAGATCATGTAAACTACTATAAAGGTACACCAGATTGGTCCTATTTATGGGACTCAGATCATGTAAACTACAGTAAAGGTACACCAGATTGGTCCTATTTATGGGACTCAGATCATGTAAACTACTATAAAGGTACACCAGATTGGTCCTATTTATGGCACTCAGATCATGTAAACTACAGTAAAGGTACACCAGATTGGTCCTATTTATGGGACTCAGATCATGTAAACTACTATAAAGGTACACCAGATTGGTCCTATTTATGGGACTCAGATCATGTAAACTACTATAAAGGTACACCAGATTGGTCCTATTTATGAAACTCAGATCATGTAAACTACTGTACAGATACACCAGATTGGTCCTATTTATGGGACTCAGATCATGTAAACTACTATAAAGGTACACCAGATTGGTCCTATTTATGAAACTCAGATCATGTAAACTACTATAAAGGTACACCAGATTGGTCCTATTTATGAAACTCAGATCATGTAAACTACTGTACAGATACACCAGATTGGTCCTATTTATGAAACTCAGATCATGTAAACTACAGTAAAGGTACACCAGATTGGTCCTATTTATGAAACTCAGATCATGTAAACTACAGTAAAGGTACACCAGATTGGTCCTATTTATGGGACTCAGATCATGTAAACTACTATAAAGGTACACCAGATTGGTCCTATTTATGGGACTCAGATCATGTAAACTACTATAAAGGTACACTAGATTGGTCCTATTTATGGGACTCAGATCATGTAAACTACAGTAAAGGTACACCAGATTGGTCCTATTTATGGGACTCAGATCATGTAAACTACTATAAAGGTACACCAGATTGGTCCTATTTATGGGACTCAGATCATGTAAACTACTGTACAGATACACCAGATTGGTCCTATTTATGGGACTCAGATCATGTAAACTACTATAAAGGTACACCAGATTGGTCCTATTTATGAAACTCAGATCATGTAAACTACTGTACAGATACACCAGATTGGTCCTATTTATGGGACTCAGATCATGTAAACTACTATAAAGGTACACCAGATTGGTCCTATTTATGAAACTCAGATCATGTAAACTACAGTAAAGGTACACCAGATTGGTCCTATTTATGGGACTCAGATCATGTAAACTACTATAAAGGTACACCAGATTGGTCCTATTTATGGGACTCAGATCATGTAAACTACTATAAAGGTACACCAGATTGGTCCTATTTATGGGACTCAGATCATGTAAACTACTATAAAGATACACCAGATTGGTCCTATTTATGGGACTCAGATCATGTAAACTACTATAAAGGTACACCAGATTGGTCCTATTTATGAAACTCAGATCATGTAAACTACTATAAAGGTACACCAGATTGGTCCTATTTATGAAACTCAGATCATGTAAACTACTGTACAGATACACCAGATTGGTCCTATTTATGGGACTCAGATCATGTAAACTACTATAAAGGTACACCAGATTGGTCCTATTTATGAAACTCAGATCATGTAAACTACTGTAAAGGTACACCAGATTGGTCCTATTTATGAAACTCAGATCATGTAAACTACTGTACAGATACACCAGATTGGTCCTATTTATGAAACTCAGATCATGTAAACTACTATAAAGGTACACTAGATTGGTCCTATTTATGAAACTCAGATCATGTAAGCTACTGTAAAGGTACACTAGATTGGTCCTACTTATGAAACTCAGATCATGTAATCTGCTGTAAATTTGCACCAGATTGGTCCAATATATTTTCGATTCAGATCATGTAAACTACAGTAAAGGTACACTAGATTGGTCCTACTTATGGGATTCAGATGTACGGTTTATCTTTTAAACTAGCAAGTTACTTGAATGCAGACAAATATTCGAATGAATTGTGTTTGAGTTTCCAAAAATTTACTATAACCAATAAATCAATGTTTACTGTATGTTTTCATATGGAAGTATGACCATTGACATGTACATTAATAAATTTCAAGGGAGGTAAATAAGGAGGCTGGTTATGTAATGTAGAAATTATGCATCTTTGGGCTGTTAGAAAAAGGGAAATGGGTAGAGGTAAAGACTCCTTTTCAGAGCCTTCTCCACTAGCTGACAAATAATAGCAACATGATAAAATTTAGAACAGTTTGGATTACCCCACTACTCGTATTTAATTCACTCAAGTGACTTTTGACTTTTGACATCTCCCACCACCCTTTAATTCTGGAACAGCTCTTACCTGCTCTGTCTACTATTATTATAAATAATGACAAGGAGGCATATTGATTTTGTGCCATCTGTCTGTCTGCCCATCTGTCACATTTTTTTGTGACCAAGATAGCTTAAAAACTATTGCATAATACCAGACCAAATATGATATTTAGATTCATGTACCTTTTTGGGTTCTCAAGACTGGATTAAAATCTGGTGATTAAAGCCTCATTTGTCAGTATTTTACACATTTATAGGCTTTTTAGACTGAGTTTTTTAAAACAAAAAAGTCTTCTAAACACATTTAAGACCAATGAAATTTGGTATATTTATTTGTGTTATTATGTATATAACCTGATTAGATTTTCAGGCCATAATATAAATTTTTGCATTTTTTACATATTTGTAAACTTTTTGTACTTAGACATTTTGACCAAAACCTTGTAAGCATGATTACATAACAATCATTTGAGGTAGACAGCATTTGGTAGGGTTAGACAGCATTTGGTAGGGTTCTTTATATTAATATGTAAATGACTGGATTAGATTTTCAGGCCATTTTAGCAATTCTTTCCATATTTTACAGATTTTTAAACCTTTTAGAC
This sequence comes from Margaritifera margaritifera, assembly GCA_029931535.1. NCBI lineage: Eukaryota > Metazoa > Mollusca > Bivalvia > Unionida > Margaritiferidae > Margaritifera > Margaritifera margaritifera. Next base: position 2,403,752 of record JAQPZY010001465.1, read on the forward strand.
TTGGACAGATTTTGAGAAAAACCTTGTTAGTATGATTTAGCAAAACCCACTTAAGTTGGACAAATGTAATTTGATGAACACATTTGTATTCATGTATATATTTTATTAGATTTTCTAGCAATTACAGCAATTTTTCAATTTTTTACCCATTTTTTAAAACTTTGGACAGAAACCTTATTAACATGATGTAGTAAAAATCCATTCGAGGTTGACAGATGAAATTTGACTTGCATGTTTGTAGATCACTTGATTAGATTGTAATGCCATTATAGCAATTTTCTAAGTCTTCTTTTTTCTTTAAAAAAAAATGTGTCTTGGACTTTTTTGGTCTGCAGTGTTTTGCAAACACAAATCTTGTTTTTGTTTTTTCTTTCTTTATGGTTCAGGATTTTAGCCTGCTGAACCCTCGTTTGGATAAATGTCAAGCCTATCCATAAACATATGCCAAGCTAAAGCTTTCTGTATGCTACTTAAATTGACCAAACTGTTTCTTGAGAGAGATGAAGACTATCCAGACCTTAAAAGTCACCAATTTTTTATATCACACTCCTAACAAATTTTAATTTGATTCACCTTTTTAGATTTGTCCTTATTTTCTATCAAGTACCATTGTCACAGAGTGACATTAATTGTCATCATGGGGTGGTGGGAGATGTACATTTAAAAAAAAAAAAATCACTCCTAGTTGAGTCTTCTGTTCAAATTCATTGCAGTCCAGTTGTTATTAAGTTTCATTGAAATCTATTTGTTTATACAGGAGGGTTAAGTTCCACATCAAATAATATGATTAATAATTCTATTTCAGTGCGGACTCTTTTCGAGTGTCTTGTGATTGGTCTAGAGCTGTATTCAGGTTTGTATATAGCATTTTCATACCGTACAACAAAATGTACTCACTTATAAGTTGGGTCCAACTGCAAACAACATAGACCCTGATCGGCCATGTGCTGGAAGATCGGGGTCTATTTTGTTTGTTCTACTGATTACTACTGACAAACTGCATAGACCCAGATCTGCTATTGCATTATGTGATGGCAGATCTGGATCTTCGCAGTTTGCAGTTGGACCTGATTTATAAGCGAGTATATACGGTACTCTTCTCCTTGTTTATCCATCTGTCTATTCAGTTAAGTTTTGCATTTAGGTCCGTGAGTGGGTTATTGTTTTCCATGAACTCATTTCTAGTTTGTACCTTAAGTCATAGATGTAGGTGTATAGCTAACAATTGTTTACATTTAATTATAGGTAACAATTGTTTATTTTTAATTATAGCTAACAAGTAGCATCAACTTCTTAAAAGTTCCTTCTCAGAAGTGGTTCAACTGTTTTCAAGTTGTAAATCTAACTGCAAGTCCAGGCATTATATTTTATTTGTAAATCTAACTTGGATCATACAAAGTCCTACTACAAGAATCACTTGAGAAAGTTCAACCCTAATTGACCATATTTGTACTAATAGATCTGAAAATGTAAGTGAAGTTTGTGTACCTATGTATACAATAAGTGATCACTATCCTGTGTGTATCAATAGACATTTGCCCAAATTCATCATTAACTGACATCGTGCAATAAAATATAGAGATTTTCACAACTTTCGAGAAGAAAATTTTCTTAAAGATCTTAATTTGATGCTTTATAATGATATTATGAATATTCCAAATGTTAATATTGCATTAGACACTTGGTAGAAACTTCTCTTTAGAGTATTAGACTGTCATGCTCTTTGTCTGACCTAACATATTAAACATGAGCTACAGCCTAAATGGATGACTAAAAAATTACAAAAAGCAAGGTTCAAAAGAGATAAATCCCATAAAATTAAGGACTGAGAAAAGTACAAAAACGGCAAAATATAGCTACATGCTACGTACATAAAGTAAAGATGACTGTTGTAAACTAGCAATAGAGAGGACTATTAATGTTAGTTCATTATGGCAATATCTCAAAGAATTTAATCCCTCCCCAAACCATCCAATGACTATTAATGTTAGTTCATTATCTCATAGAATTTAGTTCCTCCCCAAACCATCCAATGTGCCAGGCCAACTTAACCACAATGTACACTCTGACATGAGAAATATTAAAATGTAGTCAAAACACAATAAAATAGTTATAGACGAATCAAAAACAAAATGTATGGTAATAGCCTCATTCAGAGATAGTTCTGAGTTTGACAATAAATGGCCAAGTGATTGAAAATGTCAAAGAGGGAAAGCTTTTAGCAGTGATAGTTGAATGGGATTTAAAGTTGAATAAACGTGGATGACTATGTCTGTAAATCTGTTACAAGTAAATGACTTTGTTAAGTAAAATTAGGAAATACCTACCCAAACAACCTAAAAAAATGTACTATGATGTCTCCATTTTGTAAGTTATTGACTATTGTTTGCCATTATGGGGAAACTGCATTAAAAGTTATTTAGTTGGAATAAACAAAATTCAGAGGTGAGGCAATTGCTTAATTTTGGATGCTCCTTTTGACAAACCATCTGAAATTCTATTCCATGAATTGAAATGGCAGAAATTAAGTGACAGAATAAACTTTATAAATCATTAATTGTTTATAGATGTGTAAACTGTAATATGCCAGATTACACGAAAGAACTTATTGACCAAAAAATGGGCCCCATATTTGAAAAATCAACCTCACAAAATCACTTGAAAATTCCAAAACCCAATACTGAACAGTTTAGGTGTAGTTTGAAATATTCTTGAGCAAGGATATGGAATTCTTTGCTTGCACATGTTAAAGCAGCAAAATGTGTTGAAACTGTTAAAGAAAAATAAATTACTGTAATGATGGTAAGTCTTGGTACACTACAAGTCTTGGGACACCATTAATTATTTTAAAAATTAATTTTTTTATGACCTATTAAAGTTGGAACATGAAATTATAGCAATTTGTTCATGTACTAAAGCCTTGGGACACCTTAGACATTTTTTTTTTGGTACTGATCGCTTGGCATATTTTATCGATCGTAAAGTTATTTAAAAAGAAAAAAAAAAGACTGGTTGTTAAGGGACTATCATTATGAACTATTGATGGAAATGTTACAAATTAATATAATTTGTTTGAAAAATCAATAAAAATAGTTAATTTTCCTGTTTACTTATAATTTCTACCTATTTCAAATATGTATAATTTCATCGGACAATGACAAGCATTGTGCATTAGCTGCATTAGCACAATATTGTAACCATATTAACAGTAACTTCTCCTATTGAAAGTTTATGCATTATTGCATTAAAATTGTCAAAAGTCACCAGTAATTACCTTATTTGCTGGCCTATAAGTCGATACTTTTTGACCTGAAAGTCTTGGCTTCATCTTATACTCTGAATCAACTTATATATGGATTATGTCAATGACATTGCTCTGTAATCGGCAAAATCGAAAATTGTCAAAATCGAAAACAGGTCCCACAGCTGTACCAATTCTTGTTCAATTACCATGTCAGTAAATTATTATAAACTAATATGATGGCTTTTATATTATAAGTTTTATCATTATTTAGTATACATTTGTATGTGTTTGTATTTTCTGATTTTGCCAACAGATAATAAAAGAAAACAATTAAAGAGTTCACAGTTCACGGGCTGCATAACACACTTACAGTCTATACTCTATAGAGTCCTGTACTTAATAATAGCATATCGTTTGTTCCTAAAAAAAAATATGAAAGATTTTGCTGTATTCATCTTTTTTTTACCATACATCATTCTTCCTTATCACATTTTAACCATCGGTCCATCGATATTTTATTTACCAGTATTTTATTTGACGCACTCGAGCAATTTCCGGATGATCATTTTCATTGATATAATTGATCCCACAAAGGGATATAATCCATATTAACAACTCGAGTGTTCGATGAATATTTATAAAATAACATAGATTAAATACATGATTATCATATATTCACAATACTGTCATATATTCACTAAAGAATGCCCTTAATATAGCTTAAAATTCAGAAATAGAGATGGACTATTTGTAGATCATCAGTGATCCATTTTTAGTTTTGCATTTCAGCTTAAAGCAAAATGTAATATCAACACATTACCCATATTCATTTTTAACCAGCTGTTATTTCAGCATCTCTCTTTGATTATACTGGTAATTGATAAATTGGTCTTTGGTTTCTGACAGTCTGATAATTGGCAGATGGTCAACTGTATAGTATAGCAATTTCTCATAGTCACATAATTAAACATAAGTTTTGGGTTTACCATGTAAGTTTCACATAAATTTGAGCATATAAAAAAAATTACGATAATTTTAGTTTCTATATGACATATAGTTAAAACTGTCCAGGTGTCTAACAATTCGGGTCTAAAGTCAGAAGCACCAAACAATCCAGGTGAAATTTCACAACAATTATTCATATGTTGCCTTTAATAAGATTGGACAGCAGGATATTGAACATGAAATAATCAACTAGCAATAGCTGATCAACAGGCAAAACCTTACAGTGTGACTGTTCCTTGATGAGGTTACCAAGATTTGTATGGTTAAGCTACTACTCTCTGTGGAAAGTTTAGAAGACTTCAACACAAGCTTTCAACACCCCTTTTCTATAAAATATTTTTTAACTGTCTCTTTTCTTTTCATGCACTGTCTTTTATAAGATTTTTTTTACATAAGTTCTTTTTCTTCTTATTTTGGACCCTTTTTACATGCCTGCCATAAGGCAGAGAGTATAATGTTATAGTAAAGTCAGTCCGTATGTACATCTGTTCATTCACAATTTTTTTCCATGTGATAACTTAAGATATGCTTGACATATTTTCACCAAGCTCTGCGGATGGGCTGCTCTGTAGGAGAGAATTATAGATCAAGGTCAGTGACCAGCAGTAGCAAAATGGTTTCCATGCAGCAGCATGTGAACCTTCACCTGAACTTTGCAGATGAGTTTCCCTGTATGATATAAAGAAGTCATTTGATATGGGGATCTGAGGTCAAAGTTTTCATAATTTTAGAAAAAAAATATTTCCACAGAGCGACTTGAGTTTCAACCAAATGTACTTTCGTTAAAACATGTATGTTTCCTTGATGACACTAAAAAGCCTTTTGATTAATTTTACATCTGAGGTCAAAGGTTGAGGTTGCTGTGATGAAGGAAAATACAATTTTGCATAATGACTTGAGTTCTACTGTACATATCATTCACCATACTTTACAGGTAAGTTGCCTTCAATGAGACAAAGAAGCCTAATGATTTGAGGATTGAAAGGTCAAGGTCAGGGCCACCATGACCTTTTACAAGACAGGTGGTGGGTATAATATGTACTATTTGCACTTATCCGAGATTGAAAAATTTTCATTCATATGTTTGTTTGCTTATTCATTCATTCATTCATTTTAGTCCTGATGCAAGTTATGCCATGGCTGGGTCAGCAGATGGATCGGTGTTCATCTGGAATGTTGAGAAGAAGAAAGTGGAAAAAGTCCTCAAAGAACACAAGTAAGAATCATCTACATCAGTATCAGAAAAAAAATGCAAACAATAGCTGCAACAATTGATTTCAACCAGGTTGAGTAGGTACATTCTCCCAGTTGTTGTTAAAAAAAAGAAACTTTAACAAACTGACAAGAGGCCCAAGTTGGCCTGATATTGCATGCTGAGCAAACTTATATTGTAAGAACACAACCCTATGTTATCTATCACCCATTCCTTGTATCATACTGATTGTACCTATTCTACTATTCTCTTAAAAAAATCTCTCTTTAATTAAAGGAATTATAAATATGCATAGAACTCACTCATGATCCAAGATCTTGATGATGTAAACCAAGTTACCAAGCTGTATCAAAATCAAATGTCTCTAGGTAGGTAACAAGTTTAGCCTAGCAGGTGGCAATCACCTCATTAAATATGTGCAGATCTTACTTAAGGTAGAATCTCTCTATGAACACGATGTTGAACACAATGTTGTAGGCTTATTTACCAAGTCTGAACAAAATCTGAATGAAATTCAGTGACCGGAATTGTAACAAGCTCAGCCACTCAGAAACAAGATTGCCTTGTAAATATGTGTAGATCTTGCTCATGATCAAACTCATCCAACATCTTTATGACATAAGACTATTAAACAAGGTTGATCAAAATCCTATAAAAAAATATATGTTCTCTTGAGTATCAACAAGCGAGGCCAGGTTGTGGTCTCTTGAGTAATATTAAGCTCGGCCAGGTTGTGGTCTCTTGAGTAATATTAAGCTAGGCCATGTTGTGGTCTCTTGAGTAATAATAAGCTAGTCCAGGTTGTGGTCTCTTGAGTAATAATAAGCTAGTCCAGGTTGTGGTCTCTTGAGTAATAATAAGCTAGTCCAGGTTGTGGTCTCTTGAGTAATAATAAGCTAGTCCAGGTTGTGGTCTCTTGAGTAATAATAAGCTAGGCCAGGTTGTGGTCTCTTGAGTAATAATAAGCTAGGCCAGGTTGTGGTCTCTTGAGTAATAATAAGCTAGGCCAGGTTGTGGTCTCTTGAGTAATAATAAGCTAGGCCAGGTTGTGGTCTCTTGAGTAATAATAAGCTAGGCCAGGTTGTGGTCTCTTGAGTAATATTAAGCTAGGACAGGTTGTGGTCTCTTGAGTAATAATAAGCTAGTCCAGGTTGTGGTCTCTTGAGTAATAATAAGCTAGTCCAGGTTGTGGTCTCTTGAGTAATATAAAGCTAGTCCAGGTTGTGGTCTTTTGAGTAATATTAAGCTAGTCCAGGTTGTGGTCTCTTGAGTAATATAAAGCTAGTCCAGGTTGTGGTCTCTTGAGTAATATTAAGCTAGTCCAGGTTGTGGTCTCTTGAGTAATATTAAGCTAGTCCAGGTTGTGGTCTCTTGAGTAATAATAAGCTAGTCCAGGTTGTGGTCTCTTGAGTAATAATAAGCTAGGCCATGTTGTGGTCTCTTGAGTAATAATAAGCTAGTCCAGGTTGTGGTCTCTTGAGTAATAATAAGCTAGGCCTGGTTGTGGTCTCTTGAGTAAATAAGCTAGTCCAGGTTGCAAGATCACCTCATTATTGTGCAGAGGCCTTGTTCACAATGAAACATATCCAAAATCTCAATGATATTTAATGATATTAGCTAATCAACAAAGTTTTTTAAAAATTGGGTAAAAAAATCTGTGTTTCCATTGGGAAGAAGCTCAACCAATTAGATGCACATCATTAATAGGCATGGATCTTGGTCATTATGGACATTGGCTGAGATCTTGATGATATAAGGCTATATCCCAAGTTTGATCAAAATTAGACCAGAAATATCTCCTCAGAGTGATAGCAAGCTCAGCCAATCATAATGGATGCAAGGTTATTAAATAATGCTTTATGACCTTAACAACAGCGATCTCATTTATTTTGGGGAGATTGTTGAATTCCAATTTTGGCAAGAAGTTTAATTTAATGCAGATGACAACCAACACATAATAATCCTGTACAAATTGGCATTCTTGATACCACTGTAAATGATGAGAGAGAAAGATGGAGATAAAGTGTGGATGCCTCTATGATCAAAAATGTTCCCCATGGCCAATTAATTATTCGAATCTGTTTAGTGCTACTTTAATTATTTTTGTAGAAAATTGGTAGAAAATACCTAATTAACCTGTTTAAAATTGCTTTTAAATACAGTCAGATCTTTTTAATCTGACTTCCATGCATGAATTTTTGGATAGAGGAAATGAATTTGTGAAAGTGATGAAGATTTTACCCATTTATACAACAGTCATGCTATTGATTAGGGTTAGGGTTACACAACAGTCAGGTTATTGGGTTTGGGTTATGGTTATACAAGTCAGGTTATTGGGTTATGGTTATACAAGTCAGGTTATTGGGATATGGTTATACAAGTCAGGTTATTTTGTTATGTTATACAACAGTCAGGTTATTGGGTTATAGTTATACAACAGTCAGGTTATTATGAGCTTTTCAACATAAACTTTTTTATCAGTGAGACTAGTCATTACTTGAAAATGTTGGTTTTAAATTAATGCACAAAAAGCAAACTTTCAATTCTGAAGAATTTAAAAATTTCTATAGGGATTAGTTGATCTATTTTTTTCTATAACACATGTACAGAGTAATATCCCATAACAGTTACCTCCCTTTAACAAGGCAACTCTCAATTCCAGCCTGATAATAACTTATCCTAGTATTTAGTTTATTGATATGTATTCTACCTCCATTAAACAGCCACCTATCTTCCAAAGCCAAAACTGATCCTTCCCTCTGGGTGGCTGGTAAACATAGGCTGCTGATGCAAGTTTTCCTACCATCACATATTTGCTTAATTACTACAGAATAGATATATTCAGTAACTGTTTTCTTTATTGGCTTGCAAATGACCTGAAATCTTGTTCACAGTATTATAAAATCTTGACATAAAAAAACTGACTAACTAAAATAAAAATTTACTTTCTCCACAAAAGCTGGCATCATGCACCACCCAACATGCCAAAAATTAAATTTTATTCGGCATTTGTAATTTTTGCTTAATGAAAAATACGTATATTGAAACATCATGTTTTGAAAATCAAAGTTATTTTAATTGAGGTGTATTGAATAATAATGTGCAAGTATAAAATCTGTATTTTTTTTCTCATTTCAGTCATTCTGTCCTTGCTGTTTCATGGCATCCATTGGGTCAATATATCCTTAGTGCAGACAGGAACAAGAGAGTTATTGTGTGGTCTGACATATAAACATGTGATACGAGAGAGAGAGAGAGAGAGAGATTGGGAGGGAGCTTTTATTTATGAATGATCAGTAATTATGACAAATAATTGCAATTAATCAACAGTAGTGCTATTTTTTACATGCACATTTTATCATCTAAAACCATCTTTTCTTTAAATGTCTAAAACCAGTGCTTCCTGGTGTTTTTCTCCACTATTATTGTGCTCATGGTTATTTGGATAGAGATGATTCATCAATTAATTAATTATTATTTGATGAATGCTCTTTTATAATTTCATTCTATTTGCATGAAGAATTACTGTTTGGATATTTTGGATTTCCAAAACTAAGATTATTTTGTTTTCATTAAGAAACGGTATCATTTTAAAAATTCCTAAAGTTTTCAAGTTTAATTATTCCACTTTTTTAGGCACACCAGAAAGCTGCATTTCCTCAAAGAGAACATGTTTTGTGTCAGAAAATTCCAGGAATTTGATTTCTCCAGAGTTTAATCTGAAATATATTACCAGTTACCATTTCCTCTATAATAACACTACTGAATGTTGCGATTTCCTCTATAATAACACTACTGAATGTTACCATTTCCTCTATAATAACACTACTGAATGTTTATTTTAAAAAAAGCTTTTTTGCAGGGTAATCTGAATGTTGATGTATATAGAGAGTTTTTTTCTTTTCTTCCCATAAATAAGAGACAAGTATGATGTTATGGGGAAAATGTAAGGAAACAATTAATGTACTGTTATTTTCCTGGGAAGATTTGCAAATTCATGACATAATTATTCTGAAGAAAAAAATGTTGATAATGCTGTCAGTTGTCCCTGGAGGTCTATACATCAAACACAAAAGCAACATGCTGCTGTTTCAAGATAGCATTTTAAGGGAAGTTGCAGAGATTTGAAAATAAAAATGAATGAAACTGGACAAAGATTTGGACTTAGTTGATAAATAATGCCATGAAAACTTGTCAGAACCAATAAAAAATGCAGTAAATTCTTCATGATTTTAGGTTTCCAAGGAAAATTGACTTAACCTTTATGTCACATGCCAAGAAATGCCTTACTAGAATTTTGGCATTGGGCAAACTGAAAATGTTTTAAAAAATTACATGAACAATGTACAGATTCTAATATACATTGTAGAAGAAAAGGGTTCTCTTTATTACATTTGCCACGTATTTAGTGAATAATATTTGGCCTCCAAATAATAACATTGGAGAAGGCTGTTCACATCCATTTTAGGTACAAAGTAATAACATTGGAGAAGGTTGTTCACATCCATTTTAGGTACAATGTGATAACATTGGAGAAGGCTGTTCACAACCATTTTAGGTACAATGTGATAACATTGGAGAAAGCTGTTCACATCCACTTTTGGTACAATGATTTTTTTGTCTTTCCCATGAATGATAGCAAGGCATAGATATCACTTTTACAAAAGCTTTGTTTTTGTTGTTGTTGGTGGTGGTGGTTGTTACTAATTGTGTAGTAGTCATCGTTAAAGTTTTTATACTCCCACCTTAAAGCAGAGCATATGATGTTATGATGACCATCTGTTTTGGTTTTAGCTCAGTAACTTTAGTTCTAGATAACTGACCATGACCAAACTTTGTGGATGATTTGTACTTGGAGTAAAAAGGAAGCCTATCAATTTTGGAGTTATTGGTCAAGGCCACTGTTCCTGAAAGAATAATTCTAGTTTCTGCACAATAACTTTTGTTCTGGAACATGAACCTTGACCAAACTTTATGGATTACTTGCACATGGAGTAATAAAAAAGCCTATTGATTTTGGATTAAAACCAGTCAAAGGTCAAGGTCACTGAGACTAAAAGAAGAAAAATGGTTTCTGCACAATAACTTTAGTTCTTGATCACATACCTTAACAAAACTTTGTGGATTGCTTACACTTGGTATGTGGAAGAAACCTATTGTTTTTTTTTATCAAGTCCACCTTGGCAGAAGCTCAACATAGTGATTACTTTGGCAGCCATGTGTATGTCCATCTTTATGTATATCTGTGTCCATCCATATATACATTCGTCCACACCCTAGATTAACCTCAGTGTTAAATTTTTTTGAAGTTCTTTCTAGCTAAATAAATGCCTTCATTATCAAAGCAATATGCAGGCCATTGCCAGCTTCTTGTAGTGTAAAAAGGTCAAAGGTTAAGGCTACTGCGAATAATGCATGTATGTATGTATTAGCATTTAATGCCAACTCAGCACAATAATGGCTGTACTATGAACGAAAGAAGAAAATGAACTTCTGCACAATAACTTTAGTTCTTAATAATTGACTAAACTTTGCGGATGGCTTACAATTTTGATAAGGAAAAGGTTTATCAATTTTTTGGTCAAGAGGTCAAAGGTTAAGGTCACTGTCAGATTACTGGTTGCGGCAGAATAACTTTGGTTATAGGTCACTACTGTGACCAAATTTTGTGCATGGTTTGCACTTGGGTAAGAAACAAGCCATTGATTTTAAGGTGAAAAGGTCCAAGGTCTAGGCCACTAAGTGAAATAACAAAATTGCTTTTTGCACAATACCTCTTGTTCTAGACCACCTACCTAGACCAAACTATGTACATAGTTTGCACTTTGGGTATGAAGAACAACAACTGAGTTTTGGGCCAAAAGTTCAAAGGTCAAGGTCACTATAAATCAAAGGAGATATTCATTCTAAACAAGATCTTTAGTTCTAGACCATCTACCTTGACCAAACTGGATGGTTTGCTTTTGGGATAAGAAAAGCATTTATTAATTTGGGGATCAAAAAGTAAAGGTCAAAATTTGTGTAAGTCAAATAAGGATACAATGGTCAATTCTGCCCAGTGTCAGCTGTACCCTACTAGTGCCTACATACAGGACTATTAAACACGGGGCAGACACATAATGTACCATTCACAGTACTCTTATTGTATTTAACTCCATTTCTGCATATAGAGTCAAGAAACTTGAGTACATTCATCTTGAATTAATCTTGAGGAGTACTGCTCTTTTATTGCAAAGTTAGGTTAAAAGAACCTAAATTTAAGGTTTAGCGATTATGTTGTTTTGGCATTCAGCTCTGTTTCTTTTCTTCTGTTGCTTGTGCATCATGAAACTTGAAGAGTGCATCCATTTTGAGGACTAATATTCAAGTCTATGAAAAGTTGATCAGAGGAACATACTTTTTTGTGTTGCAATCATTGTAGTATTTTCTTTTTTGTTTTTAATTTTTTTGTGTGTATAATACACCACCGGAAAAGGCAAGACATGATGTTTCTGCAGAATTTTTGTTTATATTTAACTCTCAGACTTTTTATTTGTGCGAGAAGCCATGGCTTTGTTTTGTTCAGTTCAGTGCTGCTTCATTTTTAGGAATCAGATTTTAAGCCATAAAGTTTCATCCACTGCTTTTGATATGTCCATTATTATGTTATGAATGAGAACTAATCTAGAAGCAGGAAAGTTAGGAATTCCTGTTGCAAAGATTCGTACTTTTTGATTGCAGACATTTTCATTTTTGTTTTATAAAGTTTTTATTTAATTTAAATTTCATAAGAATGCTTAAATCTTGAATTAATTTCCTTGTTTATGTTTCAAATCAAAAGTTTGCCTGTGTCACATTTATGTGATGTGGTTACATGATATATGGTAACACTGCATTAAATACATTCAATAAACATTGCAGCAAAATGCATGTGAATTAATATTTATTAAGTTATTCATGTAGGATTTGGTGCAATGATGCTTCTTCAAATAATAATACATGACACTCTGACTTGTACATAAGTGTTTGATCACTACTCATTTTACATATCAGTTGTAAGTTGCTATATATTAACTTAAAATTTAACTGATTTAAAGCTGCAGTTTCTGTATTTCTTGCTGAAATTCACACGATCTCTTTGAATTCCATAAAATAGAGTCTTCCACAAATTTTCAGTGATAACCATGCATGCTGTATTGATATTGAGGCAGATCATCATTAATGAGGCTGGGACCGCACGATTTGTGAAGCTGTTGTCTGTTTTCACATGAACTAGTTACTTTCATATATGTGGATCACTACCATATCAATCTGGAAAACAAATCATACCTCAAAACAATCATTTTGAGGTGAAATCATGTCTTTATTGACTTAAATAGCCCATGGTTGCTGCTAATATATTTAAGTACGTTTGTTTTCCATCATTCTGTTTGACTATTTGCGTATTTGGAGATCCCAGAATAGACTGAAGTAATTGAGAAATCTTAAAATTCTGGGTGAATAAATTCACTTGAAGCTCATTTTTTTTTAACCAATGTTACTGAAACTTTGTGAAAGGACTTAATTGAAGTGAGTCAGATAGAATGTACCGTATATACTCGCATATAACTCGGGTCCAAATGCAAACAACATAGACCCTGATCTGCCATCGCATAATGTGCTGGCAGATCAGGGTCTATGTTTTTAGTTCTACTGATTAATCCTTACAAACTGCATAGACCCTGATCTACTGGCACATTATGCGACGGCAGATCTGGGTCTATGCAGTTTGCAGTTGGTATTGGCTTATACGCAAGTATAGACGGTAATGATTTCAGCGAGATCTAAACTTATGAAAAATACAAACATTGCAGCTTTAATGATTTTTTGAAATGAACAGAAAGTAATGTTTGTTTCAGCTTTTCAATGAAATATCAGATATAGTCTTAGGGTGATTTTTGAGGTGGGGTAAAAGAAAACCCAAAGATTACAGTGATCCCTCACTATATTGTTCCTCAGTATAATGCCACCTCTTTTATGAGGCAGGTCTTGGATCTCATTATATTATATAATATTAATACTATGTTTAATGAAACCCAGTGAAAGGCAAACTCGCCTATAACACAGCACCCCTTTATAGCTCCATTGAACAGTATTATAGTGGGGTATAGTAATTCTAGGTTTATTGAAACCCAGTAAAAGGCAGACTCACTTGTAACATAATACACTTTCATTGCTTCCATGAACAGCATGATAGTGATGAATCAATTCACCACTATCCTTGGATGGTCATTCTACTTATCTTTATGTACCAGAATAGGGTCTTAAACCCAGGACAGTAAAGGTACAATGTAAGTGTGTTACTGCTGTTCTATCTAGTCCCTGTTTCTTTTCTCCCCTTTCCTTTCCCCTTCCCTCAAACCATTAAATGTTGAGAACCTCTAGCCATCATTACCTTTAGCTGTTGAGTAATTAATAAAACTTCCTTCACTCTTTTAGGAACTTAATCTTATAAATCCAGAAAATATAAAATTCATCACTTTTATAAGTACATGGAGATATTATTACACAAAAAAGCAGAATTTTAAAGAAATACTAAATTTTGCTCAGTATTATAGGCTACCATACCAAATCAAATTGAACAGTCACAAGCTGTAGAAATGTCTTTGTTATATCAATGCAGACTTGAAAAAATCAGGTCATTCTGGCAATGTAAAATTTATTAAAATCAGGTTCAGAGACCACATTACATCTACCTGTCTTATTATCTACAAAAGAAAAGATGTTTGTGCATGGCCATTCATCGTCTGTCAGGCATCATTACAGTATTTCTCCCACGACAAGTCAATAGGTTTGTGTTTGTGTTTATTGGTTTTAACTGCACTTTAAACACATTATTAGCTATAAAATGCTGAGGAAATGGGAGCTAAGTGCCTTCCCAAGGTCACACAGAGGCAGCCGACCCGGGCTTGCTTGTGTGGGTATCAGACCCACAACCCAGGGATTATGAGTCCAATGCTCTACCAATGGTTCACTGACAGGTCAGTCGGACCAGTCTTGTAAATGTTTTGAAGAATTGGGATGGGCTTACCATCAGAAATACAAGTGGGGAATGGGTTTATCTTATTCTTGAAGAAATACAGTACATGGGTAAAGATTTCTTACAGTGTCACCAGTTTTAGGAGGCAAGATAACACAAGGTGGACAGTGTAGACTAAGATCTGGTCACAGTTTTAGGAGGCAAGATAACACAAGTTGGGCAGTGTAAACTAAGATCTGGTCACAGTTTTAGGAGGCAAGATAACACAAGGTAGGCAATGTAAACTAAGATCTGGTCACAGTTTTAGGAGGCAAGATAACACAAGGTAGGCAGTGTAGACTAAGATCTGGTCACAGTTTTAGGAGGCAAGATAACACAAGTTGGGTAGTGTAGACGGAGATCTGGTCACAGTTTTAGGAGGCAAGATAACAAGTTGGGCAGTGTAGACTAAGATCTGGTCACAGTTTTAGGAGGCAAGATAACAAGTTGGGTAGTGTAGACTAAGATCTGGTCACAGTTTTAGGAGGCAAGATAACACAAGGTGGGCAGTGTAGACTAAGATATGGTCACAGTTTTAGGAGGCAAGATAACACAAGGTGGGAAGTGTAGACTGATATCTGGTCACAGTTTGAGGAGGCAAGATAACACAAGGTGGGCAGTGTAGACAGATCTGGTCACAGTTTTAGGAGGCAAGATAACACATGGTGGGCAGTGTAAACAAAGATCTGGTCACAGTTTTAGGAGGCAAGATAACACAAGGGGGGCAGTGTAGACTAAGATCTGGTCACAGTTTGAGGAGGCAAGATAACACAAAGTGGGCAGTGTAGACTGAGATCTGGTCACAGTTTTAGGAGGCAAGATAACACAAGGTGGGCAGTGTAGACTGAGATCTGGTCACAGTTTGACTAAATATCTCAACACTTTTCTCAACACAGTTTCAAGATCAGAAAGTTTTCAGGATAACAGGCCAGGCCTGGAGATCATAAAGCTCTGATCTTGGATCCAAGATTGCGTTCCATTATCAACCAATCAAAACTGACCTTTCAAAAGTAACATCGTTTGTGATTGGTCAAAACAAAATGTTGTGTGCAAGAGTTTTATGATTTTTAGGCCATAACCCTAACCATATCTCCAGATTGATTCTGTAGGTTGCCATTATGTTGGGCATATAGGCCTAGCAGAGGACTTGATACATTTGAAACAATCCATACAATGAACATTTTGGGGTCAGGGTCAGAAGGGTTGGGAATCCTGAGGAGACTGCATTTATTTCATTTGAGATTGTGTAATTTCAGACACTAGTCAAAGTATGTAGGTATTTATAATTTATCAAGCTGAAGAATTACCATTATAGAATTAAGGTGAAGATCACACAAAATGTTTTTCAGATGGGTTTACTCTTTTTTAGGTTTCTGTTGGAAAGAAATACGCTTAGATTTGGAAAGAGTTTGCTTATATGTATACATATTTCTAAACATAAAAATTTTGCACTAGATTTATTCAAAATAGGTGTTTTATTCTTTAGAACAAAAATACCCGGTATCATTATTTTGAAAAGCTTTAATGTTATTGTTTGTAGAAATTTAGTCATCTGTCATTATGTATGTCTGTTCTGCATACAAATACATGTAAATATGTGTGAAAATTTGTTACAAATTATTTAAGTCAATAAGAATTGTACATGTAGTATTATTTTTAATTTTACAATGCACCTTTTTAGTTTATTAGCTCTATTGGTCTTAGATCAGACGAGCTTATGCGCAGGTCAATTGTCCATTGTCGAACGTTCATCATTTATTGTCTGTCCATCAGGGCAAGTTTGTTATTGCTGCTCCTCCTAAACTACTCAGAGGATTACCATAACACGCATTCATCTCATGGTCTAGTTCGTCCTACATGATGATTGATGGTTGGATTTTAATGGCATATTGAGCACATTATGGGATATATCATGCAGGGGAAAGGGGAGCTAAGTGTCTTTCCCACGGACACACCATATGTGTCCTAAATGAAAATGGTGTCCCTCAAACATTAAATATGGCCTCCATGGCAGCCATAAAAAAAATCATGCTATCACTACTCCACCTAATAGATGGTCCTATTGACATAGAGTTTTCATTAAAACACTTCTTATGTTGTCTAGTTGGTCCTAAATTAACATGGTGCCCATCGGACATCCCCATAGATATCCAATATGACTACCATGGCTGCCATCTTGAAAAAAAAATCTTGTTATTGCAATTTCTTATGAACTGATCACCATAATAACATGGGGTTTTCACTAAAAGACTTATTATGATGTCTAGTCGGTTCTGAATGAAAATGTTATGGACCTGACATCCAATATGGCTGCTATGCTGGTCATCTTGAAAATTTTATTATTGCTACTTCTCCAGAATGGATGGTTATATCAACATTTGGTTTTCACTTGAAGATTTCTTATGAAAAGTAGGTGATCATTAATGAAAATGGTGACAGTTTAGATCTCCAGTGTGGTTGCAATGTTGGCAAATGTAACAATTAGACCTCCAACCTCCAGTGTGGCTGCCATGGTGTCAAAGGTAACAATTAGACCTCCGACCTCCAGTGTGGCTGCCATGGTGTCAAGGGTAACAATTAGACCTTCAGTGTGGATGCAATGGTGGCAAGGGTAACAATTAGACCTCCAGTGTGGCCGCCATGGTGTCAAGGGTAACAATTAGACCTCCGACCTCCAGTGTGGCTGCCATGATGGCAATCTCAAAAGTCTTGTGATCACACTTCTTTTAAATGGATAGTCGTAGTCACATGGTGTTTTCACTGAAAGACTTCTATTATGTAGTTGGTCCTAAATAAAGAGGGTGCCGATCAGACCTCCAATATGACTGTCATGTTAGCCTTAACAGATCTCGATATTTTGACTTGGAGTTATCACTAAAAGACTCCATATGATATTGAGTTAGTCATAATTAAAAATGGTGCTGATCAAACCTCCAACATGGTGGCCATGGTGACTATTTTGAAAACCTTGTTGTAACTACTCTTTAAGGAATAGCCATATTGACAGGGGTTTTCACTAAAATACTTCTCACTATATGTAGTTGGTTGTAAATGAAAATTATGCCAATGTAACCTCCCAAAATTTGACAAATCTCATAACAGCTACTTCTGAATGGATGGCCATGCCAACATTTAAAAACACTTCTTTTTTGGAATATATAGTTATTCATGTGTTAAAATGATGCAGATCCATGCTAAAAAATGTCTGCCTTGACAGCCACCCTGAAAATCTTTACAGGGCTAATTCTCATGAATGGAGGGTCATATTGGCATGAGGTTTTCACCAAAACACTATAGCAATATGTAGCTGGTTCTGAATGAAAAAGAATCATCTGATCTCCAACATGCACCATAGTGGCCATCTTGAAAATCTTGTTATCACAGCTCCTCTTGAATGAATGTTGGCATTGAGATGGGGTTTTCACTAAAATACCTCTTACAGTATTTAATTGGTTATGAATGAAAACTGCAGATTTGACCACCATCATATCTGCACTTTTGTGAAGGAGTTTTAAAACCCAGACCTAATTAACCTTTGGGTCAAGTCAGAGGTCATTTCTTGCATTTTTTCTTTTCTATTGAGCTTATGAACACAGTAATTTGTACACATACAAATGAATTTTCACTAGACTTTGTATTTAATTACATTCAGTTAACAAATTGATAGCACTCTGACATTGAATTTATGGTGAAAGGTCTTGAATCAAGTTTTATTTGTACTGGCTTGTGAGCATAATAAAAGAAACAAGTATGGATTTTTATCAAACCCAGTTTGTGGTTATATATGAAGAATACCTTGAATGCTACCACTTAAGTAAGTTTCTTTGGGGGTCTTTTATCGTTTTTTGTTTTTCTTCTTCTCCAAAAAGGTTATGGTAATTGTGGATTTAACCAAACTTAGCATGTGGGTATATCTTGATATTATCTGAGAAAAGTTCAGTCATCTTCTATTGACGCTATCAAGTTCAAGGTCAAAGGCCATGACAAAGAATTTGCACTTACAGGTCTTTTGTGAACATGTTAACTCACACATGTAAGAAAATCTATTTATTACCAAATTTGGTATGTTGGAGTTTCTAAAGAATATCAGAGATATATTTCAATACTTCGCTGGTAAAAAGAATAAAAGGTCAGAAGAAATGGACTTGTCTCTTGGATTCCTGAAAATTCTTTTTAGCCAGTAGAGCATCAGTTTCTTCAATGAAGCCTTGATTTTAATGATGTCATCAATATGTTATGCCCATGTCAGTACATAATAAAAATAACAAGCAGGGTAAACTGTTGTTAGAACTTTTTTTTTTTTTTTTTTTTGTTTAACACCACCACTTGTTATCATCGAAGAAATTAAGACCTTTTTCTTCCGACTTGTACTGTAAATATGGATGAAGCCTCGGGACAGCAGCAAGTTGTAAATAATTAGTGTTTCCACACTATAACGTCACTCAGTATAATTCTGCTCCTCGCATAACATGGATCCCATTAAATTGGTGACATTTTTTTTTTTTTTTGCTGCTTAACTTGTTTCAATTTATTTTAGCTGTTAGATTATGAAAACCAATTATAATATGATTTGTACATCATGAAATCCTCTAATTTTAAGGTTTAATGCACTATTAGGACACAGCCTTATTGGAACATCCCTCAATATAAGGCTCACTCACATATAACATGGGTGACTTTTATGTCTCCAGTGTACAGCGCTATGATGCGAGAGCATTGTATTGTTGATTGGCACTAGAAGTAAAGATTTTGACCGTATATTGGTATGACTGCAGATCTTCAATTTCATTTCAATCATAATTATTTGAAGTCAGTTGTGTAAGTTTAAAAAATGGATCAGATTATCTCATGAAGACATCTTAGAGGTGGAGGAAACTAGAAAGTTGGGTTAAAATTACCAACCTTGGATGAATGACCCCTTGATCCAGAGGTACAAAACTAATGCAGTGCCTCTTGTTATCTTGGATTTAAGTCACATATTGACCATTCGGTCATGCACAACTACTTAAATATGTGCCCATATTGCACTATTTCATTGCTTAATGTCGAGAAAGAAAAAAAAGTTTGTAATAAAAATTGTCTGGTGTAGGAAAAGGTGGAAAGGTATCTTAGATGGAGAGGTCTGCAGGGCCAAAAAGGAACTTTGATTGAATATCTACCAAATGGCAATTTTTTGTCATCTTACATGCATGTCTAAAGAAAATATTAAATATTTAATAATTCTGTACCCATGACTGTTATTAGCATAAATGTCAGGAAGAATAAGGTATTTAGTAGGTGGTAGAAAGGAATGGTATTAGTGAGAGACTAAAGTTTACAAAATAAGATTATAGTTAACTTTTGTTACAATAAAAACCATCACCACACAAGAACATGGAACAATACAAATAAACCATCACCACAAGAACATGGAGAGTACAAATAAACCATCACCACAAGAACATGGAACAGTACAAATAAACCATCACCACAAGAACATGGAACAGGACAAATAAACCATCACCACAAGAACATGGAACAGGACAAATAAACCAAAGAACATGGAACAGTACAAATAATTGAATTATAACTTGTACACAACTTCAGCCAAGGGATTGAATTTATGTTATCATATACAGCTTTAGTTTGTTTTTATTAGTCCTACTGTTAAGCACATGCACACATTGATTCTTCTTTCCTTTCTAACTCTTTTTATTACATAAAGGAAAACATGGTAAATCAGGTAATCTTTAAAGTATTGTGCAGTGGGTCCATAACGGTCTGGGCTTAGAATCACCTCATACATTCTAATTCTATGTGGGTCAGGTCAGTGTGTATCTGTACAATCATTGCCACCTTGAGCAGCTAGTCTGGGCTTAAAATTACATTATACCATTTAAGTTTATAAGGAGAGGTTGGAGTATTTGTAGACGCTTATATTAATCCCATCATTAGATACTTTGAACTCAAAATAATTGACCAGATGCAAACGTCACGCTAATGTGCTTGACCAATCGGCAGACTTTTAAGTGACACATCCAGCCACTTAGTCATCCACTCTTTTCCTCTGACAATTGTTTAGAAGCAATATGCTGGCAGTGGTGGATTTAGTTGACTGATTCGCATGATAAAGAACATTTAACTTGTGATAGTTTTTAAAATATGTTCCTGGAGCCTTTGTAATTCAGACAATAGATACCCAGACAAACTTGTTGGTGGTATGAAATTTATGAAATTTATTCCATTCCCCAAACCTTGTCGAAGTTTGCAGAAATGTCTGAGGTGGATCAAAGCTTGTGGTCATCCCCAT
Organism: Margaritifera margaritifera; assembly: GCA_029931535.1. Taxonomy (NCBI): domain Eukaryota; kingdom Metazoa; phylum Mollusca; class Bivalvia; order Unionida; family Margaritiferidae; genus Margaritifera; species Margaritifera margaritifera. The sequence goes on from JAQPZY010001465.1 coordinate 2,424,540, forward strand.
GATCAGTTGTACATCAACATAGTCAATGGCAAACCATCTATTTGTATGTACAAATAGTCCATTCAAAACAACAGAGAGAAATGTACTTTAATAAATCTTTAAACACGCATTTTGACCTAATCAGTTTAGGGCTATTTTTACTCATTAGGTTGTTTGTTGTTTAATAAAAAGCCGACAAACCACCGCGTAAAAAGTTTAGTGTTGATGCAGTGAGAATATATTGCCATATCCAGGGACTCTTCCTGGCTGAATACAGTGTCTTTTACGTAATATTTCTTCATTCATCACACAGCTTAAATAAGTATAACTAAATATTCAAATGTATGATATATCCTATGCGTGGTGACTAATCAGCCACTTTTACTATAATAAAGAAATAAACAAATATGATGTATTCAATCAATTAATAGATAAATACCAAAAATAAAAATACAGTGCAAACTTAGATAAACAATACAATTTAAATGACCATGAGAGAGAGAGAGAAAACAAAAAGGGATGGGGGTAAATGTAAATGCATGAATCTAATCTCGGTCTTTAATGCATTTTAGATTTAAAGATTGAGGCACACACAATAAACTTGTGTGATTTTTCTGCTCAATGCTTGCAAGGTCATGTGTACCATTTGAAGTTCCTCAGACTTGCACTGGCTGCAAAATATTCTGGCAGTACCCGCAGGAAACCAGTGTGTCATTTGAGGGAAACTGGACCATTCAGACATATCACCTCAGTGCCACTTGCTTGGCATGAACCAGAGAGACACATTGGTCTGTGGTGTAATGTAGTTCACACTTATTACCATTATTTTCACACAATGTTTGTAGTGTAGCTTTGTCATAGGTTTCAACAGAGAGACACCACATGATTAGTGGGTAGAGTTATCTTTTGATTTGCATCTGGTCAGAAGCAAATGAATGTTTTTATTTAATCAGTTGCTAAACAATTTTTCAGTAGTCTAGAGGGGGAGAACTCTGTGTTGACTTCATTGTTTTCAGATATAGTCTCAATATAATTAACTGTATTTGAAGAAAAAAAATATCTACTGATGCAAAAATAATGCTCCAGTCAGCCATTACTCAAGCTATAATCCATATATTGGTTGTATATAGAAAGGCATAAGTTCCACAATGGTAAATATAGATGTCTTAGAACTCATTTATTACTTGCGGTATGTTTATGTTCTAGCTGTGTTTGATTATAAAAATAAATTTGTCAAAAAATTAAAACGTTGAAAACCATTACAGAGTTTACAATGTGCTTTTATTTTCTTGTGTTTTATTGATTTGTTTATAATGATTTAAAATCTTTGTCTTAAACATTTGGTTATAAATATACAAATTCTAGTTAAATGCAAAATATAATAAGTGTACTCCTGCAATTATTTTGTTCTCATGACATTTTTAGGACTGCCATTACATGTAATAAATCTAGAAAGGAGGGGTGTGAACAAGAAAAATTCATAACAATTGCAATAATAATGAAGAAATAATAATAATAATAATGAAGATTTAGTTCATAACAGGCTTGTGTTTGAGGATCTGAAGATGTTAACAGCAGTTTTACTATCGCAAATTGAGTTTTACTGGCAACGTGTCAGGGGAGCCAGTAAATGGATATCTGTGACAGTAAAACCACCACCTCAAAATCTCAAAATAAATATGTTATCCCTATTCTAACACACTTTGGAAACTTTTACTGAAAGTTACAGGTAGAGTCATGATGTCACAATTGCATCAAGATTTCTGACAGTATATGATGGGTTTTACTGCTGCAGATTTTGATATACAACCAGTCAGAAAGCACATTACATTCACATTTAAAACAAATGAATAAATAAATGCTTTAAATTTTTAACCATGTTTTACTTCAAAAAGAAATTATCATCATTCTTTTAATTTTTTGAATTCATGAAAAATGTAACTTTTCATTGAGTTTTATGTACAGCATTAAATTTTTTATTTTAGTATGTTTTGGCTGTTTAATAGTGAATTTAAATTTTAAAACAACAATATATTGGAATTCATCTGTGACTTTGTTTTAAGCACACAATAATCATTTCATTACTGTTAATTGTTCCAACTTGTATTTTCTTTTGTTAGCATTTGATTAAAATTAAAATTTTAGCAAATATAACTTGTAATTCAAATGATGAATGAAAAAAAGGATTCTTCAGTTCAAAATTATTCTTAACGACGCAACAAACATGTCTTTTCAAACTATTGCATTTGTCTCATTCAAGTTGGCAGTAAGATTTAAAATGAAAAAACTGAGGAATATAACTTCTATCCAAATCATACACTGGCCTTCTTTATCAAAAATACTTGTCCAAATAAAATACTTTCAAAAGTCATATAAAACCATATTAACACCATCAAGTAAGTTAGAGAAAGATTTCCCTACAAAAGAGATTATGTAGGTCACATGGATGATAAGTGGCAGGCAGACATAGTTGACATGTAAGCATATGGAACACCACCACCCCGCCAAAAAAAATAAAAAGAACGACAGTGAATACAAATAAATTTTGCAGTGATATATATTTTCTTAAAATACTCTTGGGCTGAGAAAGGGCAAACAACGAAGGGAGATGAAATACAGGATGCTTTTATAGAAACCTGAAAAGAGAGTAAACCTGGAAAGAGTTAAGAGTGTTACAACAGATCACAAGTATGAATACGGATGTAGGGTTACTTGACAACTGATACGTTTGGAAAACCTAAATTTAAAATAGGTGAAAAATCCGACAAAATACACATTAATATGTGCATAGGTACCTCAGTAACTGTACTGACGAAATATTCAAAATTCAGGCAAGTAACTTTAGGTGATCAAGTCAATTATAAACTGGAAGACTTGAAGGGAGAGAAGATAGAGTGAATGTTGTACGAACAAGAGTTATCTCTATATGAGAAACAAGATATATACAAAGTTGAAAGATTTTAGAAATAAAACGGTTGAACAGTACAAAGTATGTCCTTGTGAAATGGAAAAAGATATGATGAATTGTGTAACAGTTGGGATCCAGCTGAAAATATTATGATATAACATAAATGGAGAAAGCACAATACACAGATATGAGTATTAAGGAACATAAAAACTTCGAGTTTTAAAGATAAAAATGTATAGAAAGTGACGTGGAGAAAAACAGCGCATTAGAGCATGATGGAGTTTAAACGTGCATGGCATGTGCATTTCTTTCAATTACACAATTTGCAAAAATAGTACAACTAAAAACAACCAGTTAACAACAAAATAGTACACATCAAAAATGGTTTGGTTTGGTGTTTTACGACTCTGCAACACAAGTGGTTTACTCATACCTGCCATATTCCCAGACAGTGTGTGTGTGGGGGGGGGGGGGGGATTTTGGAGACTCAAAAAGTGTGTTTTTAGGTCCCAAGGGGGTCAGTGTGCATGACCCAAAACAGCGCCGTTGTCAAGTTGAAAATAAGTTATCTTTTCATACAAGTTATAGAAAATTACTGGAAATTCAAATTTTATTTTAAAAAAAAGAAGTCATGTTTTTTTATGCATTAAATACACGTACAAATAAAAAATAGTTGGTAGATTTAGCGTTGTCCAATACCATCACTACACACATGCCAACACTCGCATAATCACAATCAGACATACATTAAATAAATAAAAAATATACGAAGTTTGTCTTTAAAATCCATTGGCCAGTGGAATATTTTCTTAATTGATGCAGTCTTTGGTGCTTTCAATAGTTCAGTTGTGGTGTAGGGGGGTTGAAGGTAATGCTGGTATCATTTGTGTTCATCTTTGCACTCATTGAAGACTGGATGGTACTGTTGTTCAAACTTCCCCGAAGATTTTGTTGAATTTTCTCAGCATAAAAAACGATCTTTCTGCATAAACATTGATGAGAGCGAGTGTCAAATATGCTGCTTTTTAAAAATCCATTAAGGCAAATCTATGTATGAGCTTCCTCAAAACGGCTGATATATATGTGCAATGTTAAATATTCAATCATGTCAAACATCCATCTTGTACTTTTGTTTATTCCAGGACAGATTTGGTATTCAAATGGTAAATAAAAGTCCAATTACATTACCTTTTTAATATGCTTAGTGGTATTTTATCCGATGGTGAAAATTTCTATACTCAACTTGCTCTATCTCATGAGTGGGTCTCTTCACAAGGCTAATAGTTACGTCTAGTTCTACTTTCAATAAACCAGATTGCCAAATTTTTCTGCTGATCAGCCTCTTCAAATACGATTTAATGTCATTAAAAAATTTGTTCAAATCTTGATTGTTACCACCGCATAATCTATACCCTTTGACATTTCTGTTGAATGAATCTCTGAGTGTTTTTTTCAATATGATTATGTTCAAATCCTGCCTATTCGTACATTTTAATTCATTTTTAGTTTCAACATTAAAGGTAGTTTAAATTTTTCTCACTTGTGTCGGTATTTAATTTGTGAAAAAAGCTCTGTCGTCTGACTGGTCTAGTAATTTTTAAATATGATTTTTAATGCTCTCGTATCCCTTACACAAGGTGGTGGTAGACAAAAATATGAATATTTAACTTGCAATCATTCTAATATTCCTTATTATTCAATGTTATGTATTCATCAAACAGGTATATGATTTGATTTTAGATTGATCCTATAAACTTGCTTCAGATTTAAGTCCGGTGGATACTACAAAACAAAAAATTAAAAATTGGTGAATGATTAAAATCAATATTAAAAAGAGAGAGGTTGATATCATACTGTTAAAATTAGTTTTTTTCCACTAATTAGACTTCCTAGACTTTTGATAAATCTTTTAAAAGGCTTGTATAAATCTGAAAATTGAAGAATGAATTCTTTTTCGATCTGTTGGTGGACAAGATTTATTCAAAGATTTGACCTGACTATATTTGTTAGACATTGGATCATTGGATGAAGCGGAAACTATATATATATATATATATATATATCTATCTATATATATATATATATATATATATATATATATATATATATATGTATGTGTGTGTGTGTGTGTGTGTGTGTGTGTGTTATTTTCTAGATCAGCTGATGTTTGTCACTATGCTTAAGATGATTTAAATTATTCTCAAATAAAATGATTTTTAAAGAAAGAATTGCATTATTTTGGTGAAATATAAATGTCACAATACATGTTTAGTCCTGAACTTGTACGTACATGTTCGTGATGCTGTAATTGCAGCTGAGAAAGTATTTGTACTTTGTAGTTATGCTGCAAGTTTACATAATTCTTTATTAATCGTGTGAGGAGACACAAATTCTTCCAAGTAGTCACAAGTGATATAACCAAAAACCATATTTAAAAAAAAAAAAAAAAATTTTCCCCCAAAACCAAATTGTAATAAGAGTGCCAGAACAACATTTTTTTTTAGGAACAGAGTAGTACAATCTTCAAAAGTTCCAGTGTTTTTCAAAACCGGGATAGGGGACTGCTTGCAAGAACTACTTACCTTCGAAATTGAAGAGTTTGCCAACTTCCAAGAACTAATTCCTTCCAAAATTGAAGAGTTTGAGAACGGAAGTACTCCAATGAGCATGGGCAAATGTACATTTTACAAAAGCACATGTTGACACATTTTACGAAGAATTGTACTTCACATTACAATGAAAACATATCTGTAGTAAAAGGATCAAGTATGTGGAACTATTTTGTTGGACTCTTGATATATGTGTCTGCTGAACTAGTCGGCATGTGGCTACTATGCACAAAAACTAGTCGGCATGTGGTTACTATGCACAAAAACTAGTCCGCATGTGGTTACTATGCACAAAAACTAGTCGGTATGTGGCTATTATACACAAAAATATATAATGGATCGCAGACAGAAGAAGCACTTTACTTAGCGGTAATGATGTAGAGTGCAGAGTATTATAACTCTAGTTTCGTTCAACCTCATTTCTCATGTGGCTTCCTGTGACCTTCGCTATACAAGGGTCTGGTAAAGATCTAAACAAACGATTGTAACGCTCAAAATTCGGTTTACCCAAAATTATGGTTTGCAGGTTAATCAGCGTTTCTAATAAAAGCCTAAGACCACATAAATGCACAGTTTTCGTATTTTTCTTTATGATTTGGACTAACCACATAAAATATATTTAAATGAGAAAGGAGTTTTGCTTCTGCGCGAAAATCCTGCTAGTCGTCAGAGTGTGGCACAAACTCACTGAATATATGAAAGGGGAACGAATTCTCCGCTTTTTGTACCAATACAATATATCACCTGTAAATTACATTATGAATATTTTTACACTTATTACTTACATACAATCAGTACTGATGCACTTTGCTTTAAAGATGGTGTTTTGCTTTGTTGTTGTTGTTGTTGTTATGTTTTTTTTTTGTTTTTTTTTTTTTGGGGGGGGGGTTACAGAAGAAAGGAAAGAACAAATCTTCTTTAACAATCAATTGTACACACCTAGACCCACCCCACCTCTCTCTCTCTCTCTCTCTCTCTCTCTCTCTCTCTCTCTCTCTCTCTCTCTGCGTTGATCTCTCAGAGTCACGCTAGTCTGGTTGAAGGAGACTATAGTATAAATCTGGATGAAGGAGACTGAGGTATAAATCTGGATGAAGGAGACTATAGTATAAATTTGGATGAAAGAGACTGTAGTATCAATCTGGAACAACTTACACGAACCTGTAGTTATTGCACCATCAGTAGACGCCTTTTTCAGCAAGCTAACTAAACAATGGCATGATATTCCCTCTTAATAAAAATCAACCTACACTGAGGAACCGAAACAAGTGCCATATTGAGAAAATGTTATCAAATGAACATCTACTAAAATATGCATGGGTAGCTTTTCAAAAAAAGCCATTAATTATTAAGTTACCCCTACCTATGGTACCACAAAGGCAAATGGGTATACAACAATGCGCCAGGGCGTTAGATTAAGAAAACAATATGTCAGCTGGTTTGGAAACGCAGAGATGAGCGCGGTTAAGTCGTTAAGTCGGTCTCAACAAGCTGGAGAGAGAGAGAGAGAGAGAGAGAGAGAGAGAGAGAGAGAGAGAGAGCAGTCTTTCCAAGAGAATAATATTGTGCAAGTATTTTCTTTTTTTTTTTTTTTTTACCTCACGTGGTGTTTTGAGCTCACCTGGTCGTAAGGTGTGACTCCAGTTATAGAGATATTTTAGTTTCAATCGTTGTTTATTAATTTTTGCTATCCTTTCTCCAATTACCTCCATTTTTTTTATAGAATTAATGACTTCAATTAAAACCCATTTTCTTTTATTACGTAGCGTCAATGTATGACGACATTTACTACTGGTACTCTTTGCTTAGTATATAGAGATTTATTTAACAAAATTAACGATTGTACAGGAATACATCAATTGGATTAATTCAAACAAATTTAGAACCTACAATAAAGTTATTTCATCATAAAAATCGACGTCTACATAATTGATAAGTTTGTATTTGAAATATTTCTTTCATGTCCTTTCACGGGATAGTACTGTAGTCCGGAGTTCGATATCCGGCTCCACTACATACTCCAGTACCAAAACCATCCCACGTCTCCGCCATAGCCGCCAAGAGTGACATATGTAATTTTGTTAAGACTTATTGCGCAAAGAAGGTGAAATAAGTAAATCTATCCATCCCCTGACCATCTACAAAATATATGCATTTATATACAAAACATATTTATACTGTACAAGGTCACTGTTGATATGTCCGGCTGGATAATGATATTAAATACATAAGGATTCAACAACAACAACAACAATTATAGCAAATCCGCATCATCACCATCATCACCACGAACATCATAAGAATGCGTTTTCGGAAAACGAAAAAGATCTGAAGAGAAAGAACAGACTCAGAGTTAATAAATCACTAATACTGCGTATACCTTGAAATTCTAGTTTCACTATCTACGATATTTTCATAACATTCAATAAATATATAGGATGTTACCGAATCAAAGATTATGATATTCGAACAAACTTTGAAATGTGAACTACAATAATTCCTCGTAATTTAGTTTTGGCTCAAGAGGTACACGGAAAAGAATAGAACGGATTTTACCCATAAATTTGACAAGATTCACACGGTGTGGCAATAAAATGTTGTTTTTTTTCCATTTACTTTCAGTTTCGAAACAAAATGTTCTATGCAATCGTGGCGGTCAGGTGCTATAGATTTCGTACAGCTAAGATTTAGAAAGAAAGTGTGCTTAAATCAACAGACTTGTGTAAAGACGGATACCCTTTAAAAATACGCGGTTACTTCTATGCTCGTGAACACTGATTTCACGCTGACCAGGCTCCTTTACAGTCTTAAGAATGTGGGGCATTTGTTTTGGGACCCAGACACGCTGACAGAAATTCCGGGCCCCTGGGCAGAGCAGTCATGGGTGCCAAAACTAGTTTAATTTTTTGTATATAAAAACCTGTGTACAGTTTTGCATATAAAACCCGTAGTAATCTACCATAACTTAGACTCTTACAAAGAACAGATTTTAATATTGACCGCTAGATTAATTTATTTTTTATAACTGACTTGACGGCGGGAACCTAGAAATCGCGGAACTCTTGGACAAATACCCACCACCACAACCACCACCACCACCACCTCACCACCTCCTTTCGGCGGACCTGTTGGGATTCGTACTATGCCTGTGATGTAGACCGTCTAGGAAGGTGCAGCCAGTGGCGGCGAGAGGGGGACAAGGGGGGGGGGGGAGGCAATTGCCCCTAGGCTCCAAGCAAGGGGGGGGGGGGGGCGCCGTCGGGATATTTTCTCTTTTTTGCAGCTGAAATTTTCATAGTATTTCATGTCACCTTAGTGTAACGGGGGCAATTCTTCACAAAACTTATATATGGGGGGGGGGGGGGGGAAGGGAGGTTGGAAATTGACATCAAAACTGTTCTCTATAGCAAAGTAGGGGCACCACTAAAGAGGTTTGCACCCGAGCGCCTCAAACCCTGGCGCCGCTACTGGGTGCAGCGTCAGCGGCTTGGTTCGTCAGTGGCGATTACAAATCTAGATACGTGGGTTGTGTAACAGGGATGCTAGATCGAGAATGTAAAACGCCCGCCTTACAAAGTGGACGCTGTGTAAACAGACTTGTATTCCTCTACAAGGTGGTTGGTGGCCTTACACCGGCCAAATATATCTTAATTGACTAAAACCTTTACAACAAAAACGAATCATTAATCAGGCCAAAACAATTCAGAGATTTTGAAAATAGAAATACTGTAGTGAAATCAGCAATCTGCAATAGCAGAGAATTTATATAGAGCAATGTAATGCTGATCAGTTCGGCGCTCTTTTTTTTTTTTTTGTGAGAACCGTTGTATAAATTTGAACAACCTTGACGAAAAAATTGTGCGTGCAGAAACAGTAGACGACTTGAAACACAAAATCTCTAACTTCTACTCAAAACCTCTCTCCCCCAATGCATTAATACGCCTTATTTATCCCATTCTGAATATGATATCGCCGATGACAGTAGCTCTGTGTTTAGCATATCGACCTGTCAAGCGTAAGGGTACAGGTTCGACTCCCACCGTTACCGCTAAAGAATTTTTTTTCTATTTGTTTATTTTGATGTCGCCTTTAATTATTTACGTATTATTCTGCTTTCGGTCTTTATTAAGTGTTTCCAATAATATTTGTGATTAAGTAATATATACCTAGGTCTTTGTTTAAAAATTATTTGTATATAAATCATCATGGTTGTAAATGTTTGTTTAACTACTTACTAAAGTCTTGTTGCTAGTAAGAAGATAAATAAGCCCTTAATCCTGATGTACGTATTCATCATCTAACGATAAGTACTCATCATCTAACGATACTGATTCATCATCTAACGATACGTATTCATCATCTAACGATAAGTACCTTAATTAAAATTACCTTTCAATATCCATTCATCTCCAGTCGAGCTTGTACACATGGCAGTCTATTGTCATATCTTGTCTTCTCACACAATTTTTTAATGCGACAAAGAGCCAAGCAGTGAGAAATTAGTTGAAATTGTGTTTCTTGAAAGCTGCAGTAAATACACGTTGATTGTATGTTATATGAACAAATTGAAAAGTGCCTTTAGCATGTGGGAATCCATTCTATTTCATTTGCACAAACCGCACCACTGTTTTTAAACCCTCAATGAATCCGACACAGATGAACGAGAAAATATGTTCAGTTTAAATTAGCGATCTACGGCAAATTCTAGTTTACCAATGACACTAAATCTATAAATTGTGAACTATTACATCTGTATGATACAGTTGTTTATTGTGTGTGCAGTGATGGCTTTTTTCCTGCTTACAACAGAACGTGAACCGGAAACTAAGCTAATTTAGACACTAAGTGTCATGAACATTCCTTGTGTTCGATCAAAGTATTTTCTTCGCCTATTATCAAAAGAAAGGGTTATTACATGTGCGCAATGTATGATAACCATGTTCCCAATAGAAACGGTTAATATATGTGAGCATAGTATGATAAATCTGTTCCCAACAGAAAGAATTATTACATTTGTGTATAGTATGATAACCCTGTTCCCAACAGAAAGCGTTATTGCATGTGTGTATTATATGAAAACCCTGAACTCAGTCGAAAGGGGTATTACATGTGTGTATAGCATGATAACCCTATTTCTGACAGGAAGGGCTATTACCTGTGTGTATAGTATGATAATTCTGAACTCATCAGAAAGGCGTTTTAAATGTGTGTATAGTACGATAATTCTGAACTCATCAGAAAGGCGTTTTAAATGTGTGTATAGTACGATAATTCTGAACTCATCAGAAAGGCGTTTTAAATGTGAGTATAGTACGATAATTCTGAACTCATCAATAAGGGTTATTACATGTATGTATAGTATGATAACCATACTTCCAACAGAAAGGGTTATTCCATGGGTGTATAGTATGATTATGTTCGCAACAGAAAGGGTTATTACATGTATGTATAGTAGAATAACCCTGAGCCCCTAATTTAATGTGGACTGATAGATATTTGACTTCTCTGCTGTGCCAACATATCGACGTCTGCTTATACACATCAGGTAAGACACAGTGTGCATAACTTGCAAGAGACGATTCTGTTGTAAGCAAGAAAACTGGGGAGTCAGATTGCAATTACCACCCTCCTCCCCTCCCCGCCCCATTATATATGTGCAAGTGAGATAATAATAGAAAAACAAGACCCTACATAATTAGCTCACTTTTTAAAAAAATGTAAAAATAACACTTTATTTTTACATATTTCGTTCACTTCAGCAGAGTTAAGGGACACTTTCTTTGAAATTTCAATCGGGTTCCCCAGTTGTTGTTTATATTGTTTATGTTGTTGTTTAAAATGGAATATGCCTTTGTGATGCTCTTCTCAAGATATCTTACCTGATGTGTAAATAATGCATTGGCAAAACTTTCGTTAAAATATCCAATATTCACAAAGTTACATCACGGTTATGATGACCTTGTTCTATCATACCAACCACGTGCTAATCACTGAATATCAGTAGGTGGAGACAACATGGTTTATTTCATACATGTTTACTATGCATATGTTCACATTTTGTTTGATTATTAAATGCCTGATAGATGCATTTGAATCTTGTATTACTCTTTGTGTCTTCAAAGTTCAAATTGATATTTAACTGCTGGTTATTCAACTAGTCTGCTGATTTTCTTTCTCTTTTTATCAAACTTCTGACTAATGTTGGTATGGACTTTCTAAAAGACATTTGACTTTTTCAGTCACTCTCAGCCCTTCTAATGCATTCAGTTGTTTAACTTTCATTAAAAGTACCCTTTAAATCGGTATGTTACCGTTAACAACACATTCTTCATCTCTCTTTTTCTTTCACTTCCTTGTTGGCATACATTTCCTGTATGTCTTTAGATATAACATGTATTAGTTTTTAATCAGATGTACAATAATAATGACCGTTATTGGCACTAATTTTAATCGCCTGTTTTGGTCACTTAACCCATTTAAAGCACGTAATGTCATGACCTGTTTTTCTTATCTATGCTATCCAAACTTTTTCATTATTTAACCTCAAGTTGACTCTGTAACCATTTCAGTCACCGTCAGTCTCTGACCTTTAGATGATCTCAAGACCCGTTATTGACCTGACGGACCCTGACCGTGTGACCCTTTCAGTTGTTTACAGCCACATTTTGTTTGGGAACTACCACTTTATAACTATCTTAAGGGGACGCCAAGCTTAATTGACCGCATGCGATACACAGGGAGAAGGGATATATTTGAGTTGTAGAACTGGTTACGTAACTTTAATTGTCATGCCTTCAGGCGACACAATATGTATGGACTAGACAGAGAGACACCGAATCTGTGGAAGTAATCCTGCATTTATCATGGTAAGAGAATTATTTACTGAGGACATATATCACTAAACACGCACCAAGAAAGATCGAGGCAAGGTAAGTTAATTCCGGCTCGAGAAAGAAACATATATGCTTTGATTTTAAATGATCGCACATGGATCAGAATATGTAATTTTAAAACAATTAATTTAAAATCTAGCGAGTTATAGCAGACAGCAGTCATGCATTCCTTTTTTTCCCCCCATCAAATTTTAACGAATTTTCTAGTAAGCATCAATCGTTATAGTGGAAACGACATAATGGGATTGTAAATTTTAACTTGTTCAAAATCGACGTATTTCTTATTTTCTTTTCTTTTCTTCCTTTTTGTTTAAAAGGCCACAATAAATATACACATTCATGATTTCGGACTAAATCTAACATGTTCAACTTTGGATAACCGGCGTTGTAATTTATTATACAATGTTATCCAGGGTTGATTGTCCATCTCACAGAACAGAAATTAACAGAATTTTATTGCCAATTCAGGTCTAACGATAGACATATAAGATTAAATGCAAATATAAATTATTAATGATAGTGGTAAAAAAGATAAAGAAATGTAGAAAAGAGAAGAGGGGAAATATTCTGATCAATATTTTGGATATAAATGAAAATATGGAATTCAAAGGAAATTTGCATAACTGTTTTGAGTTTATATGGGAACATACTTATTTAAATATCAGTTATATAAATTTACTTAAGTTAATCAATACGTAACATTTGTTATTTAGCAAGTCACTAAATTTGTATATATTAACAATGTTTAGATACTTCTTACTCGTTTATTGTATTCCTATTTCAGGAAAATATTGACATTGAAAGCAAATATTGAAATTCATTACCAGTCTTATAAGGCAACCAATTCACCTTTTTTCAGACACATCTTGCAATCTTTCAATGAGAAACCTATGCTTAGTTGTATGGAACTTTGTTAAAATTAGTCTATACTTTTGTGACATACGTGTTAAAAATGGTTCAAAGTTAAAAGATTGTTTAAATATCCCATAAGTTTTGTTTTTAAAGGAACCGAAAGCACTAGAATGCCAAGTTTATTTATATTGGTCTTCCATTCTCATTGTGACAGTTTTCTTTAGCCAATCAACAGAAGGAATTGACTAAGATAACCATAAATTATTCAGACCTAAATGACACAAAATTTGTTTGATAAAGGAAAGCCATTTAAAATTGCATACACCAGCAGCAGCATCCAACATATATTTTATAATAATTTTTAAAAGTTTACTAATTTTTCCCGTAACAAATCTAGCTCAAAATATACCAGCTCTAATTTTGATAACAAAATACTCGTAGGAAACCTACCGGCCTCTCCATATAGCATATATAGTGGGCACTTTTCCTAAAATTTAAACTTTTCGTGATAAATCAGTGCGTGCATGTTAAATAATAGAATTATCACTAAAATCCCTGATCTTACATCCACATAACAATAACCACAAAACAGTAATATCATAAAGTTTAAATTGTAAATCCAATGATAAAGACAAATGTCTTATATATTTTGTATATGACGAATAAGTCTTTTTTCAGCTTGTTCAATGTTTCTCTATACTGTCGACAAAAATGAACCATTGTTTTCAAAAAGAAACGCTAAATATAAATACTGATCAGTTATTTCTAGTAATGTGTTACCAAACACAAAGGAGAAACGGTTTGTTTGCCTTGAACCAAATATTGCCAGCTTTGCTTTTTCAACATTATTTTTTAATCTCCATTCTCTCCAGTATACAGAGAATTTCTTGAAAGTTTTCTGAATATCTTTTTCGTTAACTGCAAGAAAAAACAGTATCGTCAGCATAACATTTGACAAGTACCTTTCGGTACAGTATAAATAATGTTTTCTGATATTCAAAATTTAAACCTTTACCAGCTTTTGAGAGTAAAATATCTTCTAAATCATTCAGATATAAAGAAAACAGGATGGATGAAAAGATGTTACCCCTCTTTATTCAGCACTGACAAGCAAATAATTCAGAATATTATTTATTGACGTACCCACGACCTAATATTGCCATACATATTTCTAATTACATTCAGCAATTTACCATTCCCCACCGCCCAAGCCCTGCCCTCCATACAGTATAGAATGCGTTTCGAAATCGACAATGCACACAATATTTTTCTTTCTTGCTTTAAAAACGTCTGCATGGGTATGAAGAAAAAAAAATATCTTAAGTGGAATAGCCTCTTAAAATACCGGTCATTTCTAAATATTCCGTAAGTATTGCTTTTAAAATGTAGGTAAACATTTTTTTTTTCAAAACAACTCTATAGTGTTATAGGTCTGTAGTTCGAGGGAAGATTTGTATCACCTTTATTTGTATATAGTGCTTGTATTAATTCTATAACCCCTGAGTTTGGGATAACGCCATGCTCTAAAGCAAGAATTAAAACTGAAGCATATAAATGCAGAAATATAGGTTCATAAGATTTGATACATTCATTATGATGTCGTCCATACTTCTTCGTCAGGCACACATCTATTTAATATCTCATTTTATGTAGATAATCTTGCATTAAAATCGTCATTTTGATTTGGTTCAAAAGCCTGATTCAGAAATTGTAAGTACTAACAAAACACATTATTGCCTATATACTGGGTATTTTTTTATTTCCTATAGCGCTATTAATTACTTCCCAATACATTGTCTTGGGTGTGACTTACATAGATTTCCTACTTATCACTAAATTTGGTTTTATGTTTGCTATTGAATTCACGATTTTTTTTATACAGTTGACTTGCCTGCTTTAATTAAATTTCTGAGTCTAATGCTCGTATATATCTGTGTAATCTTCATGCCAAGTGATACTTACGTCTGGCACTTTTGCATTCTTTACCTAAATAACACTTATATTGCATGTCCCTAACTTCACTAGATAACACTTACATTGCATGCCCTAACTTCACTAGATAAACTTTATATTGCATGTCCCTAACTTCACTAGATAACACTTATATTGCATGTCCCTAACTTTACTATATTTTTTTCTAGAATCAAAAATAACACATATTGCATGTACCCTAACTTCACGAAATATTTATCTAGAACCAACAGATTCCTCTGCCGATACTTTAAATACACCGGAAATCATGCCATAAATTCAATAAAACATTCCCCGGTCGGAAGAATCAACACCTTGTAAATCGTTTATTAAATATTTAATAAATATAATGTTTGCTCCATAAATATAATATAGACAGCAGACAAGTTCATGTCGAGAAGAATGGGGACATGGATAGGAGTTATCGTATTCAGGCTTCGAAGCGTCACTTACGACATATCAGCACAATCATTGTAAGGAACTGCCTTTGTATTTCGTTCAACATATTTTTCTTCTTGTAGATCCAATAAAAGTATGAGTTTTCTGTCAATTATACGATAATAAAGTACAGCACGGCAAAGATCTGGTATTGAGAATATGAAATCATTTACTCGTTTGGACCGATAAAGTAAGGTAACTCTGTCTTGACTTACGGCGGATATATATGATGACGCAAGCGTATTAGTTCGATTCAGTCACATTCACATTTGCATTCCGTCAGAGTCAGTCGACAGCGAACAGAGCAGTAGATAACACTACAAATAGCGCTAGCGATGGAAATTATACCAGAGCACGCCCTGAATGCCCTGAAGGGCCTTGGCCTTTCACTGGCATCAGGCTGGAGCTTAAGAGCTCAGGAGAAAAGGACAACTCTTCTCCTAATCTGGGAAGATAAAAGAAATGTGTATGAAGACAGAACCCCAATGGATTGGAGAAACAGAGGACCGGCGAGAGGACAACCGAAGCCTCAACAGAGGGAGCAACGAGTGCAGACCCAGCCGAGTGCTGGCGGCCCTGTCACGGTACTACCTACAGCAACACCAGCGCTGACCACTCCACCCCCAGCAGCAGCAGCTGTAGCTGAAACTGTAGCTGGGACAAGAGGGAAAACACAAAAGGAAAAAAACACCCCAGAGGGGACCAACATGCAGGATACGAGGGGAAAAAAAACTCCCCCACTTGCGCCTCAAGCCTCATCCGCGCCTATATCGGCTGTAAATTATCCGGCCAAACCATCGGTAAAACAGGTAGCGGCGGAAGCGTGGAAGTCACCCCCACCCACCCCGGAACCGAACACACCGCCAGAAATGAGTGGAGCCGAATTAGACCAACAGGCGTTCCAATATATCTACGACCAGTCATACGCAATGGGGTTGAATGAAGTCTGGCTGCAGAAGAAAACTGCCCAGAGATATATTGAGGATGTCAGGGAGGTCCTTGATGCAAGAAGGCAGAAAGAACTAGGAGTCCCACAATCGAAGTATGGCAGAAACCGGGAAAGAAAATCAACAGCAAATCTTCTACAATGGGAAAGAAATTTACCGAATGCCCGTTAATACTAGCGGCATACACCTGCAATCATCTGATAGTGTACCACGGGCTCCAAACCAACTATGTTACCTACCACACACCCTTGGGCGGATTGGATATGGCGGACATTTTAGACCCTAACAGTCCGAAAGTGCGAACCAGACGGACGCTAACACAGGGAATGCCAGACCACCTGAAGCCGCATTTCCTGAAGCCTCTACAGAAGAAACCCCTCAGTCCTTCTAAGGACTAAAAAGAGTACGCAAAATGCCTATCGGGTTTCAAATTGGCACAGAAACCCCATTTTTTGACTAAAACTCTCTGAAAAACACAAATTTGATCAATTTCGAACCACCGTCAAAAATTATTACTCAAAATTGAAGTGCGCGTGATACGAAAATGAGATGAGTAATTTTTACTCAAAGATTGGTATTGTTTTTGGAAATAATATGTACACTTAGTACACAAAATTTTTACAAATCAGGAATAAGCGCGTTATTTAAAAAAAAAAAAAAAAAATTTCTTTTTAACTTGAAGTATTGTCATAATTGAACAAGTGGCTAACACTTCATTGGTATTAGGGACAGCCCGACTTAGTTAACTGGGCAGAATTTGACCTTTCCGCTTCGTGTCTCCCTTGCCAAAGCCCAAGCCGCCTGCCACGTTCCTGACATAGTATGCTGTGCATGCCGTAAAGCGCGAGCGGTTTTTACAGCTCTGTTTAAACCTCTTGAGGAACCCCAAAATGATGCAACAGCAACAGTTTGGGGGCAAATTAAATAGTGCGCTGTGCGCATATTAATCAGACGTACATGACGAGATTCGTCGCACACGTCTATAATCCAAATTCAGTCAGTCAATTAGTTCGATTGCCCCATTAGTAGGGCAATCAAAAAGGAATAAACAGGATCAATATACAAGCACATGCAGCCTCGAGGTCTCACTGCACAGTGTGTGCGTGAGAGAGAGAGAGAGAGAGAGAGAGAGAGAGAATTTTCATTGGACTCAGACTGCAGAAAAAGGAGAATAATTATATATTAAAGATACAAATAAACACTAGCCAATGATTCTTGCGGAAAGCATGCTTGTACGATTTTAATTAAGGTGTTCAGGTTAATTCGTTGTACAACTAATAGCTTTTACACTAAATCAACACTACCCCATTCCCTGTTTTATAGTGTTAATTTACATTGAACCAACACTACCCCACCCCTATTTGATAGTGTTCATTTACGACAGTCAATGGCTGTTTTTAATTCTTCCTCGGACAAGGTGGCTCAAACAAACGATATGGGCCCAATGCATGATTGAAGTTCGCTGTCATTATAACAAAATTGGCATGCTTCTCATTAACAGTCAGTTATATCGATTTTGAGATATATGTAGCAGACATACATATATACGTAAACCAAGTTGGCAGTTCATTTGAAGCCCAAGTTACGCATTTGTTGTCTCCTGTGCTGTGCTAACTGTCAAAGGTAGTTACTAAACAAACCAATCAGTTTTCAAGCCTATCTCAAAGTAAATGTAAATCAAATTGCAGATTTAGTTTCTGTGTGAATTTATAAATACAAGGCTCATGCTAGTAGGCACATGCCTTCTACCTTAAAAATTAGGGGGAGGGGTCAAAATATGAAACTATCCAGTGAGACCTGAGAACACCTCGGTTGAGCATCTTCGCAGACATTCACTAGAGATTTACGAGCGTCTCGTCCTTTTGACTTGTAGATAGGATTGTACAAATGCTGTGTAAGATGAGAACTGTGACTCTATAAACACAGACTGATTATATACCTGCTGGTCAACCGGACAAAATCCTATACTAAATTGAACAAAGCTCATATACATGTTCTGGATGGCCGATTCAGCCCACCCGTCAGTCAAACGTTAGCAGATAGAACCTAACAATAGCCCTCTGACCACTGCTATCTCTGACCAGGTGAGAGTCCTACTGACGTAGTTTCGCCTGGCTTGACTGGGAAGTTTTGAAGATGAAGACAACATAAACAACAAACAAAGTTTTTCTCAAGTCGGTTTATCTTTAGTTATTACGAAATATTAGCTCATTGGAGCTATGTTAACGACTATGAACAATAAAATAACAATTAGAGTTCACATACATACATACTAATTTAATTGATTATGTTAAAAGTTATTTTTAAAAAAAGAAAGAGAAAACTATAAGCTATAAAGAATTTCTAATCTCCAAATCCCAAGCAGATAAATCCATTTACACAAATAGCTTCTAATCTAAAACAGACACATAAAGCACATATATAAATACATGTGTAAAGCTTGGCAAATACACTTTGGATAATACACACTGAACATTTAAATATAAAAGGACAAAAGGTTGGATAAGACGATGCTCATATATACGGAAAGCATTTATATGAGATTAATAAAAATGCACTGAAAGCATACCTATCACAAGAAATAACAATTAAGAGTAACTAACAGCATATACAGGCAACGATATTAGTCCGAGTTTCCTCTGACCCTTCACACCTATTTTAGATATTTGGACATTTATGTTGCTAAACGTCCAAATATCTAAAATGGGGTGTGAAGGGTCAGAGGAAACTCGGACTAGCAACGATATATGAGAACAATAGAAATCGAAAGCAAATAAGAGCATCAAGGAAATCTCAAGAATAAAAAACTAAAACACTACACATGCAGCAAATTAAAATAACTAATATACGTATTTCAAATAGGTAAGAAAAATCAAAATAGGTAAGAAAAATCAAAATATGTAAGGAAAATTAAAATAGGAAAATCCAGGTAAAACTAATTTTAAGTGACATCAGTCATATACGGGCAAGTGAAAGCTAAAAGCAAATCTTAAAAATACTAAAAGCTTAAATACTACAACGATTAATAATAAAAGAGAGAAAACATATCTTCTGCTGAGCTTGTGTGTATACTGAGACATAAATTGGGATAGAAATATGACAATCTTAAAGTTAATTAAATACGCTGTACATACATTAGAATAAATTACAACATGCAAGTCTTTAGTAAGTACGTGTAATTAAATTTATTTATTCAGCAATTGTGTTTGAGTGTGCACATAAGTTGTAAGTTTTATGAATACAATACTATAAGTCTAATGAGTACTGTTAAACGATGCTTATGTTTTGACATTCATTATCCCTACAGAGCCTCATATAACATGTTGTGTTTTGTTTTTGTTTTCTTCTCAACACAACGTCCTGTATCTTGCATATGCTTGTACTAAATCCGGGACAAACATAAGCGCACGGACTGAGTGTCTGTTTGAGGAAAATTGTAATCACTGTTTCACAGATAGTATATCCGCGTGTTTGTGCCCATTTACAACATATGTTCAGTTGAATACAGTGTACTTTACCTGTCCTCCACGTTACGTAACTATGATGCCTTGACTTGTATATGTCGTCTGCTGCAATTGCAAACGATAATCCTTGTTCACTCAATTCGCATTTTAAGGTTTTATGATTTCTTCCTTAGGACGGTCAGACGGACGGTATGGCGCAGGATAGAGTGGACTTGCTCGTCCGAGGGAGAGGCGATTCCCGTCCATCGTTTTCCCGAAGATTCTCAAGAGTGGCCCGAGAGCAAATAAGAAAAGGCAATGGAAGGAAAGTTTTAGTAGTGATAGTTCTGTTTTTCGTTTCCGCTATGGCCATCACCATTATCGTTTCCTTGAGCATGCCTCCAGGCCCGTTAAGTGAAAAGGACAATAGGCCACACCATCCCAAAGTGGTCCGTCTTGGAGATATTCTTCCTGACTCGTTTGAAGTTGAATTTAAAATGTTCCAGTATTCAATTAAAAATGTTTCCAAGAAAATGGCAATAAATATTACAACTAATATTGAGTGGGAACGACAAGTGAAGTACGGCTTTAGGTACAAGGAGAAAAGGCGACAAAACTCTCGTAGAGAGGAAGTATTGATAGTAACCGATAATCAGGCCATACTCCTACTTACAAATGACAACAAAACAACGTGGTCTTGTTTTAACCACGTTGAAAATTTGGGATTTTTTAGTGTGCTTCACTTGATCGTTAACGCTACTCGAACTTATCACTCTAAACCAGGACTGGACTGCCAGGGAACTTTGTGGTCAGTTCACGGGTGTTACAGAAAGATCTTCATATGTGTGGCTCATAAGAGCATACTTTCTATTCATGATGGAACAATGATGGCATATGCCACTTCATTTAGCTTAAATGCATCACGTGATATTTT
Source organism: Margaritifera margaritifera (assembly GCA_029931535.1). Lineage (NCBI taxonomy): Eukaryota > Metazoa > Mollusca > Bivalvia > Unionida > Margaritiferidae > Margaritifera > Margaritifera margaritifera. The sequence continues at coordinate 2,445,514 of JAQPZY010001465.1, forward strand.
TCTTCCTAAACATAATGTATCTTGTTATTTTGCGTCCCCAGAAACGGAAACATCAGTAAAAGCTGGTCTTAAACAGTATGGGGACACGTCTGGTCTATGGCGTCGCTCTTGGAAGTCTTGCGTCTTCGTTCATGATACTGGTGTTGATTCAAATTCTTCAAGTGCGGACGTAGAAAAGATGTACTGGTCTAACGTTAGGTTATATACACCCCAATGTAGTGATCACCGCTTTATAATGCTGGACACTGTTAACTATGGATGGGACAGTGTGAATCTCCATCAAAAATTCTGCAGCGTTGTGGCAGGGGAATCCAAGATCATCAAGGACACAGCAATTTTCGCCCATTCGATGGGCAATCTTGTCATGGCTGCCGCATTGTTCAAGAACATTTGTTCATTTGATGCTAAATCTTCGGAGTGGTATGCCATACAAACTCCGTGGAAGGGGACTCAATTTGCAGACAAACTAAATGAACTGTGTAAGATGAATAGGTCAACAAGCGGCTACATCGCTCCCGAGTATCTAGTTCAAGTCTTGAAAGAGCTCCGTTACTGTACTGAGGATGGTAATCCCGTTCCAGCATTCCAGTCGCTATCTCCAAAGTACAAATCTTCTCTTAACGTTTCCTTCCAGGACTTGATTAGTGTGGGAAAGATCTATGTTACAGGTGCTGTATGTGGATATTCACCGTGGGGAATGGGTAAAAATTGGCTCCAAAGCTCAGTCATGTTGTTCGCCCAGGTTTTTGCAGATTTGGACTCCAGGAATGATGGAGTTGTTCCCGAGGAGAGTTGCGAAATTGTAGGCAATTTTACGAATTCATATACAAGTAAGTTTTATAGGACCAAAGTTAATCACATGGAGGGCACGTGCCGGTACAAAGAGACAGACTGGTGCAAAGCATGGTGGAAGAAACACGAGGGGATGCCATGTACATGGTTAAGTCAGCTAGGACATAATTGAATGTATGTAATTTTGCTTAGGGTGCCGCGGTAGCTCAGTTGGTAGAGCGTCGGACTCGTAATCCAAGGGTCGCTGGTTCGATACGCGCCCAGGCCAGCCCACGTCATCTCCCTCGGAGTGTTCTTGGAAATGGAACTAAGCTCTCATTTCCTCTGGATAATATAGCCAACAATGTGTTAAAAGTTTCATTAAAACCAACACCAACAAAACAAAGCAAAAATCATTCTATTTGTTATTTAACTTAGTTATGTAAAATAATAAATTGGTCCTTGTCTGCAAAAATGTTGAATTTATTTTATTTCTATAGACAGATTCTTGTCGATGCAGGTATTTATTACCTATCATTCTACGTGATATTTATGTGTTGCATCTCTGAATATATGGATTAGAAATAAGTTTTAAAATTGATAGCTGAGGACACCTTAGCGCTAATCGTCGACTTTTACCCTTTCTTTTTGCATGCTCGACATTAGCGCAAGGGTTCACGACTTTGCACAATTGATCGAAATTTCCGATACGACAGAATCGTTAAAATAAGACGCACTACCAAGAAATTCTACCCTAAGTTCTCTCATAATTCTTTAACATATCCGCAATATAAAGACGAGGCTGCGCGGAGTTTGTTGCCCTTGGAAAAACGTCAAAGCTGCGCGGATTATGCGAAAACAAAATTCGGCTACCTTAAGTACAAAGCTTGACCTGTCGGTTTATTTGGTTGCTTCATGGCAAATAGATGCAAAGCTTGACTTGTCGGTTTATTTGTTTGCTACATGGAAAATAGATACAAAGCTTGACTTGTCCGTTTATTTAGTTGCTACATGGCAAATAGATACAAAGCCATGCCGTCTTTATACCGTACAATATGGCTGGAAAACAAAGCTGTGAAGTTTCTTGCAGTGCGTCGTATTTTAACGATGGTATCCATATATGAGCGAAGAAGATTACACATGAAATATGACATCGTTATTTTTTGAAGGAATTTTGAAAATTTTGTCACTGTTGTTACGATAGAATTTTCAAGGAATTTGTATAATTCAAATTTGTATAATTTTTTTGGTTGAATTTTCAAGGAATTTTTTTAAAGACTAATGTATGTTTTAGAATTCAAATTTTTATAATTCTTAATAAAACAGAACTTTGAGTACTTGAATCATATAATTATACAGGCAAAATTCTGCTTGCCCATAGCAAATTCAAAGATCATACAGGCAAACATTTTGCTTATGCGAGCGAATTCCTTCACGTATACTTGGATCAACAAGGTTACTAGCCAAGTCAGCAACTCTGATGTTAGAGGGCGAGAGCTTTAACCATCCTGCGCCCATTTTTTAAAAAGGGAATGCGTTATGTGAAAATCTCGTAAAATCTCGCGGCTCTAGACCTCGAAGGTGAATCTGTCTCCCCCTAACCTATAGCCTGTATACAAGCGGTCGCGCACCTCGAAAGAATATTTGCTACGCCTCTACATCTTAGAGTTCTGAATTCCTTTGCAGGTAAGACAAAATTGTTTTATTATATTCTAAAAGACTTTTTTTTGGTAGGACTTTAATACATTTAGGTGCTGGAAAGTATTTCTTTCTCTCTTGAAACATATGTGTTTTTTATTCATTAATATTAATTGTAAATTATATTGTTTTATGGAGTGTGTAGATTTTTATTAGGAATTTATATGCATTGTAATTGTGTAGATTTTTTATTAGGAATTTGTATGTCTTGCAATTGCAATAGTGAATTATTGTAAAACGATTTGCTGCCAACTTCATGCTTTTGATAATCAATTTAGAAATAAAATACTTTTGGGTTACAAGGACATGATATTTCGGTATTTAAGGTCCAAACATTAATTAATTTGTCTTCACGATAAAATGATTTTGGTCTTAGTTCGAAATATTGATTTTTACTATATTTTGGCTATCTTTGGCTTATTCAATATTTGGGTATTTACATCATAATTTAAAAGTACAGAAATTAGATAATCGTATGAAGTCGGCAAGCTTTGAATCAATATATTAATTATACGTGTATTTTTTTATCTAGAATATATATTTTCATATGTATTTCTTATTTGGGACTGTTGTCAATTTAATAAAAGTTGCTACGCCTCAACATCTTAGAGTTCTGACTTCCTTTGCAGTTCGAACCCGGTACCCCTCTAGAACCCCAGCGATGTAACCAGCAACATCGCAAGGAGTGACACCTCCGCAAAGGGAGGTCGGGAAGAAGTCTTTCTTTCTTTCTATCCATCTCGTGTGACCAACACAAGAACATGGGGACTACCTTAACAAGTGTTGCTGGACGAACATTCCCTTACAACAAGTAGCAATGACAAATCTTCATAATAAATGTTGACGAATAGAAACACTTTCATCATAAGTGGTGAAGATAAGTGGCCAGACATCAAAATTCTATCATAATAAGGGGATACATGAACATTCTTTCATAATACTGTCACTATATCCAAATACTCGTTGTAGCTAAACTGTGATGACAAATTTCAATATTATCTAGCTCTTGAATATTCTCTGGATCTAGATTGCCTATTTTGAATAAACTGGTCAGCTAGACGCTGTTTGACCAAAGATAAGAAAGCCTTTATGTTCCCAACATCTTGATTTATCCACACTTTCCCCAGACCAAGACTATTTAATAAATCCCGGACTAACGATGTCCAATTTTTCTTTCCAGTGGCTTTTCTATGTCCGTAAGCATTAAATTATATAACATATATTTTCTATTATCTGAGGAGATAAGTTTAGTCCAGTATGTCAGAATGCGGTAATATCTATTGATCTGTAAGGGTGTTATCTCCAATTCACTATATACAAAATCATTTTGAGTAGCTTTTTTTAAAACCCAACAAAATTTGTACAGAAATTTAAATGAAACCGTTAAACGGCATTTCCTTCAATAAACCCCCAAACTTCCATAATTAATTATAAATATAAATTAATAAAGGATGAGCCCGAGGGAGGGGGGGGGGGGCATTCTGTTGTCCTTACCTTTCAACAGCTAAATAATACTCAATTTAAGATGTTTGTGAATTTTGGCCTTCATTAATTAGCGTCACTATATTATAATAACAATGTGCCTTGCGCACTTAGACCTAGGTGCGCATGTTTTTTTTCTTTCATATAATTGTTGGTTCAAGCAGGATAATATCAACGTATGGGTCATGACTGTTTTAAATTTTGTTTTGTACATACTATTTAGCTTGATTCTTTAATCGATTGACTGATTGAATGATTGATTGATCAGGCTAGTTTAAATGCATGAATGCTGCAATGGAGCACGTGTGTGAAAATTTAATGTACTGTTTACATAATTGAATGTCATGTATTAATTTTTTTATCTATTTATTTTCTCGCCTGCTACGAATGTCGCATAGGATTAGACATAGCGGTCACAATGTCCGTCCATTCATCAGTCCAGCGTCAACATTTGGTGCCCTTACATGACAATATCTCATGTTTGAAATCATGAGTAGATGAACACCAGACTTTGCCCACAAATGCATTAGAGTCAAAGGAGCATCCGTAGAGATTGAAGACCAAGGAGGTCAGAGATCAAGGTCTCAGGGAGAACTTGTTTCACTTTTAGGTGGGTTGTCAATTGTTATAGCGTTTGGATCTAGCAGCACTATAATTATGATAATAAACCTGTGTACCATAGCATATAAAATATCACTTTTTGTGTGGAAGTAAAAGGTGAACGACATAGTTGTCATTTTATTCAACTTTGTATCATGGTTCTTTGGACAGGCATTTAACTTTTAACCAGATTCACCATTATACATAGTACATCCTTGGGAATGATCGGTTCAGGTGTCAAAGATCAAAGTCACAGGGTGAATTGTTGTTTAGCTTTATGGGGCAAATTTTTGAGAACTGTATGGCGTAACTCTATCGCCAGTTTCCACACGCGTCCTTTCATCAGATTTTCACATATTAGCAGAGGAATGGAGCCGTTAAAAGGTCTGAGTAATCTTGGGGTTTCGCCAGCTTACACAATATTTGAGCCCAACTGTCAGCTGGAACAGTCATGTCCACAATATATATACGACAGGTGCTTGATTTTATATTCAGATGTATTAGCCATGCATACACTGTTGATATATACGTGGACAGGAGTAATCTAACCACTGTGTAGAGTACTATGACCCTTCAACACGGTAAATCACAATTTATAAACCTTGCTGTACAAACCACGCTGTATCGGGTGTACTACGCTATTACTAGTTAACATAAATCTTGCTGTACAAACCATGTTGTGCTGTGTGTACTACGCTGTTAGTAAGTAACATAACCCTTTGCGAAGTTGGATATTTCACATTTTGAAATCAAACATATAGTATTACACAACGCAAGATTAATAAGACTTGACAGTTTGACCAATCGAAAATCGAGTCATAGAGGTCAAAGGTTTCTTAGCTCCAAATGGCATACAGTACAGGAGACAGCCAATAAAAATAGAGCTTTAAATACATACTTGCTGTACATACCAAGACTTGCACCAAGTCCCCTTTTCAATAAATTTTCTCCCCATGCAATTTTCTATTACAATGTGTTTCGACTGTACCTAAAATGCATTTTGAATAACAGCTGTTAATGGAGAGGCACTAACGGAAGTAATAGAAAGGCAAGAAGTTAATAAAAACAAATGAGGGAAATATACTGACATAGGGACTTGGTGCTAGTCTATACATACCGTATGCACGGACCATTAAATGTGTTATAATATACTGACATAGGGACTTGGTACTAGTCTATACATACCGTATGCACGGACCATTAAATGTGTTATAATATACTGACATAGGGACTTGGTACTAGTCTATACATACCGTATGCACGGACCATTAAATGTGTTATAATATACTGACATAGGGACTTGGTACTAGTCTATACATACCGTATGCACGTGCCATTAAATGTGTTATAATATACTGACATAGGGACTTGGTACTAGTCTATACATACCGCATGCACGGACCATTAAATGTGTTATAATATACATACCGTATGCACGGACCATTAAATGTGTTATAATATACATACCGTATGCACGGACCATTACATGTGTTATAATGCATTTCATGAGTTATTAATTGTAAGGAAGCTGGAACTTTTTGCGTTTTAACCTTGCCATTTCTTTTGTGGGCGCATCGTACGACTGTTTCTATGTGTTTTGTTTACTCTAAGTATACATATCTATTTGTTGATGTAGAGCAAAGATTAATCTTTTTTATTTCTTTTTGGGGGTTGGGGTGGAGAGGTTGTTTTGTTAGACACATCGAACTATAGATTGATAAAGGAAAGTACAGCAAGATTTATGTTTTATAGTAATTTGGAAACACATCACTGGGAAATAGTTAATCAGCATTTATATATTTATATGTATGGTTGCTTTTTAAACACAATGGTTCATTGTATTTGACAAAACAAGGTTCGCTGAACAAGCTAAAATGCATTGTTTGTTGTACATAAAAAATAAGAAATTTCTCTTTATCATTGGATTTACAATTCAAATTTTTGGATAATACTGTTTTACCAATATAGTTACATGGGTTTGAGATCTGGAGCTAAAGTGATAATTCTGTTATTGAACACGTACAAACTTACTTGTCACAAAAAGTTGAATATATATATATATATATATATATATATATATATATATATATATATATATATATATATATATATATATATATATATATATATATATATATGGAGAGGTCGGCAGACTTCCACTAAAATTTTTATCAAAATTAGAGCTATTATATTATTAGGTTGATTTTGTTACTGGAAAAATGAATAAAATTTCATACGATATAATATTACGCTATGCTGTTGCTCGTGTATGTAATTTTAAACGGCTTTTCTTTATCAGAGAAATTTGGCCTGATTTATGACTGAATCATGTATGGTTATCTCGTTATTCTGTTGATTGGCTGAGAGATAAATATATACAAACTTGGCATTCTAATGTTTTTGATTGGCTGAGAGATAAATATTACAAACTTGGCATTCTAGTGTTTTTGATTGGCTGAGAGATAAATATATACAAACTTGGCATTCTAGTGTTTTTGATTGGCTGAGAGATAAATATATACAAACTTGGCATACTAGTGTTTTTGAATGGCTGAGAGATAAATATATACAAACTTGGCATTTTCAAAGTACCTCATGTTGTATATTATTTTTCATACAAATTTCTATATAAATTTTCGGCAGTAGGACTCCTTATAACAGGTGCAAATCAGTTACGTGTAAAAGATCAGTGAAATCAGTAACCATATGCATAAATGTTCCGTCAGTTAAAAATAATCAATCAGTTACATATAAGTGTTTATATGTACAATATTATTAATTAAATTCAGTCAAGCACAAACCATATACCCATTCGCAGTCACTGCTGTTTGCAACAAAATGTGTGAATTGTACTAAAGTTCACCTTGCAAAAATTGTAACCACAGTTCACCAAAGGTCAGTTACATCAACAGTCAGTCTCATGGGATTCTGTAATCTGATCAATTATCCATGGGCTATTTGAATGAAAGATTTACACACGTCAGCGTTTGTAAATATTGTCTGAAATTTCAGTTGTCATTAAATCGCTCAACGAGGTCATCTGTTTCAGGGCGATCCGCCGTAGTTAAAACCTTTTTGGTATTTACTAATGCACATATGTCATTAAATAGTCGACCAGTAAAATGTTTCCCACGGTCTAATAGAAGGCACCGGCTGGCCCCACGGCAACACACAATATGTTCAACGAAAATCTTGCGGTTGTGTTTGCATCAGCATTCTTCACGGCAAACGCTTCTGTATACTTCGTCAGATAGTCTGTAAAAACAACAATATATTTGTTACCCTGATCACTCGGTGTTAACGGCCCTAAAACGTCCACGGCGATACGGTCGAAAGGTCCATCTACGGGTATTGGGAGTAATGGTGATGGCTTCCTGCCTTTATTTTTTTTTTTTTGCTGGCACAGTCTACACAGGGTTTGACCCCAAAGTCTTTGTCCTTAAACATACCAACCCAGTAGAACCTATTTTGCACCTTTTGGTATGTTTTATTTAATCCAAAATGTCCAGCAGTTACCTCATCATGACATCAGTGCATTACTTCGTCGATTAATGAGCGCGGTATCACTAACTGTTTTCTTACATGTGTCCGCATTCTTTTTGACCCTGGTGACCGTATGTGATATAACACACTATTTATCAGTTCACAATCAGGAGCCAGGGCAGCCACCTTTCGGGCATTTATCGTATTCTCATGTAAGGTATTGTCACACAAAAAACCCAACTCAAAATGGGTTTTAAATTTGGATCTTTCTCCTGTAATTCACGCACCCTTTCTAGCTGTAAGCCTGGTTTAATGTCCTGTAGTTTGTTCATTTTGTACCTCGCCTTCTTTGTTGTCTCCATTCAAATCGACACCCTCGCCATATTCTGCACGACTAAGCTCATCGGCATTTCCATGATATTTTCGAGCCCTGTACTCAACTGTCATGTCATATTCCTGAAGGGACAGGGACCACCTGGCTAGCCTTCCACTCAGATGTTTAATTCCATAAGCCATTTTAATGGACAGTGATCTGTATCTACCCTGAATTTGTGACCAAACAGATATTGTCTAAAAGTTTCTCCCACCTCCCCCCATACTACTGCAAGGGTTTCTCTTTCAGTTACAGAGGAAGTTTTCTCACTTTTCTTTAATTGTCTGCCAGCATATGCGATTGTTCTTTCGATACCATTTTTATCCTTTTGGGCCAAATCAATTCCCAAGGCAAATCCAGAACTGTCACAATGCAGGGTGAATGGTCTGGAGAAGTCCGGATAACCTAACACTGGAGCTGTGGTGAGTTTATTGTTTAGAATGTTAAAGGCCAGTTCATAATCATCATTCCACTCCCAGGTTACATCATTATTCAAAAGCCGAGTCAGTGGTTGCGCAATATTTGCGAACCCTTTCAAAAACTTGCAGTAATACGAGGCAAGACCTAGAAATACACGTAAGGTTCGTTGATCTAAGGGTGTTGGAAACTCCATCACGGCCTTAATTTTGCCATCAGAAACTTTAATCCCATCATTGGTTACAACATATCCGAGAAACTGGACTTCTTGTTTGAAGAATTTACATGGGGTCAGTTTTAATTTGAGATTTGTTTTTCTTAGTCTCTCAAACACTTCCTGTAAATGAAGCACATTATCATCAAAGTTGGAGGAAAAGATTATAATATCATCAATGTATACCAGAACAAATTTCCACTGAATTCCTACTACTAGTAGATCCATACGTCGTTGGAAGGTCCCGGAAGCATTGCACAGTCCAAATCCCATTGTATCAAACTCATATAAGCCTTCTGAGCAAACAAATGCAGTTTTCTCTTTATCTTGTTCCCTAATTGGTACCTGATGGCATCCAGACAAGCAATTCAAACAAATAAAGTATTGACAGTTGCCGAAAGTTTCTAGCATTTCTTCTATTTTTGGGAGGGGATGGACATCCTTCTTCCACGCGGAATTCAAACGGCGATAGTCAGTCACGAAACGATATTTTCCATCTGGTTTCTTGACTAGTATGACAGGACATGCCCAAGGACTGGTTGAAGGTCGTATTACATCACTGTTTAATAAATCTTGCACCTGATTTCCAACTTCCTCTCTTTGAGAGAAAGGAAGCTTGTACGGTCTCTTTTTAATTGGTGGACTATCCACCGTGTCTATCCTATGTTTCGCCATGTCAGTTCTTCCTAGATCCTCGTCAGATTTTGCAAAAACATCACTGTACGAGTAAAGAAGTTTGCGTATTTTGACCTGTTGTTCTGTAGAATATTTGTTCCAGTCAATATCAGAATCCTGGTCATTAAGTTCAGCAGTTTCATTCTGAATGTTTTCATCACATAGTTGCTGCTCTGATTCATTTATTACATATTTCAGCTATTTCCTCAAATGTGCCAATTGTCGTATTCTTGTACAGTTTCACTGGTTTAGGACTTGGGTTTAATAGTCTAAGAGTCACATATTCACTGACCTTAGTTAGAACTCTGGCTGGCACTACGCTGTATCTATCTATAAAGTATTGTTTTTGGATCAATCAATCCTAACTTCCCACATGCTTCACTGTCAATTTTTCCCTGGAATGGCATTTCTGAACGGGCCGGTATTTCAACTGTTTTTATTAAGTTGATCACACGCCAGTATTTCTTTGGTTTTGTTTCATCCTTACTGGTTAGTAATTTCACATAATGATTGTTCCAACACAGATGTTGTATGGCACAACACCAATAATGTCCAGAGATTGCTCTGTTGCAGAAACCACGTTTCTCACTTGGGGCTTAATGGTTTGTTTGACCGCAGTTGTCAAAATTCTGTCAGCCCACTTTTGACACCACTAATGACAAGGAGACCTTATTGTTCACTTATGTTATTTCCCCTGGTATCAGACACTCAACGATTATATTCTTCTTATTCCTTTATTTGCTATTTCACATCTATACATCTGCCAATGAACGAATACACTTCTATCTTCTGTAACGAAACTGATCTTAACCCCTGATCTACTCTAACTGTTCTGCCTCAAGTCTACATGACCCCTGCTTTCTCATCTCATGCCTCATTACCTTCATAATTAACTTGGATCTGGGGCACCGTGACATCTCTTAGCTTTATAATTAGCTTGAGTCTGGGCACCGTGACATAATTCTAGTGTTTTCGATTGGCAGAGAGATAAATTTATACCAACTTGGCATTCTGATGATTGGCTGAGAGATAAATATATACAAACTTGGCATTCTAGTGTTTTTGATTTCTTTAAAAGTAGAACTTATCGAATATTTGTAATTTTTATTTTTTTAACACTTTATAACACGTATGACACAAAAGTATAGTATACTTTCAGCAAAGTTTCATACAAGAAAATCATAGGTTTCCAACTGAAACTGGAAGATGGCAATATTTGGATATATCTCAAAGAATGTGTGAATTATGTGCCTCTTAAGAGATAGGTGAGTTTCAAAATCGTTTTCAATGTCAGTATTTTGATGAAATATTAAACTATTATATAACTTAGAAGTGTCCCATAAATGTTAATACATACAAATTTAGTGAGTTGCTATTAACGTCCAGATTAGAATAAGTTAAATTTATATAACTGATATTTATCTCATATATGTCCAAATGTCCAAACTATTTATCTGAACACACACACACACACACACACACACACACACACACACACACACACACATATATATATATATATATATATATATATATATATATATATATATATATATATATATATGTAGTTCAGTTATGTTCTGTTATAAGTGCTCTGGCGTTTCTGTCTTTTAAGTGTGTAACTGATTTGAGGTTTTGAAAAGGGTACTAATTTTAGTAAGAATTGATTGTTTAATATGTGTGTGTGTGTGTGTGTGTGTGTGAGAGAGAGAGAGAGAGAGAGAGAGAGAGAGAGAGAGAGAGAGAGAGAGAGAGAGAAATCCTAATCCAGTGTACTGGATACAACTTGTGTGTTTCTTCTTCTGTATGTATTGTCATAAATATATTTGTGAATCTCCATTGTATTTTCATCTTAATATTATTTGGACTGAATAGTTAAAAAAGTGCCTGTTTGTTTTCGCAATATATATTCGTTCTCTTAGACAAGAATTGCTGAATTTTCAAAACGATATTTTGTTCTAAATGTTCGTAACTTTATATACGTTAAAATTATAAGAAATGATCGTCATTATAAATTCTCTCTCTCTCTGTTTTTTAATGCCTGAAAATTTTAACAAGCACAGACTTTCTATGCTCATGTGTGGAGATATCTAGTTACAATACTGATGGAGAAAAATGTTTTCATTAGCAGAACTGTGCCATCTTTTTGTATTTTGTACCTCATATGTATGTTGATTTGTCGAATAAATGAATGACTGATTTATCTATAGATATCGCCATCAAGATTAGGATGATATAACATGTGTCAGCGTTTGACACATATAATGGACAATTTTGATTGAGTTATTCGAGCCATCGGAATGTACTCAGTACGACCACATCGCCTTTCTTCTTACGTGTAGAGACTGTAGGGGTCGCGGAATGGCTGGAACAATTCCTAAGGCTGGAATGGTACGGTACAGCCCTCAGTTTTTATTCTTGTTTATGTATGCATGAGTTTGTGATTTATACATAAAATTGTACGTCATGCTCTTGTCATTTTCGTATCTGTACCATTTCTCTATGTTGCTATTAATCCCCTAAAGGAAATAAAGATGGATGGACTGTGGTTTGAAAAGGTAATGATAACAGAAATGACTTGGTTATGGAACGAGACTGCTCAGTTTGAGTCTACTGAACTACCTTTGTCATGGGACTGTATTCATACATCTGCAACATATGATAAGACGGAGCAATATGATGAGTCAGATACCGGCGGAAATTGACTGAACACTCTATTTGAAATGAAAATATAGCCCACGCCCTAAATATATATAATATGTAAACAAAGTAACGTGTCAGTGAAGAGGTTTTTGTAATATCGAATTACTTCCGATGAATATTGCTATGTACAAATTGTATTTGATTTGCTGTAATGTCGTTTAAGAGAGATGCATTAGTATGTGATAGGCATATTTTTCTTTCTTGCTCCTTCCTTATTGATTTAGAATTTAAATAGGGTTCTATGTTTTGTGCTTTTACGACCTGTTTTCTTTGTTTTAAAAGACGTCACGTGCTTTGTCAATTCTACAATGTTTACCTTTTGCTTTATTTTGGATCCTATTTTAATATGCTGTACATACACAATTGTTAGTATATGTCATTTGAGTGCGAGTTTAATATGCCGTACATACACAATTGTTAGATTCATCCTACAAAGACGTGTCTTGTCTTTAAATGCTATTCCATTTAATTGCATGTGATAGACTAATACACATCTGTTTAAATATATGCTGTGAAAATTGATTTGTTTTATGCAGCTATTCTATGATTGGCTTCCAATTTTTACTACCTGTTGTGGGAACTTAACGATTGACCGTTTGTTGTTTTACGGCACAGCAGCACAAGTAAGTTATTTAGTGCCAAGGCAATTTTAGTAAAGTGTCTTGCCCAATAACGCACCATAGTCGCTGACCCGTGGGCTGATTCAATAGTTGGATTCGAATCCACACCCTTTTGGTCACGAGTCTGGCACGCTAACCACTCTGAGCGACCGTGGCTCCTGTCTCCACTGATCGCCTCGGGCGCATCGGGCCTAGTCTCCATTCATGAATCCACAGAGGGACTTGGAAAAGAGAAGAAGAAGGAAAAGGAGATTGAAACGTTCAAACGTACAAAAGAGTATGTTGTCTGTCTACATACATATTTCCAAGCCAAATCCCCGAAAATAAATAAATAAATAAAGACTAAGGGTCGTAATTTTTTCCTCTAAAGTGCGAGACATATCATGGTATTTTCCTCACGAAAGAGTGTCATTTTCTCCAGAGGAAAAACTCTCTCTCTCTCTCTCTCTCTCTCTCTCTCTCTCTCTCTCTCTCTCTCTCTCTCTCAGTGCTTTTCTGTGCGTAGGGATCTAAGAGAAAGAATTCAGTATACTCATGCGTGTTTTTCCGCATTTTAAAGTTAAGAGAGGTTTATTTGAGTTAGACCCATTTATTTTGTATTTAGAGTCTAAGAATATTCCCGCCTGAATCGGATGTCACATACTTGATAAAGAAAAGCAAATTAATATTTGTTTTGTTTTTCTTTCTCAGCAGTATCATTCTTTCTGTGGACTAAGAATGGACGGTATCCGCTAAAATAATATTTCAGTCTATGTAAACTATTTAGCCTACTCAGTACCGTGTCACATTCAGTATCAGGGTCAAGTGCATGATATATATTTGCTCTAGAGTCAATTATTTTCTACCAGAGTCCAAGAGTATTCCCGCAAGAATCGGAAGTCGCCTGCATGACAAAGAAAAGCATAAATTTTTGTTTTGTTTTTCTTTCACAACGTTATTTTTATTTCTGTGGATTAAGAAGAGACGAAATCCGCTGAATATAATATTTAAAGATATTTACATTATTTAGCCTACTCAATAGCGTGTCATATGAAGTACACGATCGATATTGTCATGCGTGTCATATGAAGTACATGATCGATATTGTCATGCGTGTCACATGAAGTACACCATCGATATTGTCATGCGTGTCATATGAAGTACACGATCGATATTGACATGCGTGTCATATGAAGTACACGATCGATATTGTCATGCGTGTCACATGAAGTACACGATCGATATTGTCATGCGTGTCACATAAAGTACACAATCGATATTGTCATGCGTGTCATTTGAAGTACACCATCGATATTGTCATGCGTGTCCTGCGTGAAGTATTTCTCAGGACTAAAATGTCGTGACATTCTCATGTAAAGGTTTATTATTCAACATATGTCGTATATGGAAAATCATAATATTGTGACATTTTTGTGTAAACTGTATCATTATGGCCAGGGATAAAACCGGGGAAGGGTTTGGAATTTAGTTTGGTAGGTTGATACTTATTGAAACCAAATCACTGCGAAAATCCTGGTTCAAAGTCAGGTGCAGTACATGCAAAGTGGAGGAATAGTTATTTTCTCTCTCTCTCTCTTTCTCTCTCTCTCTCTCTCTCTCTCTCTCTCTCTCTCTCTCTCTCTGTGTTATGGATTCATTTTTCAATCACAATAATTGCAAGAAAAACAGATATTAAACACATTACAAACTAAGAGTATGGAACGTTGCTGATGTTTTTCTATTTAAGCCTTATTTTAAAAGTCTTTGCAAGGGTGAAAAGAAATATTAAATACATGTCTATACTTTTACGATGCCGTGGGTTTAATTATTATTATTATTATTATTATTATTATTATTATTATTATTATTATTATTATTATTATTATAATAGCCCCGGTGCAATTTGGAAGACTGTTAGTATTTTTAAGCTTGCAAAAATAAATATGATGCTTACGATAATGATGCAACAGTCAATATATTTGTGTAATTTTTAAGTCTAAACAGGAAAGTATCAGGAAGAGGATGAATACCGCATATGAATTTATCTTAAGACATAAATAAATATAAGCGTGAGTTTTTAAAGTATATACATAAGTACACACCTAAGCCAAAAAATGATCTGTAAGTTAAAAAAAGAGAATTATTCGATACAATGACTAACCTCATTATCACGTGCACATTACCCCGAATATTTTCAACACACCAACCGCCACCTCAGTCAACTGGCCTAATCTAGGACCATAACCTCCCAACGCATTTCGTAATTTATGTTATTATTTATACATGTACTTGATTGCAAGTAAAAATGTCTGTTTTACAAATTTACCATAACTATGTGATTTATTTTCTTTAATATTTATATTATTTTAATGTTTTAAATATGTTGCCCGTTCTTGTAGTATCTGATCTGGCCCCAAGGTTATAAACAACATTTACACGCTTAAACTATAGATCAACTCCAGACCATTCACTATCACTATACACAGATTACATCACTGAATGGCCATTAATCAATCTAACATCTGGGGTTATTAAACTTAAGGAAAAACAAACTTCTACCGGAGCAGCTAACGAAAACCGTTCTGTTACCACATGTACTCATCCAACAACATATACCAAAGTAGTAAGTAATCCCTCAACCACCTAACAGGGCTCTAGTATATTTTTCACTGCATCTGAGCCTCAAACTGAAAAAAGTAATAAAGCCTCCCCCAAAAAAGAATAATTTAGAGACCCAAAACAAGCAGCATACAAACAAACAAGCAGAGCCAAACCAGTCAAAGGAAGCAACATCTCCCTATCCACCCCCCTCCACCGAATAGTAGACACCAGATATTTGATAAATGAGGACTCTCGTGTGAAAGGAATAAACAAAAAGGGTCTTAGAGAAGGTATCTAATGTCATGGTATCTCTGGAGTATAAACTGAGAGCATCAATTAACGCATCAAACTCTTTAACCTTGAAAACCGTTTCAGCTGTAATTATCTCTGTTGGAGGAGGCAATAAAGCCTCTAGTGGAACAGTAGAAGCTGAATCAGCTTATTCTCCACATCAGAAATATGAATCCGCAATGTGAGATAACTGTCTGTGGTGTATGCCCCCGCAGAGACTGTGATGCATCAGAGTATTATCACATCCTTTCAAATCTAGTCAAAAGCTATGGTATGCCGTATGTCAACACGGACAACCATGTTTACAAAAAAGATGGCAATCCGATACTTCGTTACTCTGGAAGGGACATAATCCTCATCTCGCCTTCAGGAGTAAAACGATTTCTACATGCTATCGAGAAGAGCTGCTCAAACGTGAAGTTGGTTGGCAGTTTCCACTTATGTGTTTTTACAAGACGGATGGACCGAGCCCCTGAACAAAGTAATACACAAATCAAAAATTCTAGTGGGATAAACAGAGTGAGAAAGTATTACCAGCTGTGCCTAAAGTGTGGTGAAACAAATCACTTTTCCTTTGACTTTCGACATAAGGAGTAATATAAATATCGCTCATGTGAACTGTTTGAGTCTAAGTGTCCTGGACATGATTATGTTTATGGCGAAGAAACCATGTCCACTACTTCATTTAACAAATATTCAAAATAGGTGAAAATGGCAATTCCATGACGAATAACTGTGTATGTCTGAAGACCGAATTCATCAACCTTCTTGCAAACGAGACATTGTTAGAGTTTCATTGCAAAAGCTGTGCAGATGATGGATCTTCAATTGTCAATGTAACCAGTAATGTCCATACTGAAAAAGTATATCAGAACATCACTCTGCTAAATGATGATGATTTACTTGACTCGTGTGTATCCGATTCATATGTGTCTCTCTTTCTGACCCCAAAAATACTCGTAATGTGTTGCACCTAGGATTAAGAGGTAAAGGTATGCATACTGGTCACCTCAACATTAGAGGAATACAGACAATAGGTAAATTTTATCCAATTAAACTTATGCTACTATCTAAAGAAAACAATATCTCAGTGCTTCGACTGAGTGAAGGCAAACTTGGGACTGATCAGCCAGACAATGTTTTTCAAAACAAACATTTTCATTTTATTTTTTTTATAGAAAAGACGAAATTGATGAATTAGGAGGTTTGGTGGTCTAAGTGCGTTATGGTATTATATGTGAACGCAGGGTAGATTTATAAGCTTACTAAATCCACAAACTAAAAATTGTTGGTCGGTTACATGGCATTATTTGGACTGCTTTAGTATGTAACTGAACCAGCTAGGGGGTTGTCCCTGGAATGGCCTGAGTGACTATTCCTCCACATTTCTAACACGCCAAGGCGTTCACCCCCAAATCATCTCACCTTATAATTTCATAACGATCTGTTTAAAGCTTTTGCGAGAAGAAGTTCCGAGCTGAACTAAAATATGTTCCATGGAATATTATAAAAATGTTTGATGATGTCAATGATGCTTTAGATTCTTGGTACTCTCGCTTTACATATGCCATTGATAGGCATATTCCTTGGAGAAAAAAAACAACAGAGTTAAACATGTTAATCGGTCAAACTGGCTTACACCGAAATCATACAAGCCATAAAAACACGTGATCAGTTTAAAGCACTGGGAAACACTAATAAAAAAAAACAAATTTTAAAAAAAAATGAAGTTTTAAGGCTTATAAGGTTATCCAAAATATCTCATTACCAGCAACTGATTGACGAATCTAAACAGAAACCAGGAAACATTTGGAAACTTTTTAAAGAACTAGGAGCTGGTAAAGTTTATTCTCATTATTATATTCTAATAATTGTTGCACCTTAAGAAAAGATGGTGTATGCATTAATACAAATGATGATATTGCCAATTTTGTTACTGTTGCTAATAATATTAAAGAACCAATAACTTCTTGCAATCATGATGAACTTTCACACTTTTGTAAAGAAAAAAGTCCTTGTCAACACTTTCTTTGAAATACCTTTCATAACTGACAATAATGTACTAAAGTATCTTCAAAATTTAGAAGTAACAAAATCCACAAGTGCTGACTTCGTTGGATCCAGATTGTTTACGGACAGCAGCCCCTTTCATTTCAGAAAGTATAACATATATGTTATCTTAGTATAAAAAAACAAATAAATTTCCTGACAAAGGGAAGGAGGCTAAACTGAAGCATCTTCATAAATCTGGTCCCTGTGATGGAATAAACAATTTTAAACCCATCTCAATCATTCGTTTCTTATCAAAAGTTATCGAAAAACATTCTCATGACTCCCTGATGATTTTTTTTAAGAACACAATTTTTTGCATGATAGACAATAGAGGCTTTCGCCCAAACCATTCATGTCAAACTGCTCTTGTTAGTATGACTGAAAAATGGTTCAAAGCTTTAGATAATGGAGATCTAGTGAGAGTTGTGTTGGCTGATTTTATGAAAGCTTTTGATTTAGTTGATCATGATATTTTACTTGAAAAATTGAAACTTTACAAGCTCAGTAACAACTCATTAATTTGGTTTAAGTTATATTTGAAAAGAAGAAAACAGAAAGTTGATATAAACAATGTCACATCAGATGAAAAACATGTGACTTGCGGAGTACCTCAAGGTTCTATTTTCAGGCCACTACGATTTCATATGTTTATAAAAGATCGACATTTACATACAGGAAATATTGGGACTGATCTCTATGCGGATGACACAACCTTATATGATTTTAGCTCATCTAAAACTACTGTTGAAAGAAGCTTACATACTGCTCTTCTCGAACTCTCCAAATGATTTAAAAATAATGGAATGGTCATTAATTTAGACAAAACTAAAGTGATTCTGATAATCATACATCAAAGACACAACAGAATCAAAGATAATATTCTCCACATAAATTTTAATGGTGTGGAACTGAAAAATGCTACCTACGTTTTATAAAAGTTATATTCAACCTCATCTGGACTACTGCAACATCATATGGGGTAATGCTTCTAAAACAAATATGTTAAAAGTGGAAAAACTTCAAAACGAGCCGTATCCTTGACAACAATGTTGATAATTTCTGAAGCTAAATTTGTTTTTAAAGTTTCGAATAGTTATATGCCCAAGAATATAAATGATATGTTTAATAAAAGGACAACTAATACTAATACAGATTCTATTCTACCAATAATTCGCTCTATGTCATCTAATAACTTTCTTCTTCGCAGCACAAAAGTGAATTGTATAACAATAATCTGGCTTTTTCTGGTCCATTTATTTGGAACTGTCTACCTAAAGATGTTAAAGAAGCATCATCAGTGTCTTTCTTTCATCACAGATGTTTGAAATGGATGCAATCCAGTTAATATCTTAAAGTGGTTATGTGAAATTTGCCCTCATAAAAAGATTTAATTAGATTATTATTATTATTATTATTATTATTATTATTATTATTATTATTATTATTATTATTATTAAACGTCGACTAAACAGAAGCCGCTTTGGTTTATTTGAGTTGACACTGAGAACGAGAATATTTGTGTAATCGTGGGGCCAGGCCAATCTTAATGTCTTCGGTCTTTTCCGTCGCAAGCTAAACAAAAGACCGAGTCTCTTTCAGAGTCTAATTATTCGACTCGCATAGGAATGATACAATGATAATTCCATTGGGATCCGGGCACTGAATCGATACTATATTTCAAAACTGACAATGCGATTTAGCTTGAACAACAGAAAGCAGAAGTCAGTAAAGGTTTTATCTAAATACCCCAAAAATGAAAAATACTAAAACTCTGAGCTTGAATGTGAGATTGGAATTTCTGGTCCCGATTTCACTAACGTTCTCAAACTTTCCACCAAATATTTCTCCTTGTGCTAGTCCGTCCGTCCAACCATCATGCCAGGGCTATAACTCCCATACTACTTCACCTATTGTGGGTGCATACTGGGATGAACCCATGTCTTGCACCAAATTGGGTCGCTGTGATCTACTTTCCAGGATATATTCAAAATCACTTAAAATTGTGTCTATCCTTGTTTTTGTGTAACTTGTATACTACAACACATTTTCATGTCAAACTTGCACTGTGTATATCTTGGGATGAGCCGGTGTCATGCACCAAAACTGGTTCACTGTGACCTACTTTTGGGGGATTTATTTCCCAGAACTTACACTATGGGTGAATATTAGAAAGAACACATTTTACACACCAAAACTGTGTCCTTGTGTCCTCTGTTCCGGGATTTAGAACATTACTTAACGTTGGTTTTATCTTCCAATTTCTACACCTTATAACCTATTGGCACTGAAGTGCCTCCTACATGCAATTGCATCTGGGAATTAAGCTGTCAGACACCAAAACTGGGTTGCTATGACCTATTTTCTATGATTCAGTTAACGTTCTAAAAAGATAATGGCTCATGTGTCATACCTGTAATTAAATTTGTTTATCCGCCAATAGAGTTTAAGTGTACACGTAGGTTGGTAATTTAATGAGTACGATACTATGTCTAATGAGTATAGTTCCATGATGTTTATGTTTCAATATTCCATATCCAAACAGAGCCTCATATGACATGCTTCTTTACATCACTTCGTCAAATGCGTTGGATATGTTTATACTAAATCCGGAACTAACACAAGCGCATCGATTGAGTGTCTATTTATGGAAATTTCTATTCGCTGTTACGTAGATATTATATCCGCCTGATTTTGCACATTGACGTTCAGTTGAATATAGTGTGCTATACCTGTCGTCCACATTACATGACTATCATGCCTTGGCATGTACATGTCAGCTGACGGAATTGAATTGATAATCCTTGCTCAATCAACTAGCCATTTGAAGGTTTTATGATTTCTTTTCTAAGACTGTGTGACGGTCGTCATGGCGCAGGATAGAGTGGACTTGCGCGTCCGAGGGAGAGGAGGTTCCCGTCCATCGTTTTCCCGATCATTCTCAAGAGTAAGCCAGAGAATAAGAAAAGGCAATGGAAGGAAAGTTTTGGCGGTGGTAGTTCTGTTTGTCATTTCCATCATGGCCGCCACCATCATTGTTTCCTTGTGCATGCGTTCAGACCCGTCAAGTGAAATGGAAAGCAGCCCACACCATTCCAAAATGGTCCGTCTTGGAGATGTGCTTCCCGACTCGTTTGAAGTTGAATTTAAAATGTTCCAGTATTCAAATGAAAATATTTCAAACAATACAACATTCAATATTATGACTAATATTGAGTGGGAACGAAAAGTGAAGTACGGCTTTAGGTACAAGGAGAAAAGGCGACAAAACTCTCGTAGTGAGGAAGTATTGATAGTAACAGATAATCAGGCCATACTCCTACTTACAAATGACAACAAAACAACGTGGTCTTGTTTTAACCACGTTGAAAATTTGGGATTTTTTAGTGTGCTCCACTTGATCGTTAACGCTACTCGAACTAATCACTCTAAACCAGGATTGGATTGTCCGGGAACTTTGTGGTCAGTTCACGAGTGTTACAGAGAGATCTTTATATGTGAGGCCCATAAGAGCATAATTTCTATTCATGATGGAACATCGATGGCACGTGCCATTTCATTTAGCTTAAATTCATCACGTGATATTTTCCTTCCTAAGGATAATGTATCTTGTTACTTTGCGTCCCCAGAAACGGAAACATCAATAAAAGCTGTCCCGAATCATTATGGGGACATGTCCTATCGATGGCGTCGTTCTTGGAAGTCTTGCGTCTTCGTTCATGACATTGGGGTTGATTCAAATTCTTCAAGTGCGGACATAGAAAGGCTGAACTGGTCTAAAGTGAGGTTATTTACACCCCAATGTAGTGATCACCGTTTTTTAGTGCTGGACACTATTAACTATGGATGGGACAGTGTGAATCTCCATCAAAAATTCTGCAGCGTTGTGGCAGGGGAATACAAGATCATCAAGGACACAGCAATTTTCGCCCATTCGATGGGCAATCTTGTCATGGCTGCCGCATTGTTCAAGAACATTTGTTCATTTGATGCTAAATCTTCGGAGTGGTATGCCATACAAGCTCCGTGGAAGGGGACTAAATTTGCAGACAAACTAAATGAACTGTGTAAGATGAATAGGTCAACAAGCGGCTACATCGCTCCCGAGTATCTAGTTCAAGTCTTGAAAGAGCTCCGTTACTGTACTGAGGATGGGAACCCTGTTACAGCATTCCAGTCGCTATCTCCAAAGTACAAATCTTCTCTTAACGTTTCCTTCCAGGACTTGATTAGTGTGGGAAAGATCTATATTACAGGTGCTGTGTGTGGATATTCACCGTGGGGAATGGGTAAAAATTGGCTCCAAAGCTCAGTTATGTTGTTCGCCCAGGTTTTTGCAGATTTGGACTCCAGGAATGATGGAGTTGTTCCCGAGGAGAGTTGTGAAATTATAGGCAATTTTACGAATTCATATACAAGTAAGTTTTATAGGACCAACTTTAACCACGTGGAGGGCACGTTCCGGTACGAAGAGACAGACTGGTGCAAAGCATGGTGGAAGAAACAAGAGGGGATGCCATGTAGATGGCTAAGCCAGCTAGGGCATACTTGACTATATCTCATTCTGCTTAGGGTGCCGCGGTAGCTCAGTTGGTAAAGCGTCGGACTCCAAGGGTCGCTGGTTCGATACGCACCCAGGATAGCCTGGGTCGGCTCCCTCTGTGTGTCCTTGGGAAAGGCACTTACTTCCCATTTCCTCAGCATGATATGGCGAATAATGTGTTAAAAGTGCCTTTAAAACCAGCACAAACAAAACAAAGAAAAATTTAATCTGCTTGTTGTTTAAATTAGTTAATGTAAACCAATTACGTGGTCCTTGTCTGCAAATAAATTTAATTTATTTAATTTCTGTACAGAGATTCTTGTCGATGCAGGTATTTATTACCTATCATTCTGTATCATATTTATGTGTTGTATCTCTGATATATGGTTGAAGAATAAGATTTAAATTTGATAGCTGAGGATGCCTTAGCTAATCGTTGACTTTTTACCTTTTGTTTTTGCATGCCCGACATCAGCGCAAGGGTTCATGACGTTGCACAATTTTCCGACACGATATAATCATTAAAATACGACGCACTACCAAGAAACTGCACACCTAAGTTCTCTCATCATTCCTGAACATCTCCTCAGTGTAAAGACGAAGCTGCGCGGAGTTTGTTGCCCTTGCAAAAACGTGAAAGCTGCGCTGGTTATGAGAAAGCAAAATTCGGCTAACTTAAGAATAAAGGTAGACTCTTCGGTTTATTTATTCGCTACAAGGCAAGTGAATACAAACTCTTGACGTCTTCATACCGTGGAAATGATAAAGTAATGTTGGAAACTATGACTGTGAAGTTTCTTAAGTGCTTCTTATTTTAATTACTGTATTGTATACGAAACTTCCAGATATGAGCGATTTGGAATCATATTAAATTTTGTAAGGTCTTGGACCTTAACGCTAACGTCGCGCGTCCAAACACAAAAGGTTAAAGGTCGGAATTTAGCGCTAAGATGTCCTAAACTATAAGTTGGGAAGATAGTTACTGATTATGAATGAGTCTATTGACAGAAAGGTCCCCTGGTAAGAAATGCACACTATTATAGGCACCAGTGACTTTTGAACCCTCTAGGCATATCTTGTATAAACAGAAACGGTAGAACATCGCTCATCCAAACTTTTTGAGTTAACGAAAATAATTCGAGTAACTTGAAATTTGATTGTTCGGAATGAATTTTACAGCAAGTTACAATAATGAATAGCTCCTCTATTTCCCCTAAGTCCAGCCCACTCTTGTTGGCATAGGAATCCCCAAAGTCCAGCCCACTCTTGTTGGCACAGGAATCCCCTAAGTCCAGCCCACTCTTGTTGGCACAGGAATCCCCTAAGTCCAGCCCACTCTTGTTGGCATAGGAAAATATTTTCTAACTGTGTAAAAAATTTAAAATTTTATCAATTTATTGCTTTGAGTACAAGGAATCTAACTTTTCAATTTGATCAAATCCAATCGATTCTTTTTTAATTATATGCTAAATAAGACTGATTGACTTGGTGGAACTATTAATTGATACTTCCATAGTATCCATTAGACCTCCCTTGCTCATCCATAAAGTATCAGCCGTGTCTGACTGAATTTGAATTATAGACGTGTGCGACGAGTCTCGTCATGTACGTCTGATTAGCCGTGTCCCTTAGGGGAGCTATTATGAATTAAATGCCCGATGATAAGACAAGGAGCTGGCCATACCTGCATGTCCATCCCATCCCATCCCATCCCTATATTCCAAATACGAAGTGAGTGGGACAAAACGGAAAAGAAAGGAAAGAAAAAATACTTTAATATAGTCGGTAATCTAGGGTGCGGTCGGACGTACAGGCTGGTGGACACGCACACAGACACCATTGTGATTGCTATGTCGAACTTCCGCCAAGGCGGGATTGAAAAATAGAAGAAGGAACAGGTTGGCAGAATTTATATTTGTATTAGCCAATATCCTTACTGGACGAAATAAATATCTAATTGGCTGAAAGTCAAGGCAATATTTTAATTTTCACCGCTCTAACCAGGCTTCCAATCACGTAGAACTTTTTATTTCTTTCACAAAAATTGGGGGTAGAGTAATACATCCATTGCTTATTTAAAGAAAAGAAAAGAAACGGAGAAAGCTAGTGGAGGTCGGAGCTTCGCCAATCTACACCACCGACTTTATCGTTGAACGGAAATCCTTTATGTCTTTGATTCTTTTAATTAAAAACATGCTGAACATTCTCCTAGTATAGTGTTTCTAGTCTGCAAACAACGTCATTCCCTGATAAAAGCAATATTTAGTAAAATCGAGATCCGTGATTTGCGTGTTGTAATACTGACCTCTGACTTCGCACTGCATTACTGCCGTTATTGTTTGCTAAACGAGCTGGAGTCCACAGTGACAGGAGACAGAAATCTGTGCAGAGAGAGAGAGAGAGAGAGAGAGAGAGAGAGAGAGAGAGAGAGAGAGAGAGAGAGAGAGAGAAGTATTAGATACATGCTCAATTCAACAAGTTTGTGAGCGACTTTTACCTTCTACTGTATAAGACCATACGCCCTCCATTGATTGATTCTGATAATCAAAATGTGATGACTAATCCTTGTAAAAATTGAAATATATATAAAAAAGGATGGACCATAGGGGTAATATCGACATACCGTGATCTTTACCTTTCAACAGCTAAAAAATACTAAATTTAAGTAGCTTAAGAGGTGGAGTCATCAATAATTAGTGTAACTGTATTTTAATAACAAAATTATGTGCCTTTCGCATTCAGATCTAGGTACGGATGTTTTATTATTTCATGTTATTGTTGTTCAAGCAGGACAATTTCAACGTATGGGTCATAATTTATTAAATTTTATGTTTTGTACATAATATTAGCTTGGTTCTTTAATTGATTGATTGATTGATTGATTGATTGATTGATTGATTGATTGATTGATTGATTGAGTAATTGATTGATCAGGCTAGTTTTATTGTATGAATGCTTCAATGGAGCACGCGTGTGAAAATGTAATGAACCATTGACACATTTGAATGGCATGTATTTATTTTTTATCTATTTATTTTCTCGCTTGCGACGAATGTCGCATAGGACGAGACATAGCGGTCACAATGTCCGTCCATCAGTCCAGCGTCAACGTTGGTTGTTCTTAAATGACAATATCTCACGTTTTCATGAGTGAATCAACATCAGACTTTGCCCATAAATGCATCAGAGTGGAATAAGCATCCGTTGAGACCGAAGACCAAGGAGAACAGGGGTCAAGGTTTCAGGGAGCACTTGTTTCACTTTTAGGTGAGTTGTCAATTGTTGTAGTGTTTGGATCTGGTAGCACTATAATAATGATAATAAAGCTGTGTACTCTGGGATATAAGATATCGGTTTGATATTGAGGTCAAAGGTGAAGGACACAGTGGTCAGTTTCTTATACATTTTTGGAAACAAAAGCTTTGCACCATGTGTCTATGGACAGGCATTTAATTTTTAACCAGATTCACCATTATGCATGGTACATTCTTGGGGATGATGGGTCAAGGCGTCAAAGATCAAAGTCACAGGGTGAATTGTTGTTTTGGTGGAAAATTGTTGAGAGCTGTATGACGTGCCTATATCGTTTGTTTCCATACCCGGCTTTTTAACAGATTTGTCACGTAGGAATGGAACGGTTAAAAGGTCCGAGGTCGGGATCACATGTTTTTTGATTATTTAGTCGAGATAAATTTTTTGTATTTTTTCATTTATATATTTACTAAAAATACTATGTGATCTTGCTCTAGACAGTTGAATGTAGGTTTCTTTATCTCCTACGCTCGAGAAAATATATATGCCAACATAAACGAATTTAATATGCACCTATGTAGTGTTTGAATGCATTTTTTTATGGTAGATACAGCTTCATTCCTTATATGCTGTTTGTTTTTATGGTTGGTAGGTATATTTTTAATTTTGTTTTTTCTACAGCTTGCCGAATATCGAATATTTCAGCATATATATATATATATATATATATATATATATATATATATATATATATATATATATATATATATATATATATATATATATATATATATATATATATATATATATATATATATATATATATATATATATATATTACCAGGTGCCAGATGTCAGGTTTAAATGCATTATTCAATCATTCGTCGTCTATATTTACGTGGACAGAAGTAATCTAACCAGCTTGTGTAGAATTAAGGCCCTTACGTGTGTATTACGCTATTACTAGGTGACAAAAACCTTACTTTATAAACCACGTTGTACCGTGTGTGCTGCGCTATTACTAGGTAACATAAACCTCGCTGTATAAAGCACGTTTTGCCGTGTGTATTACGCTATTACTAGATGACATAAACCTGCTGCATAAGCTACGTTGAACTATGTGTTATATGCTCTTACTATATAACATAAACCTTGCTGTATAAACCGTGTTATACTGTGTGTATTACGCTATTACTAGGTGGCATAAACCTTGCTGTATAAACCGTGGTATACTGTGTGTATTACTCTATTACTCGGTAACATAAACCTTGCTGTGTAAACCCTGTTATACTGTGTGTATTACGCTATTACTAGGTAACATATACCTTGCTGTGTAAACCTTGTTATACTGTGTGTATTACGCTATTACTAGGTAACATAAACCTTGCTGTATAAACCTTGTTATACTGTGTGTATTACGCTATTACTAGGTAACATATACCTTGCTGTGTAAACCGTGGTATACTGTGTGTATTACGCTATTACTAGGTAACATAAACCTTGCTGTATAAACCGTGTTATACTGTGTGTATTACGCTATTACTAGGTAACATATACATTGCTGTATAAACCTTGTTATACTGTGTGTATTACGCTATTACTAGGTAACATAAACCTTGCTGTATAAACCGTGTTATACTGTGTGTATTACGCTATTACTAGGTAACATATACATTGCTGTATAAACCTTGTTATACTGTGTGTATTACGCTATTACTAGGTAACATAAACCTTGCTGTATAAACCGTGTTATACTGTGTGTATTACGCTATTACTAGGTAACATAAACCTTCTGGAAGTTGGATGTGTCACATTTTCAAAGCAAACATGTTCTATTCCATAACGCAGGGTTAATAAACCGTGGCAGTTTAAACATAGAGATCACATGTTCCTTATCTCCAAATGACATACAGTACAATGAGCCAGCCAATGAAGAGAGAGAGAGAGAGAGAGAGAGAGAGAGAGAGAGAGAGAGAGAGAGAGAGAGAGAGAGAGAGAGAGAGAGATCTTAATCTAGTGTACATGGACACTACTTGAGTGATGATTCTTATGTATGTATCTTCATCCAATATATTTGTGTATCACCATTGTATTTTGATATTGTAATTAATTGGACTGAATAGAGTAAGTGCTTGTGTAGTTCTCAATGTATAACCGTTCTCTAAGACACGAATTTTTTAAAATTTCAAAACTATTGTTTTTTTCTCTGAAAGTTTGTAACTTTATGCACGTTAAAACTATAAGAAATGATCGGTTATGTTTGCTGATTCAAAATCTTATTTTCAATATCTCTAGATTTTCTCTGAAATAAGAAAATGAAATCGTCTTTCTCAGCGTGTATACCCTCTCAAAGTT
Organism: Margaritifera margaritifera; assembly: GCA_029931535.1. Taxonomy (NCBI): domain Eukaryota; kingdom Metazoa; phylum Mollusca; class Bivalvia; order Unionida; family Margaritiferidae; genus Margaritifera; species Margaritifera margaritifera. The sequence continues at coordinate 2,473,620 of JAQPZY010001465.1, forward strand.
CATAATTTCATTCATATATATATATATATATATATATATATATATATATATATATATATATATATATATATATATTATAATATATATATATATATATATATTATAATATATATATATATTGAACAGAGCACAAACTTTATTTAGCATTATGAATTTTCTCGAGACATTGATGAGCACAAATTATTTAATAATATCGGTAAGCTTCTTTTTGGACCCAGGATTATTAGGCAGTCAAATCAATAAACCATTAATAATAACTTTTGTAATGTTTATTATGAGGACGACACTAACTTCGTCATTATAAAAAAATTTTTTTTTTCTCTCTCTCTCTCTCTCTCTCTCTCTCTCTCTCTCTCTCACAGTTTTTGAATACCTGAACTTTTTAACAACCACATACTTTCTATCCTCATGAGTGAAGGTATATGGTTACAATACTGATGGAGAAAAAAATGTTTCCATTAGCAGAATTTTGACATCTGTTTGACATAGTGATGATAACAAAAGTGACTTGGCTGTGGAAGGAGCCTGATCAGTTTGAGCCTTACTGAATTACCTTTGTCATAGGACTGTATTCATACATCAACAGTATATAATGAGACGGAGTTATATGATGAGTCAGATGCCGGGCGTAAATTGACTGAACACTAATAAATAACAAAGCACAGTCATAAACTCTCTATTTGAAATGAAAATATAGCTTACGCCCTTAATATGTAATGTGTAACATAGTAAGGTTTCATTGAAGCGATTTTTTGTAACATCGATTTACTCCCGAAGAATATTGCTATGTATAAATTGTGTTTGACGTGCTGTATTGTCGTTTAAGAGAGATGCATTAGTATGTGATGGGCATATTTTGTCTTCTTATGCTTCCTTGTTGGTTAACAATTTAAATAGGGTTCTATGTTTTGTGCTTTTACGATTTGTTTTCTATGTTTTAAAAGACGTGACAGTTCTTTTACAATTCTGGGATGTTTACCTTTTTATTATTTGGGTGCTATTTTATTATGCTGTACATAAACAACTGTTAGCATTTGCTATTTGCATGATATTTTAATATGATGTGCATGCACAATTGTAAGTAATGGTATTTGGGTGCTATTTTAATATGATATACATATACAGTTGTAAGTATTGGTATTTGAGTGCTATTTTAATATGATATACTTACACAATTGTAAGTATTGGTATTTGAGTGCTATTTTAATATGATATACATACACAATTGTAAGTATTGGTATTTGAGTGCTATTTTAATATGATATACATACACAATTGTAAGTATTGGTATTTGAGTGCTATTTTAATATGATATACATACACAATTGTAAGTATTGGTATTTGAATGCTATTTTAATATGATATACATACACAATTGTAAGTATTGGTATTTGAGTGCTATTTTAATATGATATACATACACAATTGTAAGTATTGGTATTTGAGTGCTATTTTAATATGATATACATACACAATTGTAAGTATTGGTATTTGAATGCTATTTTAATATGATATACATACACAATTGTAAGTATTGGTATTTGAGTGCTATTTTAATATGATATACATATACAATTGTAAGTATAGGTATTTTAGTGCTATTTTAATATGATATACATATACAATTGTAAGTATAGGTATTTTAGTGCTATTTTAATATGATATACATACACAATTGTTAGTATTTGCCTCTTACAAAGGCGTGTCTTGTCTTTAAATGCTGTGCTATCTAATTGCATGCGGTAGACAAATAAACATGTGTTTAAAAATATCATATGCAAATTGCTTCTTTTTATGCAGCTATTCTATTATTGGTTTCTCATTAGTTACTGCTTGGTGTGGCAGCTTAATTGTTTGATGTGTTACGAGACAGCAGCACAAGCAGGTTATTGCTGAGGCAATTGGAGTAAAGTGCATTGCGCAAGGAGGCACCACGATAGCCAACAGAGGCTGATCCAGTGGTAGGATTCGAACTTCCTCCCTTTCGGTCACATGTCCGGCACGCTAACCACTGAGCGGACGTGGCTTTTGTCTCCATTAGTCTCCCCTTACTACATGCTGGAGGGCGCATTGGGTCTATTCTCCATGTATGAGCCCCCAGTTAGTGTTGAAAAGAAGTGGAACAAAGAAAGGGAGATCGCAACATTAAAATGGACAAAAATGTATGTTGCCTGCCCACCGAAATATTTCCAAATCCAATCCCCGTAAGAAAAAGACTACGCGTCGTAATTTTTCCCTCGAAAGGGTAAAGGGTTGGGTAATACAGATCATGATATTTTCCCTACGAAAGAGTGTCATTTCCTCCAGAGTAAATATTCTCTCTCTCTCTGCTAATGTGTTACAGGGATTTCGAAGTAAGAATTCGATATATTCGAGCGTGTTTTTCCCCTTTTCAAAGTTATAAGAGGTTTGTTTTGCGCTAGAGTCAATTATTTTCTGCCAGAGTCCAAGAGCATTCCCGCCTGAATCGGAAGTAGATTGCATTACAAAGAAAAGCATGAATATTTGTTTTGTTTTTGTTTCACAACGTTATCTTTATTTCTGTGGATTAAGAAGAGACGAAATCCACTGAATATAATAATTAAAGATATTTAAATTATTTAGCCTACTCAATAGCGTGTCATATGAAGTGAAGTATCAGGCTGAAGTACACAATCGATATTGTCATGCGTGAAGTATTTCTCAGGACTAAAATGTCGTGATATTCTCATGTAAAGGTTTATTATTCAACATATGTCGTATATGGAAAATCATAATATTGTGACATTTTTGTGAAAACTGTATCATTATGGCCAGGGATAAAACCGGGGAAGGGTTTGGAATTTAGTTTGGTAGGTTGATACTTATTGAAACCAAATCACTACGAAACTCCTCTGCTCAATGTCAGGCACATGTACAAAATGGAGGAATAATTTATTTTGTGTGTTTGTGAATGTGCGTGTGTGTGTTTTGTTGGTTCAATTCTCAATGGCATTTATTACAAGATAAACAGACATTCAACACATTACAAACAAAAAGTATGAACGTCATTGATGGTTTTCTATTTACATAATCTTGGGGGGGGGGGAAGGGAGGGAGGCTAGGCCTTTTCCGTCGCATGCTAGACAAATGACTTTCAGAGTCGAATTAATCGACTCGCATCGGAAAGAGACGATGATGTTCCGACTGGGGACCAAGCCGTGAATCTATAATCTCTTTCGAAACTGACAACAAGAATTGACTTGAAAGTAAGAAAGCAAAGAACGGCAAAGACTTTATATTAATACAAAATAACGAGAATACTAAAACTCGGAGCTTGAGTTTGAGATTTGGATTTCTGTTCCCTGATTTCACTAAATTTCTCTAAATTTCTACTAAAATTTCCTTTCGTCAGTCCGTCCGTCCTACCACCATGCCAAAGCTATAACTCCCATACTGCTTCACCTATCGTGGGTACATATTGGGGTGAGCCTATGTCTTGCACTAAATTGGGTCACTGTGATCTACGCTGTGGTTTTATTATAAAGTGGCTAAAATCTTGTTCGGGCTCTATATCCAATAACCGTTCAGAAAACGTACACTGATGGTGGATCTAAGTATGGACGCGTGTCGCGCACCACACTGGGTGACTGTAACTCACTTTTTGATATATTTAAAATTTCTTTAAAGCTGTGTCTAATTCCTCTGTCTGAACTGTAACTTCAATCCTACAACACCCATTGTCATCAAACTAACACTGCCGATGCATCTTGGGATTAATGTGTGTCATGCAGTGAAAGTGGCTCGCTGTGACCTACTTTCCAGGATTTACTCAAAATCGCTTAAGAATAATGTCCATCCTTCTTGTCTTGGTGTGACTTCTATACTGCTACACATTTTCATATCAAAATTGTACTGTGTATATTTTGGATGAGCTTGTGTCATGCACCAAAATTGGGCCACTGTAACATACTTTCTAGGATTTAATAAAGATTGATTACTATTATGGGATCTAATTACTATACCTTTTTACCTATTGCTACCAAACTTAAGCTAAGGGTGTATCTAAGAACGAACACGTTTCACTCACCAAAACTGGGTCACCGTGTCCTCTTGTACAGGATTTAGAACATTACTTAAAGACGCTTCTGTTCTCCGATTACTACACCTTGTAACCTATTACCACCAGAAGTGCCTTGTCCATGTAGGTGCATCAGGGGATTAAGCTGTGTCATACACCAAAACTGGGTTGCTGTGACTTGCTTTTTTTCATTCATTGAACGTTCTCAAAAGATACTAACTCGTGTCATAGAAGGCGCGCGCGCCCGCGCGTGTGTGTGTGTGTGTGCTGTGGGGATGGGGGAGGGGTTATTGTGGACTCCTACTCATTCAGAACAACTCTGGAGTTGAAGAAAGTCGATTGAAATCTAACACACATGTTGTTCATCATAGATGTGTAACATATATTAAATATATATAATCCATATAATTTTTACTAAATATTTGATTTATATGAGCAAGCTATCACTTTCACATAAGATGTGTACATTTTTACATGTGTGGTGTAATGTTAAAATATTGTTAACACAAAGTATGCTTAAAATGTGTAGGGATTTATATGTTAAACATGCTGTTGCATATGTTTTTTTAATATGTTAATCAAAATATGTATTTACATATGTCTCAATTTGACAGTGACTTATGGATGTCATAGTAGCAGATTTTAATTCCATTCATATGGCCTCTTATACTGATAAAAATAATAATAATAACAATAATACAAGCATATAATAAATCATGTTTAACATTCACATCCACTACCACCTCCGTCATTACATTTATTTTGCATCAAATCACCGCCAACATGTAAGTGCAAAGATAGGACTTTAATAAAACAAAAGCAATGCATTTTAATAATCCTTGTATAATCTGATTTATTTTCTTTATCTCACTCATAAAATCAATTGCTAACTAGAAGCCATGCCATCGGCCTCGTTTACTTTGGGACCCTGATAGTACATTTGTGCACCATCTATTTATTAGTCGTTCCATCCCGTCTCCTACGAACCAGAGAGACGAACAGCCAATGTATATATTTAGATAATATCTGCGTCGACCTTTACTGATACTTTACGTGTAGGATTAAGTTACTGTCCTTTCACTTTTAATTGAAGTAGTACAAAATCCGATTACACTCCCCGCTGTGGCTATGCTAGTTTATGTTTGTTATATAAGCATCGCTAGGATATTGGTCCGATTACACAAAAACCTATCTTCAGCCAGTTGTGACCCAATTACAACGAGGAAGCATCTCCTGATATACTGCATTCTCTCTCTCTCTCTCTCTCTCTCTCTCTCTCTCTCTCTCTCTCTCTCTCTCTCTCTCTCTCTCTCATTATTCAATTCAGGATGATGATTTGATCAAACATCTTTCTTATTTGGTAACACTGAAGAACACCACAGCAACATGTTCGGTATTTAATTTTTTTGGATATATTAGCTATAGCACATACATTTTATACTTAAAGGGTAAAAAAGGCGTATATATGACAAATCTGCATCTTTCAGAGAGCAAAAGCAATTAATTGACATTATTTTGCCGCATCTCGCGAATCACACAGTCGGTCTGAATTGACCGGAGAAAAAAGAGGCCATAAGTTGTGGAATGTAGTCATAAGCCTGTGTTGTACATTATCATATTTTGTATTTTAGTAGTAGAGTAAATGAGAGTTCTGGATAACTCGATAGGTATTAACTGATATTTCAATTTTCACTTGTTCCGCTGCGCTCTGCTCACCCTGTTACGCGCTATTACATTATTAAGACACAAACGTGTTATTATCGAGTGCGCCTGAAACTCTCATACGCTATACTACGATAAATGGATGAAACAAATGACTAATACATGCATTTATTTCGAGATTTTTCGAACATTTTATTGACAAAGAAAGAATATTAAACAGATACGAATATTTTGTCTGTTTATATATATATATATATATATATATATATATATATATATATATATATATATATATATATATATATATATATATGACTCATTTTTCTTTTCAGCTATGATTTGACCGACTGATTTTTTCTTTCTATCTGTTATCTCTTTAAAATTCATCTTTAAGAATTTCCACATCATTGTTTTGCACAAAGATTTGCTTCGCCTAAAACAATATATCCGAGTTTAAGAAGCTTGGTAAACCATCAAAGGATATCTTTCTACCCGTATAGCAGGTTCAGCTGTTAGATGTTCAATACAACTCCATTATAGCTTTTTCTTTTCAAATTTGTAGCAAATCAGTATTGGATAAATATTTGACATTCTAACTCATTTATTACCTAATTTTCCTCTAATTGCTTTCTATCTCAGCAAATATTTGATCTAAATTTGGTTGTTCATAAATGGGATTTAAGACCGTGGATAACCCATTGTATATTTGCGTACATTCTTCGCCGTTGTAGCTGGACTTCGTTAAGGCTCATCCGCTTGGCATACATGCTTTGCTGCCTTTTTCTCTTTTTTTGTCAGCTTCAAAATTATTTACGATACTTAGAATGTCTACCGGACCCCCACCAACTGCTTCATTGGTTGTTTTATCATGAACTTGTCTTTAATTTTTTTCTTTTGATTTACCCCTGCTTTTACAAGCTCTCCGTATGTTCATGTCCTCTAATTCAGCAAAAACGTTCAAGATGAATGAAAATTTAGTTTTTCATGCAGGCTGTAGCATTTTGAACTGAAGCAATCACCATTCCGACACTAATCCTTGACAACAGAAATATCTATTTCCTGAGGCGTTTTTAAAATTGTTTTTAAATATATTGCTTATTAAAACGCCTCACTTAAAATGTTTAAATAACCATACGGTATTGTATTATTGCTATCAATTATCTGTTATCATCATCAACTGATAAAACTACTTTTCTCATTTTGATATTATAAATTTTATGATGCTAAAACCTACCTAAACAAATTCATTTCTTAAATGTTTTCCTCCTGGTTAAATAAACAATCTTTGTACATATCAAGTGTAATATTTATTTTTATTAGATATTCCTTAATACCATAGCACACATTTTTCTCTTCATGATCAGTCTTAATTGAATAAAGCTTTGACCTTAGTCAGCAGAACTCTTTAATATGTGTGGTGTTAACTGATCTTTCAAAATGCCGCTAATATTTTTTTATTCATTTGTGTGATATCATACACACTGTCCTTTGGATAGTCGTCAATGTCATGAAATTGAATGTTTTATCTTACGGCATTGTAAACGTTATCAGTTTCACCACGAATATATAACGAATCTATATCGGTTATAATTGATATAAATATTATTAAACAAATCTATATCGGTTAAAATTGATATAAATATACTCAATTTTTACCGGACGTCTATCATAAACTACATAAAACCAATGGTTGTATTTCTCGATGTTATACTTTGATGGTCATTGATGACTATTTTGGGAAGTATTTAGAACTAACTCAATAGCATTTAGAAATCTTTATTATCTATATTTTGCATATTGACACAATCGTTTTTGTTTTCTATTCAGTGGGGTAAATCGATATACGAACTACTAAATAATGGTTTATCCTTATCGATATTCATCGTGAAATATTCTATTCTGTCAACATTCATTTGGTGCTATCAGTTATTTTGGTAAAAGCCAAATTTTAGTATGAATATCATCAAAAAGTGTATCGAGTATGAAATTAATCTAAGCTTTATTTAGGATAGCTTTAAAATTAACTGAATGAAACGAAACATGTCATTGTTTCTTTTCGTTGTACGCCTATATTTACCTCTTCCAGTGAGGAGAATTGTCTTAATATGACTGTTAGCGTCAGTTGAACAAGTACCAAATCAAATATGTTAACGTTTTGTAACGATTATTTTCTTTATGTATTGCACGATCTGACCATTGAGTACATAGAGGTCTTGATCATTTCCATCAAGCAATGTGTATTTGTTAACTACGTTCGTAAACCATACTGTCCTTTTAATTTTAATGGAACTTTGTCCTACTTTTTTTGTTGTCTACGACGTTGTCTTTGTCGTTGTCTTCGAAGTCGTTTACGTTTCAGTCTTTCCATTTTTTGACGTTCAGGTATTCGACGCTGGAACTCATCTTATCTTCGTTCAATTGCTGTTCAACCATGCTTCGCTGTAAAATCCAGCTTCTCTGTTCCTCCCCTTCATCTGTCAGTTTTCGACGATGAATACTGCTTCGCTATAAGGATCTAAGTCATTTGATTTTACTATACATATTTGATGTCTGAGTTTATCTAGTTTTCTTTTTCTTCAGTTCATCGATGTTTCGTTGGTGTTGGAATTCCTCTTGCCTCGGCCGTCTTTGTCCTAATGATTATTTTCTTTATGTGTGGTTCGATCTGACCAAAGAATACACAGATGTCTTAATCACTTCATCAGAGAATTATATTCATCAAAATCATTTCGGAATGATGCTGCCCTTTTAATATTAATTGAACTTTGTCCTAGCTTATTTTTTTCTTTTCTACGACGTTGTCTTTGTCGTTATTTTTGAAGTCCTTTGCGTTCAAATTTGTTCCATTCTTTGACGTTCTAGTCTTCGATGCTGGCATTCGTCTTATCTTCGCTGCATTGCTGTTCGACCATGCTTTGCTGTGATATTCTGCTTCGCTATTGCTCACCTTCATCTGCCAGTTTTTGACGTTGGACACTGCTTCGCTATAAGATCTAAGACCTTCTATTATTTCACTTTCATCTTCATCTATAATCTGTTTTGGTAATATTATCTATGGGTGAAAAATCAGCAGATATATATAGTGAAAAGTTCTTCAATTTATTCGCTTTAAACTCATCAAACCTTCACCCTTTTTTTATTCAGGAACTATTTCAGGACATGGTTCAGACATTAATTTATTGGGGATAATTTATTTTACATGAAGTTTCATTGAATAACATCTTATTTTTCTTAGGCCTTTACACTGAATCGTTCTTCTTTATTTTGACATCCTAGTTTTTCCAGTCCTTTCAGCCTTTTGCATATTCGCACATTTTGTACATCTCATCCATCCATCTTGTCTTTCCTCACATTCATAGTAAAATATGTAATAATGTCACTTTCTGCATGCTGTGTTTATGATTTCGGACAATGGTTTATGCATGAAAGATACGGATACCTGCTGGCTCACAACTGCCATTTATTTTATGAACATTTTCTTCAATACTTCATAAATTAGTGGCTAACTATTTGTCACAAAAGTAACTGAAAGTGATTAGCTGCTTCTAATTAAAAGTAAATCCAAGGTATTTGTAACTTTTAGCTACTTATTTTTTCCCTTTCAAAATAGTTAGGATTCCTCAACAGTGTCCCTTTTGTCCTCATTCAACAAGGGACATTATGGAATCTTTTATAACATGTCAAAAGCAAACATCCTAACGAAATAAACGAATTTTGACACACGGAAAAAGCAAGTACATTAATACCGTTAATACATTAACTTCACAAGCGGGGAAAAGACATAAGGATAATGTAGAAAATCTTGAACTGAACATCATTGTAGAAAGAAAAGCATTGCTAAATCAGACAGAAAAATACCCGAAGACGCATTCAATCAACTGGTAAGCGAATAAACATATATGGAGCAAATTAAGTATCATGTTTGACACGCTAGAGAAGATAAAATAAAGTTTGAACAGATTAATTATTTACAAGAGATAGAACGAGACAAAGAGTCTGAAGAAGTAAATATTGTTCTTGAAGAAATGGAAGAGGTCGTGAAAGCAAAGCAAACTGAATACAAATAATGAAAAAGGTATTATTTGGGTCACTTTTTAAATCGAACTTTCTGTTTCTTGTTGGTGTCGGTCATATCATTTACAAACTAGAGACATGGCCAAAACAACCAACTACATAAAGTTCAGTTGCAAAACAAGAAAATAAGACTGTAGAGTCTACAGCATGCAAAGCAACTATAAATTATAGCAACTATCACATCTATGAAATGTAGAAATTTGCTTCGCAAAGTCTAAGACAGTTTGCGCATTAATAAATGCCTGAGGAACAAAACAAAAATAAAAAACAAACATAATAAGCATCATTTACCGCGCATTGTTAGAAATAGGTTTAAGAGTTAGTTATGGCATGTTGCCTAAAAAACCGGTCCGGTTGCAAGATAAGTCCACCGTCTCAAATGTCTATTAAAGAGATTATTAAATTGCTTGTACCAGTCACTATGCCAGATATCACGATAAACTGATTAATTGCACATGGTTTGTTACCGAAATAAAGTAGATCCCTAGGAATCTATTCTCGTGCTTTCTCAGTGCCCTTCTGTTTCTGTAGTCTTTTCCACAATAAATACAACGTTCAATGTCTTGAAGAAAGTCAGTATTGTATTGTTATTCAAATTGAATTCTTTTCAAGTAATAATTTAATTCTTTCATTTATCTTTTAGTCAGCTTGTGAACACTTTTGTTCCTACTTGTATACTACATTTGTCCATTAATTTCTCTCATAACAAATTCGATTAAAAGTTTGTTCAAAAGGCAAACGAGTAATTTGGTACAATTACAAAGCCAAATGAACCAACTAACAAGAAGTATCACAAAAAAGTTAATAAGATATATAAAACAATATATGGGGCAAAATAAATATATAGTAAATATATAAAATATATATATCAGTTTAATATTCTTTGATTTTCAGTTCAAATATTCAACAATTAGGCCAGGGCCTACATGTCAAGTCCACGTGCAAAGCATTGCTGTAAAACGTGTGACCTTGCCTCAAGGTCAAAAAGTTGAACGCAAATGTCGCGGAATGACATTTTCTCTTTTGATAAACAGAATGAGGGACCTTGAAGAAAAAATATCTTAGGTTACCCAACAGTCATCCCTTCCTACTATGAATTATTTCGGACCCTTATTTTGGATCCTCAAGGTGTGGAGCCAAAAACAATTTTCCTGTAGCACTAAGTCACAATGTGGGAAAGTATATTACCAAGTTTTGTGTGATTACACCCAATGATGTAGAAGAAGGCATGACAGATGGACACACCGGCAAACATATGTACAGACAGGCGTACAGATGGTCAGACGGACAGAGGTTTTCAAAATATTATTATAGCCTCTTCAAGAAATAATCGATAATCATGATAAAACAGCATACTATGTATTCCTTACTTTCAGAAAACTATTTGATTATAAGAAAACATCCGAGTCAAAGAATAAAAGGCCACAAAGTACTTTACGAAGGAAGCAAAATAATGAAATTATCCCTTTTTACGTGTCATTGCCGGCCATAGTGGAGGACATATCACAGCTTTATTTAATGCATATCTATGGTGTCTGATACTTGAAATAACATTTGTATATCTCAAGACAATATTATAAAACACTTTTCAATTAAGACAGCATACAATAGTTTTTTTTCGGTATATATATTATTAATGATGCTGCTGAGTTGGTCTCAATATGCTTAGATGCAGAAAAACAAAATTCTCGCGAATCTTTCGGTGGAGCTACCGGCTGGTATTACACATAGCTAACTGTGTGATCACTGTGGAGTTCGTGGCTAAAATTGTCTACTAGAGTGACTTTACTTGAAAGGAGTCTCTGGTATACACTTGATAAATGGGGTACAGTTATGTAGTAATTAGAAATAGATAGCAATAAATTCATCTGTCAGTCTAGCGCCCTGATTCAGCAAAAATATTGTAAATCGTAGGCTTTAAGGATCCTGATTTCTCTTAAACATTCCATACTAAACAGGTGTGCGGCAAGGGTTTCATAGATTTCTCAATTTCATGTTCGATAAAAGCGGTCACTGCAGCGCTCAATCCGAATTCATCATACTACATCGCATGTTTAGATAGCTACATAGCGCTCATGTAGCGCTTTTGTCCCCAAAAATTACAGAAAATGGCCCTGAAGGACGAGGTAGTACATAATTCAATAGTACCTGTTGCTCCACAATTACATCTGACTGGATTAAGTATAATTCTTGCTGAGTTGTGTGTGGAGACATCAGACATAGTCACAATTCTCTTTCTGCGATTTTGTTTTAATCTTCTTTGTTCCTTTCATATTTTGTTTTTTATGAGTGCATCATGCAATACAGAATAATAGGTTTGATCGCACTGTATAGCTGAGACTAATGTAATGTCTTTTTCAAAAAGTTCATTGATCAATTCCTGAACATTATCTGGAAGATAAATATGACACAACAGACATACTCAATGTCATCAACCATGTCCTGCCCATTCCAGTACTTTCATTAGTCCTAAAGCGGGGTTTATATGATATAGACCAATTTGTTTCCTTTTAAAGGACAAGAGTACACCCCCATGAATTGGGTGCAGCAAATATAAAACGAGCAAAGAAAATACAATAAAATTTCTATATTTTTCACAGTAGTACCTTTCGTCTCGGGTTTGAGAACAGAATGTACTGATTTGTTGACATTAATATTTCAAATGTTTACATTGTAGAGTCTATGCATCAATGTGTCATCACCTGTACCAGATGGAAGTGAGCGATTGTTATTGGCATCAGTGATATTTACTGGATGCGTGGAATGTTGATGAGAACTACAATACCATGATATCTCCACGTGGAATATTTATGAGGATTACAATACCCTGATACCTTTACGTGGAATGTATATGAGGACTACAAAACCATGATATCTCCAATTGGAATATTTATGAGGATTACAATACCCTAATACCTTTACGTGGAATGTATATGAGGACTACAATACCATGATACCTTCACGTGGAATGTATATGAGGATTACAATACCATGATACCTTCGCGTGGAATGTATATGAGGACTACAATACCCTGATACTGGCGACGGGATCTAGGCCTTGTGAATATGGTATTTATTAGAAATCAAAACTTCACTTAATTTCACAGAGCAAGGGAATTGACTTCGCAATGTGTTGAAATCGCTCAGTATGGGTTAATTCCCGTAGACAGTTTATGTGAACGATCTCGACAACAAAACACGTAGTATGAGTTTATGTTAAATTGTTTCTAATAATGATTATTAACCATCCACTGCTATATCGTCGTCATCATCATCATCATCGTCATCGTCATCGTCATCGTCACTTTGGCCCTTTTTCAAGAAAAAGAGGTAGTTTGGAATGCTTGAGATTGTCATGACTGTTAATGCATTATTTCATGTGCGCTTTCTTGACTATTTACATCTGTATCATACAAAATGTAACTCTTTTATTCGACATACCATTACCCACTGAGATTAAACTATTTATTGGAACTGGGATAAAAGTATGTACTTATCGACGATTTACTGTGGTACTCTCTCTCTCTCACTCACACACACAATTCTTGTATTTGGTGCATATCGAGGACTCGGGTATGGAACCCCGTACAGAGGACATTTGTTCAAGCTATCCTGGAGTGAAGAGAGATACAGTTTCTGGCAGTAAATTTATAGCAAATGGTGACGTATCTAGGAGGATATTGTAGGAATAATTCTAAGAAATAGGAAATTTCGAAATGCAAGCGAGAACGCACATGTTTACACAAATCGTATGTACTATCAATTCAAACTGAGAACACACATAACTATTGCCCAAAACATGAACATGTAGAAAATGGGACATCATGAACAATTGGAACTCCCATTATCTTGCAAAAAGAAAATGAAGACAAACATTACTAGGCTGTGCATAAACGGTTCAGATTCAAAGGGTTAGTACGCTCAGACGTTATTATGGTTCGTATTTTGTTATCCCAGACAGATCCCTATAACCCTTTCCAGAATCAAAGGACAACCGTATCATGATTATCCCTTTCCTAGGTAATACATCAGTCCTTAATTGTTAATTGTTACTTCATGCAGCAAGGTGGCAGCCAGGTGATTCCATACAGTTCATAAATGTGTTTAGACAGAAATGCATGACGAAATTCGTAAATAAGCTTATGTACCAAAAACATCTATTGTGCCATTGTAAGTGTGCGTAATTTGACACTATCAATAAAAGTTTCTACATGACGCCAACCTGTTCCACAAAATCTGAAACCATATAATTTATAAAATTTCAAGCTGATTTCTTTTTTTCATTATACTGAGTTTGTTATATTTGGATTGCATTTTTTGGTTCATATGTGATTGTTTATAAGACTAGAATTAGACTAGACTTGATTAATGGATCGCCATGCGAGTGTATTTGCTACGCACGAATGCCTGTACCCTCGATTATGTACCACAATTTTCCTGGGTGATATGCGCTGACTCGAGAAGGTGAGGGGGCTGGTGCGTGCATAACTCGCGGACCAGGGTTCGAATCTCTGTAGGGGATTAAAAAGTCTCTAACCTGTATGAAAATGCTCTTTCTCCATATATAATTTCACTTCATATTACCACGCATCCTCCGGTAGGATCCAGGGATAGCACTTCTTGTGTATATATATATATATATATATATATATATATATATATATATATATATATATATATATATATATATATATATATATATATATATATATACTTAATACTTAGCTATTGGTTTGACACAAGTAAACTTGTGTGTGTGTTGGGTAAAATGTAAACAACCTAGAGGGTAGACGTTTGATTATGAAGTAACTTATTAATCACACTGTCAGTATTGAGGTAGATACATTATGGCATAACAATCAATATAAATGCAAAAGTGGCATTGTAGACAAAGCTGTTCATCATATTACGAGTATTGATCAGATTGAATTCGCGTGACTGTATCATAAAATTGACAATTAACTGTATCATAAGATAAGATTGACACTGTACAACAAGATTGACACTAACTGTATCATAAGATTGACACTGGCTGTATCATTTTTGGACCAAAATTTAAATAACGTTCAGACCCTTTTTGATTTGATATGGTTGTGCAGGGCATGAAGTATGGCATGTTGTCCGTCCGTTCGTCAACACAAGTTTGTTTTCGCTACTCCTCCTAATCTATTTGGATCATTTCAATGAAACTTTACACACTGATTCATTCCAGGTGTAACTGGCCCAAAATAAAAATGGTCCTGTTTGAACGTCGAAAATTAGAGCCACAACGACCATTTTGAAAATCTTTTTATTGCTACTCCTCCTGCACAGAAAGTCATATTGGCATGGTTTTTTTTTACCAGAAGATTTATTATAATATCTAGTTGATCCTAAATGAAAATGGTGAAGCTGGAACATCCAATATGGAAGCCAGAGCAGCCATGTATAAATCTTATTATCGTTAGTATTCCTGAATAGATGGGGTTTGCACTAAAATACTTGTTATGATGTTTAGTTCGTCCTGAATGAAAATGTTGCCGATCAGACATCCAAATATGGCCGCCATATGACCATATGACAAAAGACTCTTCCTTTAAGTTTGAGACCCAGGTTGTATGCTGAATTACTGTGTAAATTATTTCACGGTATTGGTTTTGATGAGGTGACGGACTGGGAAATGTGCGACCATAAATTTTAATTGATACAAACCACACCGGTCACTAATTTCTTAAATACTGTAATAAACTGCTACCAGGTGAAGGCAGATCACTATTGCAGGTGTCTGAAGGCTAAATTTGCACATTTTATATGGTAGAACCAGTGGATCTACGGCTTATCAGTGGATCTATGGCTTGTATTGCAAGCAGGAAAATGTCAGTGATTAATGTGGGTTTTTTACAAGAGCATCAAATGTCTTTACATTTTAATAGATTTACTGAGATAACTTGACTCTAATATTTATCAAAATATATTTATAAGAACACGGATTATGGAAAAAAAATCTAATATTTGTTAAGTACTTATTGCGTCTCTACATAATACGTAACAAGGATTTAGCATTTTGAACCAAAGACTATGGTATCACGTTGTCAATCCAGTAATGCCAGTCGGATCGAGCAGTTTTATTTACTTATCAGAGACATTTTACTTCTTTTTCACGGATAAAGTTTTGTAACTCATAACCTGCGATCAGGTTTTGCATCCAAAATTAAAATGTAATGTGATTTGTTTTATTTTAAACAGAAAAAAAGGACTTACTGATGACACTTGACTCTAATCTTTATCATACTATATTTAGGGGGTTACGGTTAATCAAATCAAGTTTCTATCATTTGTTAAATAGTTATTGCGTCTCTGCATAATACGTAACAATGATTTAGCATTTTGCAGCAAAGACTGCGGTATCGGGTTGTCTTTCCAGTAATTATTATCACGCTGTCTCAATGGAAGCATGTTAATATATTGTGTGTCTGTCCTTAATCTAGTATTTCAAGATGTACCGTTTTATTCCCCCATTTCATCAAAGATGAATTAATCTTGTTTGCCTTTACAGAGGATATGTTTATAATTTCCTTAAACAAACCAAATTGAAATGACCAATAATATGATGATACAATTAGAGCGAAAGCAACCATGAAATGAATCACTTTAGAAACGTCTTCCTCCTTAATATTTAAATCAAACAAGCTGCAAGTACATGAAACAAAAAATTATGGAACTTTACTTTTTTCGGGGTGGGGGCGGGTTGGAGACGAGACAGAAGATTACATAAGTTTTACTTCATCTATTAGTATACGAAGTAAGTTAAATGAATCTTAGTATGTAATTCGTAGACTGGCTTTGTTTATCCGTATACAAACTGTTACATTTAGGATCTTTACGCTGTTAGCAGTTATGTATGCAGTTGCACATTTAATTGAGGTACGTAGTATTGTTGTGTTTCAATTATTTACAACAAATAATTTTGATAGGTAACTTACTAAACTTTCGCAAACAAAGGGAAGTAATATTCGTGCTGAGTATACAGGTTAGTACCTGACAGCATGCATATCAAATATATGTGTGCAAGGGAATCATTAATCATCAAGCTATAGAGCACATTATTGTTCCGATACAAATTAATAATTAGAGACCTTTGAACCTTCATGACGTGGGACGTGGTTAAAGATTGCAATTTGAGGGTGTACAATTTGCCCATATTATGTTGTAGTAGATGGCATGTTCTGAATATAATAATGATGCTCGGAGGAACTCCGCAGAATAACAAATATTCGTACACGCAGATTAATGATTAAAGATCCTATCATGCGGAGCTAAATTGGTGGTAAAGTTCGTGTAGACTGTTGGTTTCAAGATCTTCAAAATTACGTATTACTGCAAACATAAATCTGAGTGGTTTTTAAATTCCACTTAAGCAATGACTTAAATATTTGCGCACCCTTCTTGTGTGCTTTGATAATATTTGTACACAATACCTAAAATCTAGTTCTGTTACTTACTTTAAGTTTCGTTTTTATTTTGATAACTATTTGTAGTTACCGCCGTTCATGCAGCGTGTAATCGATTTTCAAGGTTTGTGGCTTCATCGATCCCGTAAAATATGAAGCTCACCTCTTAATTAACAGTAATTATTACTAGTCCTAATTGTTAGTGTGAGCAAACAAGGTAGTCGACAGTACGCGATGTTTGATAATAATACTACTGTATCTGTAATTTCAGATTGCCTTGAGTTATTTCAAAGAGGAGACAAGAATAATGGAATATACACAATTTCACCAGATGACAGTGTTTCTTTGATGTGTACTGCGACATGAAAAATGGTGGATGGACAGTTATGCAGAGTCACCAAGATGGATCCGTTAGTTTCAAGAGAAATTGGAATGAGTATGTTGAGGTTTCTGTAATATGGAGGGAGACTTTTGGCTAGGGCTAGAAAAAATATATACAATTTACAAAAGATGGCAGCCAAATCTATTTTCAGTACGACGGAATTTAGCAGAATGCACATTACCAAGAATTCACTGTTCATAATGGAACGAATGTGGATAACTAATGACTACGATGGTACCATTCATAAAATATTCATTACTGAGGACAATATGAAATTTTTAACTGACGAGAGACGCAATGACAAATATTCAATGAGTTGTTCAACAGATGTCGGAGCAGACTGCAGATGGTGGTTCAATAGTTGCTATACAATCGCAAATCTCAATGGCATCTACAAAAAACACACACATGCAGGTATATCATATCAATGTTGGAGCTGCATTTCCTGAAATATTTAAGTCTCAACAAATGATATCATATGTTGCCAGGTAGGTGGTATGTGTGCTGATTTGATATAGCTTGACCACTTCAAACAGTATTCGTGATCGATACTATTTAAGCGACATAAAGAATGAAGTTTGTTAATAGGTTACAATACGATTTATTGTTGAATCTGGGTGGAATGGCACGTTCCAATCAGTGTCAAATTCAACTAAGCATGATTTGTTCTGTTGTTAAATCAGGATAGCCCCGCAATAAGTAAACAGTGATCATCCAAAAATAGTATATACATTGGCGTTCATTACATTACATGACTTTATGATGAAACATATTTTAAGACATATTATTGGTTCCTGAACTCTTTCCAACAAGTAAATATTGTTTCAACTATTACACAATATTGAATCAAACTTGCTTACATCATTGTCACATGCGGAAACTTGATGGATATGAACAAAGAGATTGTAAACTTACATGTCATAAAAGTCCTTCTCTTGTAAAAGGTAACTTGGAAAGGTAAATTGATATTCACAGGATCTATTTCTGCCCAGGAAGATAAATGTTATTATCTCTGTTTTTTTTGTTGTTTTTTTTCATACTCAAAATAACGTTATTGACTGTTTAATTGATGTTATGACTTTAGTTATCAGTAGAGAACATTGAATATGTCGATCAGGTGCTATGTGCCATATAAACTCCTATTTAAACAACCCTTATATTTTAACGGAGGGTGAACCAACAATGGCTGGAGCCCGCAGTATCAATTAGTAACTAGAGCAAGTTAATATAACCTTTATTTTAAAATGTACCCTCCTTCGCTGGATTACACTCCGTCATTGGCATTTTAAGCGATTTGGTATGCAAGGTGTGTCTCATTGAAATTGTTAATGGAAAACATCTTACACTTTTTTGATATAAAAAATTCAGCACTTAATACGAATTACAAGCTAAAAGTCCTTAATCTTCCTCTGTATGATTTTCTAAAAGTTAAATGAACGCAATTTTGTCATACGTCTTTCTTGCTGTATCACATGTTGTGTAAATAACATTACCTATAATCAATTTTTTAAAATTTTTTTGCAGTTGTTAGCTAATTTTGGTTTCAGTTCATTTATACCCAATCTTTTATAATGTATTGATACGACTAATTCAAGCGTCTTTCAGTCTATGTAGATCTAGGTAAAAGAAAGCCTTAGGACGTAAATGGTTACTATGGTTACTTAATAGCACGGACTGGCATGTGCTTATTAAGTTCTTTTTTGTTCGTGTGTACTACACTTGTTGTGAGAGCATTCGAGGAGAATAGACAAGACAAAAACATCACAATAGTCTCTATTCCTAAATTTTTACTTACCTTACCTGTGTTCATAGACTGTCTTCTCCGTAAGACTTTTTTTTTATGCGAAATTGGAAAAAGGAATAAAGTATTATGCAGTGAATGGATTGTTAGTTTTGTTTTAATACCGTTGAAAAAATAAAGAAGATTAAACATAACACTGAAACACCTGTATCAGTAAGAAAGTACTTTCCGTGAAAAACATAATACTGAAAACTTCCATGAACAAAATTGTATCGCAAATATACAAGAAAACAATATTTAATCATTTCGTCATTGATGCATGGTGCATCAATGTTTTTCTGGAGTTAAATATTTAACGTATGGAAATATATCATGAACAGTGACTATAAAATGGGTAATGATTCGTATGTTGCCAGATTGAGAAAGCTAAAGAAACTATCTGTTTATTTTAACTTTATGATCTAAAAAAATATTATTGAAGTACTTCGAACCAAAATATTTTCACACGTATATTTTGCCTTTATCAGATTCAGCTGGAGTCTTTTCTAACATGACTTTGGTGTGGCTTTTAATTCTATATGGGGCTACGTTCATACATATAATCTGGAAACATTTATTCAGAGAACGGACATTGTTGTGAAAAATGGTTCATACTAAAGTGTTGGGTAGAGTTGTGGGTTTGGTGTATTGTATTTCATAAACACAACCTTCAACGGGTCATACTAAATGAGAACATTTAATACCAAGAACTTTTGTTTTCTCCATACTGAACAGGTACGTCAACTTACACACAAGTTCTGTTTTTATCACAAAAACGGAGACATTTTCCTATACAAAGTTTTGATTTGTTTCAGACTTTTTGACAAAATTTAGGCCAGAACAATGTAAAAACATAATTTGAAGGAAGATCCCCGTTTACACGCTTGGTGCTTGTTTCGTGAGTTTGCAGTGTAACTTTCCTCTAAAGCTAGCGATACACACGCTCCAAACCATGTCCTCGATTGCCCGGTGCAAAACTTGCAAAGAGATCTGTGCTATCAAATTAGAGGTTTCCAATAATAAATTGCTTGTTGATATTAGTTACATTGTCGGTTTCACTTTCTTTCTGTTTCATATTTTGTAAGACCTAGAATCGTAACACTTTTATTTCTCACTTTCTTTCTTTACTCTGTTTAGTCTGTACTTTTAATATTGTTAATCACTATGGCTCTACTAGTAATTCAGCATACACTCATAATACACACAAGTTAATTTTCACAACACTGAAACAGTCAGCTTTCCGTTCTTTAAAAATGTATCCCATGATATTGAGGTACTATTGCAAAACTTAAATGGTAATGTACATGAAATAAAAGAATACATATGTGAACAGCAGTCTAGTAGCAGGAAAATGCTCATTTTAGTAATTTGTTTGTATAATAGTTTGTATAATAGCATAAACGACTGTGCAAACCCAAAGAACAGATGCATACACCTTGAAGGATTGACTAACAAATTAATATACTATTTATTACCATTCAAAGTGTCGATACACGTTATAAGTTTGCTTGAAAGGAGACGAGAACACAATCTGTGGTATTTCACTAACAAACGGTTTACAAGTGATATGAGTTCAATGAACACATTTTCTCCACAGATAATAATTAATCCTTTGTTCCGACTCTAAGGAGGCCAGGGTCTATTTAGAAATGTATTTGCCTTTAGGTGTGAGAGCAATTCAAACTGACGCCACAAGCTCACCAAATAAGATCAATTGCCATATCTGTGCAAATATCCATACATTAAACATTCATTTACCTTTCAACTTATTTTAACAAGGGTACAGTTAAGTTGCATTGGTTCATTTATCGATTTAGATTCTCGTCTTTACAATATTTGATTAAAGAAAGCTACGAGAGTCTCCCAGGATTCCTTTCATATACTTAATTGACAAATTGTACTGGTTTACGGCCTGGATACAAATGAATTCAATCGTCATTGCTCGAATATTAACATGTCTCAGCTCAGCTGATAGAGCTTTGGACTCATAATCTCGTAAAATCGCGGGTTTGATACCCACACATGCCATCCCGTGTTGGCTGCCTCTGTGTGTCCTTGCACTTAACTCCCATTTCTATAGCCAGTTAAGTGTTAAAAGTACCGTTAAAGCCAATAAAAACAAAAATAAAAGCAAAACAAAATATATTTTGAAATATTATGACATGATTCAGTTTGTAAGAAATCTCCTTGTTGAATATATCTGACAATTTAGGTAAAACAAATTTAGGATCGTTGTAACATTGCTTCATACTGCTACATATAGAAGCATCATGAATATATTGATAATGCAACCGGAAAAACTGCCTGGACATGCGCATCGGCTAACACTCCATGTACCACATGTATGATCATTTACACGGTTACTGATTTTGCAAACATTTACAGGCAGTAAAACAGAGCCATTTACACATGTAAACATTTCGGCCTTAGAAAATACAGAGAAGAATATTAAGAAATATTCTACAATATATATA
The DNA here is from genome assembly GCA_029931535.1 of Margaritifera margaritifera. Lineage (NCBI taxonomy): Eukaryota > Metazoa > Mollusca > Bivalvia > Unionida > Margaritiferidae > Margaritifera > Margaritifera margaritifera. The sequence goes on from JAQPZY010001465.1 coordinate 2,495,461, forward strand.
TCTCTATTTTCCTGGGTTGTCACTTTACAATTTTATCTATTTAAATGCCAAATTATGTAATGTTCGCGCGTTTGCGGTATATTATCTTTTCCATAGTTTTCTCATTGTATTTGTCATGAAGATGTATCATCACTTTGTCGCGTAAAAGCGGATAGAAAATTACTATGTTACAATCAAGTACATTTTTGTGTCAATCAGACGAACATGTATGTCTTTTTTTAATGATAACTATAGACTATGACACCTGCTTTACCATTTTAATTTAGTTACTAGTACACTGTGCATTTTTATTTTGACTCAATATTATAAGGTCATTTTTAAAAATTATTAGACTTTCATTTTTACAAATAAGTCATGATGACAAAAAGCTGATTTGCAAATTTTTGCCATAAGTATGAATAGCACTTATTTTGAAATGACAGGTACAAAGATGATGTTGGAAGGAGCAGGAGAAAACACAGGAAAGAGGATGAAGGTCAATACCACCTCCAAAAGGATATCAAATGACCTTGGAGGGAGGAAGAACAAAGTACTGTACGAAACCATCACAATAAATTCATTCTAATTAAGATAGTTCCTGAAAAAGGGAATATTGAGAACTATATTGCAAAAAGAGCCAGGAGTGAGTGGCAGAAGTTGGAAAAATATAAATCACTTGTGCATAAATAAAATAATTGGTTCTCACCAAAAGTAAAAATGCAAAAAAGAGATCAAATTACTTCCTGAATCAGAAGATTTAAGATAAAATCAAGTTTTAAAACAACTTTTGCCCTTTAGTAAAATTCATATACTTTCATGACTGATTTTAGGCGACAAAGTAGGATAGTTACATCTTTATTGGGGTTTTTTTGTTTTTGTTTTCTTCATGAAATTACAAATATTAGTGATTGATACAGGACATTTAGGTATGTAGTGAAAATGTCATGAAAAGTGGATGAGAGATGTTGAAATTATAAAGAGCTGAAATTGTATATATTATATAGAGCAGATGATCCAAGTTGTAAACAGCTTGATCGACTAATATGTTGGGAAAATTTTTTTAGGCTAACACCAAGGTGGGAGATCAGTTTGGTCAGCGGGTCATTAGAATTTATTTTAGTTGACTGACACTCGCCACGCTATGACGAGAGGTCAGTTACACCCAGATAGCCTCGTGAGCTAAGTATGAGAAAAGATGAATTGGAAAATATAATACAATATATTACAAGAGTACAATAAAATATGTAAAACCTACATATTTTCCATTATTCAACACCGACACCACCAACACCACTACCATCATTTACATGAAAAGCCGTAAATTATTAAGTGCCGTACAGGGAATAAAACCAATTCCGTCTAGGTTGCAAATGCAAATGTTTCTTTGGTTTGGTTTACAAATCTCAATACACATTGACAAATTGAGATTAATAAATATGAGTGACTTTATGAGAGTAGGCGTATAAAAATATGTTTTATTGTGCTATGAGTGATTTGCACAGATATAAAAATTAATATAACCAACGGATGGGCGGACAAAGGTAACAATATATGTCCTTTCACACTCGTGCAAGTTGATTAAAAAGCTGCTTACTCAGTATTTCATTCCTGGTATATATCGACTCAATACTCTATTCACGTTGACGTAGCTAACAAAGAGTTGTGCCTTACAAAAACTTAAATATGAGATGTACAATATCACCTACATGTATGCACTCCTTTTATCGAGAAGACAGATGGAAGATACAAAGTAAATCTATCTATCTATATATATATATATATATATATATATATATATATATATATATATCTAGCTAGCTAGCTATCGAGAGACTATCAAAGACATAACTTTTGTAGAAAAACACAAATGTTCTGCATTGACCGAATTTCATCCGTACTTGACCTTCGCTTTCCATTCTATGGTTGTTTAATGAACGAAATTTAACACTTACATATCTAAAAATCAAAAGCGAAGGTCAATGACTGTCGAAACTAGGTATATTTTCCACAGGCTACCTTATCATTTGATTGTTGTAAAAAAAATGATAGAAAGAAAATCCTATTAACTAATAAACAGACAAGGCTGCTCACTAAGTACATGAGGGAATAGTTCTAGCTCTGACCTTTGACACACCATTTTAGGTATATGGACCGTTATATTGGGGTGGAATATCAGGGAGCATTTCTATTAAAAAACATGGAGTTTGCGGTAGCGGCATAGGGTAGTCGCTTAAAAAGGGCTAGTCAAAATTAAGCGAGATTGTATGAAACCCTACCTGTCTGATATCGATAAACAGAATATTTATTTTCTCAGACATAACAATTAACACATAATTTTTAACTTTAATAATCCGACATATGGGCCGATTAGCCAGTATTTACGAACAGTCTAATCTCCCTTGCAGCATTGCCAAGTCAAATGATCGTCAAATCTCGCAACATCAGTATTCAATTGCAATCAACCTTTTCCCTACATAGGTTCTTTGTATTACGTGTTACTGTGACCACTGATGGCAAGAAAGATATATGTCGTGATATTTGGATCACGTGACCATGCGATGTACGAAATGGCAAAGTATGGTGTCCAGTTCGTAAACGCTGTACATCTGGCTCGTGCGCCAGCTTATTAAAGATACGAAATACATTTCAATTGTTACGAAAGAGAATATAAATATTCTACTAATCCATACCTTTCGAAAAAGATGCACAGGAAGTGCACAGACCGCATGTAAAGTCAGTAGTCAGGTACAAAGGTTTTTAATAAAGTGAATTAATAATAATAATAATAATAATAATAATAATAATAATAATAATAATAACAACACCAAGAGCAGCGAGGCCGGGACCGAACCACCTTGAGCGCGAAGCGAGCACTTGTGGTAAGCGTATCATCTGCACATTGGTCCATGCGCTCCTCACAACTCACACTCTTTCAGATTATATCGCTGCCGTAAAGATGTTTTGACTCCTGTGTCATAGATATCTTCGCCCATGGTCTCTACGCATTAGTACACGAGCATGTTGACTGGATTCTACCTTCTCTAATCGCAGATTGAAATGCAATCTAAGACATTCTGCACTGAAGTCATTGTAGAGAAAGACTACAGACAATGCTATCTCAATTGAGAGTGATGCAGTTATCAACGCGTCATGTTTTCTCAAGGTGGCATATTACTAGAAAATTTACATAGTTGTGGCAGTGGCATTACCGTACCAAAGGGAGGTAACCCCTGCTTGGAGTATGAGTGGTCGAGTTTAAAACCCGCTTCCGGTTTTATATTTCCGATTTCTCACCATACTTCTCTCAGTGGGTAACATCCCTCTGGTGGGATAACAAGACTGCCACAATGATGTAAAGCTGGTGGTAAAACGCCACCTGGAGAAAGCCATAAGCTTTGACAAGTGTATCATACTCAGTGTAGATCTCATTTTCTGCGATCGTTTGTCTTCAGTGGTTTTATTTCAAAATGTAAATATTGTGTGTACTACGTAAAAAGATAAGCAAGGAATGCATTACTTGTAGAGATGGAACACATAGCCGATGACCTTAGAAGATAGCACGTGAGCAGACGTCACAATATATTGATGACGTAACAATGAAGAACATCTGAGTTGTCATACATAGCATGTTTGCTTTCCCTCCGCCATTGATTACATTTCAGTCTGTGGTAAAAGAGGTAAGGTAGGATCCAATAGACTCCAGTCATGGAGCTTGTGTATTAATGCGCGGAGACGACGGACTAAAGTTTAGATGACCCACTGGTCAAAACAACCTTAAGGCAGCAATATAATCAAGAAGAATATGAGCTATGAACAGAGTGGTTTTTCACATTATTTACGTACTGCAGCAGAAAATTTAAACTTCAGAAAAAAAAAAAAAAAAAAAAAAAAAAAAAAAAAATAAGGTAAAGAAAAGAAAACTAAATTTTCCTTATATAAATTAATGACTTCAAATATATATTCAATATTTATCAAAGAAAATTAATATTCAACGTAATGCAGAAACACATCCTTTGCCTGACACCATGCAAAGACATTTATATGTTGGTTGGTTGTTATGGGTTTAACGCCATTTTTCAGCACATGATAGGCTATACATAGCGGCCAGTATATTTGGTGGCGGAAGAACCCGAGAAAACCCCGGGAAGAACCACCGACCCACGGGAAGCTACTGGCAAGCTTTCTCACATACCCGCGTTGACCGAGCCCGAGACTCCAACCCACGAGGACAGAGGTGAGATGTCAGTGATCTATAAAGGCGAGTGCCTTAGACCACTCGGCCACCCGGGGCCCCGCATTTATATGGCGTAATGCAGTTCTAGTCGTTGTCTTCTTCTTGTATTCCTCCGCTTTATTTAGAAGCGCTCGGTCAGTTCACGCAATAGTTTAGACAGTACACACGTGGCTGAAGCTGTGCTCATTTCTCCAAACTTGGCCTGTTTCTAATAAATTATTAAAAATCAAACACGATTACGTTTTCTGGCTTCAAGATATGACAAAGCGACAATAGTTACGTTTAAAGTCTATATGAATCGTGGCACATGCGCTGTGCGCACTTCCTGTGTATCTATTTCGTGCAAGACTTGACGAATACGACGTTTTCAAAAGAATTGATGTGGAAACAGGGTTTAGGTTATATTGACGAGGTAGGTAATGTGATGCCATTTTAAAAAAATAATTTGTGAATAAATGTATTATAGCAAAAGCTGAATTTCTTTGTGATATTGATGTAATAATGGGGAATCCCCAAGTGGGGATACCGTCCTGATGTTGTCAGGGAGCAGCCTTGTCTATTATTATTAATTTTGTTTTACAGGCAATCAAACGATAGCATATCCTGACGGCTTTCTGCAATAAATATTTCATTTTTCCCCCTTCTCGTGCATGATTTGCTCAAACCGTGAAATCAGCTGGTCTACACAGGTTAATACCACACGAGAAGAACTTCGGATACATTCACTGATGAGATGCCACAATTACGAACTGTTTTATATTATCATTTATCAACTGTATGTAACCTATAAAATTGATGGATGAAAAGGGCAAAGGTTAAAACTCTAATAATAGAAAGTTGATAAATTAATAGCAATGCATTGCTAATGAAATCTGTACACCAAGATATGTTCTACTTGTAGGATATTACCCTAAGTTATAAAAAATATTATTAATTAGCTGTCATTATTTATACTCGAACTGTCCCATTTTAAACTAATGTATCATTTAAAATGCAGTACATGCAAGATTGCACGATGCATCTGTTATTATAGATATATAAATAGCAACAGTTTTGCTCCTTTTTTAGAAATAGGAGACAACAAAAAATAAATTTAAAAAAATTCAAATAGACTTAAAATCGTGAAAAATATTTTTGTTCGAAGAAATTAATATTTAGAAGCTTATATGATTCCGTTTCGAAATAAAGTCTGGGAGACCTAGCACAACGTAAATGACGAGAGTAAAAAAATATACGTAGAAACGAAACAAATAAAAGCCATTGTCAATCTAATTTTGATGATCCAGTGACACTGTATTTAAAGTCTTTTTCACAGTTATTGGCAATTACACAACTCTATATGGACATTAACACGTCCCACTGTTACATGATAATAATAATCATAAGAAAAGTGCAACAAAATTTTATAACATACTTATTCATGCGTCATGCACTACTAGTATGTACTCTTCATTTCATCTACTAGTATCCACTCCTTATTTTGTCTACTAGTATCCACTCTTCATTTCATCTAATAGTATCCACTCCTCATTTCGTCTACTAGTATCCACTCCTCATTTCGTCTACTAGTATCCACTCTTCATTTCATCTACTAGTATCCACTCCTCATTTCGTCTAATAGTAATCATTCATCAGTTCATCCTCGCCTCATCTAATAATATCCAGTTCTCACTTCATCAACTAGTATTCACCTCTCACTTCGTCTACGAGTATCCACTCCTCACTTCCTCTGCTAGTATCCACCCCTGACTTCATCTACTAGTATTCACTTTTCACTTCATCTGCTAATATCCACTCCTCACTTAATCCACTAGTGTTCACTCCTCACATCATCTACTAATATCGACTTCTCACTACATTTACTAGTATCCACTGCTCACTTTATCTGCTAGTATTAACTCCTCACTTCATATGCTAGTATCCACTCATCACTTGATATACTGACATCCACTTCTCACTTTATCTACTAGCATCCACTCCTCACTTTATCTACTTTATTCATTCCTCACTTCCTATACTAGTATCTACTCCTCACTGTATCTACTAGTATCCACTCCTCACTTTATGTACTAATATATACTCCTCACTTTATGTACTAATATATACTCCTCACTTTATCTACTAGTATATACTTTTCACTCCAAATATTTACTCAAGGTAATTTCATGCATATGTGTATATAGTTACTATTTATCAGGTTACTGTACTACAAATACCTTATGCATTCATAACATTAAAAATTATGCGTAATATATTAACTGCCGAATTCTCTCTCTATGAATCTCTTTCTGTCTCCCTCTTTGTTTAAAACAATTGCAAATACTCAAGCATACGTAAAAATATACCATTACACTATTCATGAATAAATTTAATATAAGCTATCGTATTTTTTCATAGTTTGATTATTCCCTTTTATAAATATTTAACCAACCCCCACCCCCATGTTTACTAATATATATTGTCAAGGAATTAGTGTTTGTCTTATTTTTACCACCGATTACCCAGTCCTAAAAGAGAACTGCCATTTATAAAAATTTCCGGCCCTCAAATAACTTAAAATGATATTCTTGCTCTGATTTATAAAAAAAAATTAAAAAAATAAATAAATAAAACTATTATATCCATTATATTACTTGAAAAAAACATTATCTTGAGGTAAAAGAAAAGCAAAAATATCTCTCCCTCCCCCCCCCCCCCCTCAATTAAAGGGTCGGTCCCTGCCACAACCCCGCTACCGTATTATAAATAATACTGCAGATCCACTACGGTATTATAAATAATACTGCAGAAGGTGTGCATTAAAATTTAACGACTCACGAGCCCCTAGTCAGCAATTCCGACTCTCTAAATACATATAACAACTCAAGGTTGAATAGATAACAATTTTATCAAATATACAAATCAATGCAAGAGTTTCATGGACATAAATCTTCAGTTCAATATATCATAATACAATAATGGGCCGGGTTGACCAAATGCCCTTTACTCTTTAATTCGTCATATGGAAATTACGGTCCTATTGTGAGAGAGTCTCTGTTCAGTGAGTTGTCCCAAGTACTCATCTGCTCTAATTTCTCTTCCTTTCTCCTTCCTTCTATACACCGTGCCTCTTGTGTACACGCTGGAAGTCTACTCGGCTTCCTTCGCATTTCTCCCTTCTGTCCTCCTCTCTACTCCTTCCTTCCTATTATGTCTGTGTCGTCACTGCGTACACCCGGGAATCTCTCAGCGCCGACTTTCACGGGCACCCTGGGAGCTTCCTGAAGAAATATAAGGGACGTACACCCTTGTCTCCCTACCTTATTCTTTGAAATCTACCACTCTCTCACGGACCTTCCATCAGGCTAATGGGCGAACAATTTTACCAGGCCCTATGTACATATAAATTTCCACTTATCTTATACATGCCTTGCGCTCTACGCACGAATAGTATTACTCAATGAATATTTGTAACACACTCAGACATCATCTAAATGTTGATATGTTCTGACACAGCAATCTACCCATCGTTATTAAGTAATCATTCCTATTGCATGCGTCCTAAGAATTACAGAATTATACATATAAATACACATGCACATAAATTCAACTCAGTCTAATTCCGCATAGTGCTCAATCTACATTCTGATAGATGTAAGTACATGTCATAATTCAATTCTCTAATAAATTCAACAATACATTATGATTCAATATCCTAATACATTCAACTATATGTTATGATTAAATATTCTAATAAATTCATCTATACGTGAGGATTCAATATTCTAATATATTCAACTATCTACTCAAATCAAACACAAGGACTCGGCCAAGATACCGTCTTACCTTTTAGAAGCTTGTTTACCCAGTTCAATTCCCTTCTTTTTACGAGTTAAGTCTCGGAGTGGCTTTTAGCTAGAATTCCCTCCTCACATACTTCCGCTTAGTCCGAGTTTCCTCTGACCCTTCACACCCCATTTTTGATATTTTGACATTTATGTTGTGGTGTGGGGTCAGAGCCCATTGCCTATCGAAAAGTTGGAATTCGCCGCCACTGCGCGGTAGCGGCATAGGGTAGCTGCTTACTACCGGGCCTAGCGAACTTAAACGACCTTACATCGAGCCATACCTGCATGAAATCGATAGGAATATGATTTATCTTCTCAGAAATTGCGAGTATGACATTCGATTTGTCTTTAATCCGCTGACAGACGAGACGAAACTGCAGCGTTGATGAAATTTGACCTGGTACACGTCATTAGCATTGCTAGTCACGTGACTACCCTACTCTCGCAACCTACATGTCCAGGACATCAGAGGTCAAATAGTCACGTGATATCAACAAAAAAAACCTTTCCAATGTTGTTGTACAAAAAATTCGGAAACATTAAATGAAAGTCACGTAATGTTTGCAAAAAAACGAAAGGACACACAATTCTCAACATATTTATTCCGAGAACAACTACCAGAAACCTGTCGCTGTCCCAGTAACCTCGAGAAAGCCAGATTCATAAAGCACAGAGCACATTGCCAACGTGGTAGTCACGTGAGGCAAACATAAAACATCATTGACATGTGCTCTGTGCTTGATGAATCTGGCTTTCTCCAGGTTACTGTGACAGCGACAGGTTTCTGGTAGTTGTTCTCGGAATAAATATGTTGAGAATTGTGTGTCCTTTCGTTTTTTTACAAACATTACGTGACCTTCATTTAATGTTTTCGAATTTTTTCTACAACAACATTGGAAAGGGGTTTATTGTTGATATCACGTGACTATTTGACCTTTGATGTCCTGGACATGTAGGTTGCGAGAGTAGGATAGTCACGTGACTAGCATTGTTAATGGCGTGTACCAGGTCAAATTTCATCAACGCTGCAGTTTCGTCTCGTTTGTCAGCGGATTAAAGACAAAACGTATGTCATACTCGCAATTTCTGAGAAGATAAATCATATTCCTATCGATTTCATGCAGGTATGGCTCGATGTAAGGTCGTTTAAGTTCGCTAGGCCCGGTAGTAAGCAGCTACTCTATGCCGCTACCGCGCGGTGGCGGCGAATTCCAACTTTTCGATAGGCAATGGGCTCTGACCCCACACCACAACATAAATGTCAAAATATCAAAAATGGGGTGTGAAGGGTCAGAGGAAACTCGGACTAACTTCCGCTCTACTTCAGACAATACGTCTCTACTCTTGGAGAATTAGCAGCTCACTGATGTTTCTCTGTGCGTTCACGAATAAGAATGACGCATTTTCCTGCCTAAAGGGTTAGCCCCTCCCACCGGTAGATCTAGCTTCTATCATCCCTAATTAGTCGACACGTCTATCGTTTGATTTTCTTTCCGCCTGGGTCCAGGTTTCTTCACACCTTCTTGGCGCGCCACGGGGTATCCGGCCCGAATATGTCCTTCGGCAATAGCCCCGCTGCACAAGGATTAAATACCTTTGAAGCCAATTCAGAGATCCGAAATTATGTAACTCCTAGTAAGACGTCCGGCCCACATGCTATGATTTCCGCAAAATTCTGCCCTTCAGTTCGTTACAGTCCCAAAAGATTGCAAATAGAACAATACTAACAAGGTATTATACATAATTAGTAAACTGATTTTCAATCTCAATTTCAACAATGAACCATTTGAAACTGATCTTTATTTTATTGTTTATTGAAATCATGTGCCATATTTTCTGTACCTGACAGGTTATATTTTTTTAAAAATTGATCTATGCATGGGAGAATCCAAAGTAATAATTTAAATTTAAATTCCGCTACTTTTGTGTCATTAGTTAATTTTAATTATTTAATATATGCTGTACTCTAGTAGCTCCGTGTCTTGCATCCATCAAATTCCCTTCACCAAATTATTTCCACAACAGATTTTTCCATTTTTTCCCCACAAGAACAGAACAAAACAAAAATGACTTTTTGTTTTGAATATCATTTTTTCCCCTGCAAAATATATGCAAAGAAACTGATTTTTATATTAATTACTAAAATTTCCTGCCCTGAATAGCATCCATATTTCTTTTAAAGTGTTACCAATTACTTTTTAAATTATTGCATATTCGTTTATCCAGTTGGTGATGTATCTTAATTTTCTGAAGATATAACTCTCCTGCAAGAAATTACTGACACTGAAAAAGGTCTTTTACTTGCCTGATCCATTAAATATCCATTACTGACAATAAAGACATTTTATTCTAAGAAACAAATATCCTATTTCCTCACAATGGTTCTCTTAATATATCCTCATCGTCGCACATTTTCCCTGCTCTTCTGAAAAGAAACAATGTGTTTTTTGCTGATATCCGCACATTTAAACTTATTTGATGAATACAATTTGGAATAAAAGTTCTTATTTTCTTTCAATTATTTTGATATGAAGCTACCCTCAATCCGATGGATGTTTTTGTTCACGAATAATGTTGTCTTTTTGATTTTTTTTAAAAAAAATTTTTCCAATTACAAAAAAAAAAAAATAAAAAATAAAAAAAAAAAAAAAAAAGGTTGGTGCTTTTCTCATCCACCTCAATCTATTTTCCTTTGGATCTTATCTGTGCTTCTTTTGCTTTCTTACTGCATTCATGCCCAAATTCTTTTTGTAATTTCGCGCTTCCTGCAAAATTCTACTCAAGTTTTTATACTAATTTTTCTCAATTTGTTTCATCTATTTTTCCATCTTTTTGTCAACTATCGTATTCAGTTGTTATCTTTTAAGGTTTTTCTTCTGTTATTCATAGGAAATGCTAAACTCTCTTACTTTGATATTCTTATAGTGACATTTCTCTCCCTCATTCTCAGTATATTACACTTCTTATGAACTTTGCATGATGTCATTTGTATGATATCATTTGTATGATGTCATTTGCATGCTATCATTTGTATGATGTCATTTATATGATGTCATTTGTATGATATCATTTGCATGATGTCATTTGCATGATGTCATTTGAATGATATCATTTCAGATTGATTCTACAACGTCTTCTTATTCATTTATTGAGTATTTATGTTCCATTATCCTTATGCATCAGACTTACTATTTAAAAATATTGCTGTATAGTCCGTGTGAACAGCAGGTAAAAACATAATTCAGTTTAACATTATTCCAGTCAAAAGTTTAAGATGTTAAAAAATGATCAGGCCTATTTCTGTCTTTAGAGCAGGAATGAAACCATGTAAAATCATATTATTTCCTTATTAGCCTTCCATACATCAAACACATTTAAAAACCATGTAAAATCATATTATCTACTTCATTAGCCCTGCATACATCAAACACATTTAAATACCATATAAAATCATATTATCTACCTTATTAGCCTTGCATACATCAAACACATTTAACTGCTAGTGGAATTCACGAGATTTTTGTGTACTATCTGTCCTTCTTTTGACATTACATCGTCTCTAAACAAAGTACAGTCCATAATTCATGCAATAGTTAATTTCCTATCATTTAAAGAATTTTGATTTTTACAATGTTTCGTTCTTACGAAGAATCCACGCACCACTCTGTGATATGATTTGGTGCATATAAACCCACCGTAGTGCCCCCCCCCCTTAATTTAAAAATTTAAAGAATTAACACACTCTACTTTCATCTTGTCTTCTAAATTTATCTATTACTTTATAATTCAAGCCTTTTTGAAAATTACACTAACTCTCTTGTTTTGACTTGATTAATACCAAAATCCTACCCAGTTTATATTGAATATATCTTCACAATCTTCTGTGCAATGAGTTTCGTCTAAATATCATAACATCAACACTTTTCCTGTTCAAATGCTCGGTTATATTGTCTATTTTCTTTGTCCATCTACATCCTCTGATATTCAAGGATTTGAAAGAAAAAATTCAAGTCCATAACAAGTTCATTGTCAAGTAAAGGTAAAATCATGTCCGTAAGAAGTTGATTATTAAGTCCTTGTTAGCCAGGTAAAGGTCCAATACAAAACCCACAATAAGTTCATTATCAAGTCCTTGCTGGCCAAGTAAAGGTAAAAAATCAAGTCCATAACAAGTTCATTATCAAGTCCTTGCTGGTCAAGTAAAGGTCAGATACCAAGTCCATAACTAGTTCATTATCAACTTATTGCTGGTCAAGTTAAGGTCAAATACCAAATAATTAGCAAATTCATTACCAAGTCCTTGCTTGTCTAGTAAGGTTCAAAATTCAAGTCCATAGCAAGTTCATAATCAAGACCTTGCTAGTCAAGTAAATGTCAAAGATCAAGTACATAACAAGTTCGTTATGAAATCCTTGCTGGTCAAATAAAGGAAAAATACCAAGTACAAAAAACAAGTTCATAATCGTGTCCTCTCCGATTAGTAATATTCACCATCGCCCGTGTTCCGTGATCAGGCCAGGTTTAATGTGACGTGAGCCATTCTGCCCTCTGTGTAGTTTGCCGATTTAGTCGCCTTCTCGTCAAGATCTATTAAAAACAAATGTCACTGTAAATGACATTATTGGCTGTTTGATGTTTGACCCACCCTCTCTTATGGATGGGCTAGCAAGGGTAAGGGGGGGGGGGGGGGGGGGGGGGGAGAGAAGGCCAACATTATACTAATTTTGCAGATGGTTACCATATGGCTTTTTTGAACCCAGATAGAGAACTTTTTAGACAAACTGACGGACAGACATCACAATATCCCGGACGCTAAAGAGTAGAGATAGCAATTCCTATGTTTATATATCTAAATAACTTAAATTAAAAAGTATTATTTGCTGAACTTTATGTTTAATAGTGCTGGAAGGAAACACTGTGTGCAGATTTTGAGTCACCTAACATTCAGTGACATTAATAAATCTCAAAGTGAAGTGCATATATCATGGAAATGTAATGCGTGTCACATATTATAGGAAGCTCTGGAAACGCGAAATCAATCCAAAAATGACAAAGAATTATGCAATTCAAATAAGATTTTATACGCACGTAATGAGTATTTTTCTTTTAATAAAGCATCCGTCATCTCTTTACAATTCTTTAGCCAAGCGGGTTTTTTTCGAGTTTGTGTAATATTGATTATGATTAATTCATCAATTCTCTGTATTTACATTTTGCATGTTATATAAAAAACATGCTAGATTTTACGGTGTTTACAAGGTGGACAAAAGAGACCGGGTGAGGACAATTTAAAACCTGAATTCAAAGTGTTCATGCACACGTTTGAACTAATCTAAACGTAAAGTTATCTTTTATGAATTAAGTACAATAACGTCTTTTTTAACAAAATGAAATAAAACGCTCAATAGCTACGTGAAATTCCAATACTTGAAACCAGTTTATATTCTACCTATAACCAGCTTGATCAAGTCTGATTTTGTCAACATATGAGACTCTGTTACTACTGTACTTATAAATCACAGTCTGCTTGCATTATTATTTTTAGGGACTTTTCCAAAAAGCAATTAGATATCGAAATAGGGAGTTTTCTGTTCCACCCAAGTTTGTTTTTTTCTTTAAAAAAGAAGGAAATTCAAGGCCGAAGGAAACATTTGTTATTTTAAGTCGGCCATTTGTTTAATAAGAAAGAATGTTATTATTAGCTGTTATAGAAGCTGTCATGTGACTAAAATATAGGTAAAGAAGAGCAAGAATAAGGGGAGATCATCAAAGTACAAGTAGGTTAGTTAAGCATCGTCTGCTAGAGATAGAGCTCGGTGCAGTGATTCATATCTAATCAATGTAAAATGTTTGCGAGAAGTCAGGATGCCTGCCATAAAAGGATGACAAATGAAACTATAAGGGTATCCTGCCCTCTCGCTAGCCCGTATTTTCTCTCGCGCTGAAGTTCTTAGCAGCAAGTAGGATAGAGTTATGTTTCCTAGAAATAATTCTGAATATGGCGAAGTTCACTGCCCGAGTTTATTTTCGGGTCCGACGGAAATGGCCAATGATATTCCAGCTGGGTACAGAAAACACGAATATATACAGAACGTATTAAAAGATGAAAATTCAAGGGTATACCCGCCAGCTCGCTCGCATTTTCTCGCGCGCTGAACATTATAAATGCAGCAACACAGTGCACGCTTGATATGATGGCGAGGCATACTCAAAGCTTATCTTTATACAAAAGGGAGTGTAATGTTCATTGATTCAGCTTAACTGATCCTCTGTTCGATCCTCTTATCAGGTTACGCGCAATCTTAAGCCTCTTGGCTACAATGTGGAAATATTTAGAAGGAAAACTATCAATATTAATATGCATATGATGGCAATATCCCGGCAATATTTGGTTTCTAGTAGGAGAGCATCCCGACTCTTTTTCTCCAATAAACCCTTCTTACCATAAAACAAGTACATGCACTGTGTATATATATATATATATATATATATATATATATATATATATATATATATATATATATATATATATATATATATATATATATATATATATATATATATATATATATATATATATATAATTAATTGTCGCGTTTACAGAAAATCAACAATGTCAACAGGCTGGTTTTACATTTAAAGTGAATGTAATACAAAAGTTATATGAGTAATCCGTTATATGAGTAATCCGTTATATGAGTAATCCGTTATATAAGTAATCCGTTATATGAGTAATCCGTTCAATGCCACGTTTCCACTTATTTGTGTAATTATCAAGTGCAATCGTGTTCAACACGCGCATTCCAGGTTGCAAAAGGCATGGACAAAAGTATGTCCTGCGTGCAAATGAGTGAACGGAACACACACACACATGCATATATAAATACATACATATATATATATATATATATATATATATATATATATATATATATATATATATATATATATAGAGAGAGAGAGAGAGAGAGAGAGAGAGAGAGAGAGAGAGAGAGAGAGAGAGAGAGAACTGATGTGTCTTGTCTATGTCTAACTACGTAATGATGGTTAGTGTGCAGCCACGCGGAGGGTTCATTGATATGAGTGTGCATAGAGATATATTATCGTATTATCGTAATTACCTCTACCATGATTTTTAACTTTCAAATCGATTCATATTAGATCAGTCTATCTGTACCCTTAGAACCACCTCTCTCTCTCTTTCTCTTTCTCTCTCTCTCTCTCTCTCTCTCTCTCTCTCATAAGAGGAAACTGCTATTATTTATGAAAAAAAAAATGAAAATGTAAAAAGATTAATGGTAACTTCCTCATAGCTAAAACATATTAGCCCAGGTTTATCAAACTGTTAATGCTTAAAATATTCCATAGGTTTTGTACAACTGTCACTAATTAAAATTCAGTGGTTAGAAGCGATATGTAAAGAGACTGCATACAAGTCTAGCCTTAAAAGAATGATAATGGTATCTTTCAAATTACTTAAATGTTATTTTTACTGCGTAACAAAGACCTGTTTGTTCAGCAGTTTCCAATGAACCTGTCATGGGCGGTAAAATTTCAGAGCAATACTTTCATACGTGACATATATGATACTAGTAATTATAATGTATGAGACGGCAGTATACTTGACATGAACAATAAAAGACATTAGCTGGTTACAGGTATGGGTTTGCAACGCAACTGGCTATAACTTAAAGGTCCACGGTCCCCGAATACTCTCCGTACAAATTGTGATGAAATACACAGACTGTACATCGGCCTGAACGCAAAACTGAGAGCATACAGTCAGAGATCGCAAGAACATAGCTGTATGCCACAGTTATTCAGAATTTCAAACCTGAATATGCGGAACTTGTGTAATTGTTGGAAATATTGCTAGCTGCTAGCCCCTCTTCAGCAGAATGTGAACTAGGGTTCAGTCTCATGAACAATATCCCGAGTATAACATACTGGCCATTTAATTTTTGGGAAGGGGTGGGTGTGTCAAAATAATAGTAAAAAAAAGTATGACCTTGTCGGGCAGGTGGATTATAAGCCAGGGCAAGTGACTTTTTTAAAGCCACTTGCGCTGGGCCTGTGTCTGACCCCCCCCCCCCCCCCGGACTTAGTCAAATTTAAGGAAGTAGAGTCGGCAATAAAATACCATTAAAAGTATTTTTAGAAGTTTGCGCTTGCGCACTTAAAAATAAATTAAAAACAACTTTTTTTTGACAAACTTATACACACATGCATACAAAGAAACGCAAATATAATTTTTTGGTTGGCAATATTGAGTATTATATTTTACTTAATGAGATATTGAAATATATTAGTGGAAGAAAAATTATATCGCTACGGTAGCGACACCACTTTTTGAACCACTTTCTTTTCCCGTTTCTGATATATATCTGCCATAATGCATGCTATTCAAACCATGAATTTGCATATTTATACCTATTTCGTTTTTCTTCTTCTTCTGCTCCTTCTCTCTTTCCCTCCCTCCCTTCTTCTCTTTCTCTTTCTCTCCCTATCAGGATGAACAGATCTTAAAATGTATCAAGACTGTAGACCCTCTAGTATACATTTATGTAATCAATACGGAGGCGCCATCAAGAAATGCCTAAAAACGAACTCCAAACAGCAAAAAGTAGGATTAAAATATTAACTTTTGTATTATAATTAGTTTTCCACATGAATCATGCAAATTGTCAGTGACTGAACTTACATGACCTGTTGCTAGTCGATATTCTATATCACCCACACAGTAACGTATACCTGTTACACTCTTCAACAAATGCTACACATTATTAGGACAACTCTTGATTAAATACAGTAATAAAATTGTTTAAGTAGCGATTTTAACTCTCATAACGATCATATTCATGTTTGAAAATGAATCTGGGATTAATGAGTGTTGATTGCAAACCAAGATTAAGTGATAATCGAAATTCGAGTGCAGAGTCTATTTCCAAACTAGTCTGCAAGCTTACCAAAGCCACATAAAAATCACGTTTGAATGCAGAAATAAACAAAATAAAGAACAAAAATTCTTACAAGTTAACTTACAATCATTAACATCTTTTGTTTAAAGATGTTACACTCTGAAGTCTGACGGATTCGACTGCCGCTCTGTGATGTTTCAACAGTACCCCCACCCCAATAATGTTCACTGTATGAATCTGCGCAAGAAATGTGCTAACGAAAATAACAATCTCTTAATTTTTGTATGAAAACAGTAATAAATTTGGCAAAATACACAATCTGTGGCATTATTTGTACAAGCTAAATTTGTAAAATGTCGCTGTCCATAAACTATTATAAAATTTCTGAACTTCATTTTATCGATGCAGTATTGCAGCCGTTAATCACATTGGCACAGAATGGAGAGAAACAAATGCAAATTGGCGGTTTTTGCCTTTAAACATATATAATAAACGAAACATAACTTTTTTTTGAGTAGATATAAGGAAATATTTCACTCGATACAATATAAGGATTCCACTTCACTCGTGAAATATTACTCTACTCAAAAAGCGTAGATATTCTATATGTATTTCTATTTCAAGAAACCTAGGTGGCCCTGAGAAGTGCCATTTTATCTTATTATTTTTTTTTATAAAGATAATAACAGTTTTATTACTGTAAATGACGTATCGGTTGAAAACTGTAGGATATGGTAGATAATGATTCTTTGAATACGTCTTGATATAAAAATAATTTTTGATTTGTCGAAAAATGTTTTATTACTGTAAATGCTGTATTGATTGAAAACTCTAAGAGATAGAATAAGTAATTATTTGAATACGTCTTGATGTCTAAATTTTTTTTATTTGTGGAATAAAAACAGCATAATTTGTAATATGTTGCCCCGCCCTCTATAATTGTTATTATAGTAAAATCTGATGCATACGTTAGATGTTTCTGGTATGAGCGAGTCCATAACGATATCAGTTTTGCTGCTAAATATATTAGCAATAGCCTAGTTTTGGTGACAATAAGATCAGTAAAGAAGTTTATGTAAAAATGCTTTCTCCGCGAAGCACACAACTCTGTTTTGTCTTGTGCAATATTGACTGAATGACAATAAGCTCAGGTGTTTTCCGCGAAGCAAAGAACGCCAAGTTTCTGAATACTATATAATGATTTTAGTAAAAGCGTTCAATACCAGCTCCAGTTCTATGTTTGCTATGGTGTGGAGTATGTGTGATAGACTTGAACGACCACTGCTTCTTTTATTGACTATATAGATAATCCCTTCATCACCACCCCCTTCCCTTTCAAGAAATGATGTTATAATTTGTAAAATGTTCTTTGTAGTAGCGAACGGTGACCAACACCCATACCCACACCTACCGACCAACACAGTCTTACTGACCCTTTTAAAATCAACATAGCGGTCATTAGACTGACGCAAAAATTAATGCCAAAATTTCGAAACCGAGGCGAAATTTAGAAGAGGCTTACAAAAGAAGATGGAATATGTTATGAATATGGACGAGATTACAAATAACACTAAAATTCCGAGACTATTACGTAATATAGTGGGGTTTAAAAAACCAAGAATATTTTATGAATATTTCCTGGATGAAAAGTAATATTAAAATTCTGAAACTGACACGGAATTTATCAGAAGCTAGAAGAAATAAAACCTTAATATTTTATTAAAATAACCCAGTGGCAGAGACTAACAGTAATATTATTATAACGAAAGTGACACGGAAGTTAGCATAGGCTAAGAAAAATCCGAAATACTTTCTTAAAATGGCCTAGACTTAAATTCGAACTTAGATTCCAACACTGATACGGAATTTAGCGTAGACTAAAAAAAAAAACAGAATATTTTATTATAATGATGGCGTAGAATAAAGGTAATAATACAATTCCGTAACTGACGCGAAATTTAGCTTAGACTAAAATAAAATCTGGAAAAAAAGTTAAAAATTAAAGCAAATTAAAAATTACAACAATATTACAACAAAAATAAAAACATACCATTTAAACACAAAAAAAGACAAAAAATTTTAAAACATTTAAAATTAAGAAACAATTAAAACTTGTTAAACACTTTTATCAAAATTAAAACATAAAATTACATCTTTTTAAATTTATTTAATTTTTAAAAAAAGTTTTCAACATAAATGTTTACAGAATTTGACAAAGAACAAGCAAATTTAGAAACAAAACTTTACAAAAAGAAACGAACTTGTAAAAATGTAACAAATTTAAAATAAACGTTACTAATTTACCTAAATGAAACTTTAGCAATTTTTTAAAACATCATAATAATAAAGGTAACAGATTTGAAACAAAATATTTTAACAAATAAAACTATCTTAATTTGAAAAAAAGAACAGATAAATTAAAAGTCAACATTGAACACAAGAAAGATAATAAAAAAGTTTAGCAAATAAAACAAAACAAAATTTAAAAACAAATTACATTTAAAAAGAATAACACCAACCCTTAGTAGTCAAAACATTACCTTACTGACTAGTGCAGTCTTAATAAACAACACACACCTTTAATGACCAACACACACCCTTACTAACCAACCCACAATACATGTGCTTACTAACTTCTTCTCAGTTTTACTGACCAATACTTACAAACACACATAAATACCCATGTGTAATGAGGATTTAAAGTGTGTGGAGAGTTATGAGAACTCAAACCTATTCTTACATACATACAAATGTACTTAAAGACACAAACCCACACATATAAACAAACGGGTGAGTTAACAGCAAGTTTGTTACACTTTATAAAAATTTGTTTTTGAAAAAATAAGTTCATAAGTTTCTAAATTTGCCTTAAGGCTTCGTGTAATTTTATTTCAAATAGAGAGTTACATTTTCTGTTTGTGTTTTGTTTGAAAGAGCAAAGCTAAAAGTACATTGTTCATGTACATCGTACATTGAGTGTCTGTATTTGTCAAGAAAAGAATAATTTTATCTGTCGCTGATGAAAAGTAAAGGTTAATATTGCGCGCACAATGCTGATTCATATATAATTGAACGAATGCATGTAAAATGAATGAATGAATTAGCGAACAAAGGAAATCTGATTGTGTCCTTAAAACTAATTAAAGTAAAGAGAGAGAGAGAGAGAGAGAGAGAGAGAGAGAGAGAGAGAGAGAGAGAGAGAGAGAGAGAGAGAGAGAGAGAGATAGCGGGAATTCACTTGATGCAATTTTTTGTTTGTTTGTTACGTTTTAAGAATTTTATTGACGGAATAAAAATACAATTTAGCAATGGAATCGGACTTAAAGTTGCACAACTTATCTCTTCCTTACTTAGTAGTTAAGAAAAATGCACCTGGCGCCTTGAGGCACGTTAGACCGCTGTCTGGGAAATAATTTTTATTTTTTTTATTGTTTATTTTTTGGCTGTTACTGTCCATTCCCAAGAGAACGCATGAACATAACTCATGTGCGGGGAAAATCTTACCAGCGGTTATTTTTTGTTCTTGTTTTTGTTTTTGATGACATGTTTTCAATGGCTATCCTCCGTTTAGGAAGCAAAATATTAAATACGTAGGTAGCCTGATCATCCTTATTCACTTTCAGACATCTATCGTTCCAGTTCAGTGCAAAGTTTTCGCCAAATCGCCTTTTTTAGTCAGTTACTATCGCCGTCTTCTAAATTTTTCGACATATTCAAATCTCGCACATGCCCTTTGACCACCAAGTCTTAAGCCAAATTTCGCAACTTACCTCGCGTCGCTCAGTCCATACTTGATGCTTCAACAAAGGTTTGATGTTCCGCGTCATGACGTGAATTATATTAATTTCGGAAGATATTTCAGACATTTTGATGAAAATGTACCCGAAATCCACATAAGAAATAGCATCTGTTAGGATGAAGTGACATACCGGTGCAGAACTAAATTATTATTGTCTCATGTCGGCGTAGGCGGGGCATGCGGCTTTTTCCTTACAGAAGTTTGAGCTGGGCAAGGAGGAGTCAATCGCAGACAGGAGAGGAATCAGAATGTTACATAAGTAATGTTTTTTTTTGTGTGCACAAGGCTTATGTAAAAAAAGTCCTTTGTATCTAAATTATATATGTGATTATGTCCACAGGATCTGGATCGGAGAATTTCGGTATTAACTGTAATCGCGGGTCATTAGGCATGCAACGGTCGCAACACGTGTAAGGTAGGCAACTTGCAAAAGCACTAACATGTCCAATTCCAGGTCTCACGCAACTAGTTGAATTCAATGCATGTCAAGTGATTAAAGTTAGTTTTGATATGCTTTGGGAAATTTTCTTTTTGAGAGGCAATCCAATTTTTGTCTTGATATTTCACGATATAGGGATATCCTTAGCCCTAAAAATCCGATTAAGATCAACAAGGATAAAACAAGAAATATAACACCTTAAAATTATCGCACACCCACTCAACATGAAAATAACATTTGTGCTTGAAATAGAGTACCCGACAAACATTCTCTGACCTCTGTCTTTCTATCAAGTTTCTTTCTTTCCAAACCAATGAATCGAATATAGCGGAGTGTTCAAGCTCTTTCGAAATCTTATACTTGTTTACATTGACTTGGTTTCGAGATTATGCTTCGCGGATGCTTAAAAGTAATATAATGCTGTTTTATTTCAACAACTTTCCGCAAAACTAAATTCTTTTCCAAACCCTATTCCACAATTAATCAAAGTTTCATTCCTTGCAACATCTCGTCCCTTGTATATATCACAGCCCACTTGTGTACTGGCATCACCTGGACTTGTGTCGGGTCTCTCTTTCACCTTGAAACATAACATTTGTTTTATAAATCAAAGTCAAGCAAACTCAACGTTATTCATTGATTTCTTTCTGATTTTTCTTCTTCTGATTTTGCTTCCTGGGGGTGGGGGGTGGGGGTGGGTGAAAAAAATAACAAAACAACGCTGAATTCGAACGATAGCTTACTGAAAGTGAAAATGGATGATGGGCTTCCTCCGAGTAGAAAGATAATGTGGACTTCTGGGCCACCTGATCCAAGACCTTTACCCTAACCTTTGACCTTCACACCCTTCAACCTCTGCCCGTCACCCCAGCGATGAATTATAAGCAAATAGTCAAAACAAGGTTATAAGCAACGGCAGTTATGTAAACCAGAAAAAAGTGGCCCAGCACAGATCCTTGAGGGACACCAGAGGTAATAGACATTATTTCTGAAAGTGCATAAATTTAACACAGACACGTTATTTCCTGTTGTGAAGATAGATTGTGAACCATGTTAATACATTATCTTTAACAGCATAAGCTGCAAGTTTACGAATCCGTCCTTTGTGCCAAACTCTATCGAAAGTTTTCGAAATATCAGAACAATAATTCACATCATAACTTTATCATCGAGAGTTTTACAAATGTTGTGGTACATTTCGATAAATTTATGTACTGCAGAATGTCCCTGCGATAAAACCAGATCGATATTCATTAAAGAGCTGGCAAAACTAAAAATAATTTAAAAACATTCTTAGAAACTATTCTTTCACAAATCGTATCAGTGGAGACACAGACCTGTAATTAAATGGATATGATTTGTCTCTCTTTAATACATACAGGAAAAACAATGACAATTTCCCGTTTAGAAGTGAAGATACATGAACGCAGGCTTTTTGTTCAAATAATTTATGCAACGGAGCTGAAATCTCATGAGCAATACTTGTTAACATTTAGCTCGAAACATAATCCGGTCCAGCAACGTTCTAGGTATTCGGGAAACTTATAATATCTGTAATGTCTTGCGGTGTAATAATTATGTTTTCTAGTACTGCATTACACCTGTCAGAAAAATGTGGAAGACGGTGATTTTTATCATTGAGTGTCGATACAAAAGAAAACAGGTCGTTTTAGACTATTGATTTTCATAATTAGACAATTTTGTTGCTTACTTCCTGGTAGCAATAAATAACAAAACAAGTTTATCCAATGTGAATGCTCAGATATGAAAATGAGCAGTCGCTTCATTTCTACGAATATAAGACAATTATGCAGGCAAGATGCAAAAAGACTAACCAATTGGAGTCTTTGGAGAACGCACATAAACTCCTTTTAATTAGTATAAAGGCAGCAAATGTTACATTCTTTACAAATACTGTTTGTTCTTCAATGATAATTAGATACACCCCTTGTATAAAGGTTTCACGGTTTAATTGATTTCAGTCGATGAAAATGCTGTAATATAACTGACAAACATGATAGCAGTGATTGTATCTAAGTTATCAAGACGCATTACAGGGCTATTCATTTAGTAATAATTTGAGGCCGTCTTAAGCATTGACTTTGTCTTGAGAAAAAAGAATTTGCTACTGTCCAAAAAGCACCGTTTTGTATTTTCACATACTTTTTCTTCGATCTATTCGCAATATTTGGGATTTAAAGTAGCGAAAGGTCATATGCAGAATATGTTTGTACAAGCCATCGCAATATTGGTCCCAACTGCATGATCAAATGATACTAGATTAAAAAAAAAAAAAAAAATTCGATAAGTTTGCGCTTGATGTATGCTACAATGTTTTCGGCAGTTTCTTTTACAAAGACATAAGTTGATTTCAATTATTTTGCGATTTTGTTACTTACTTTTTATCCATCATATATTGTGTGGATATATTAACACTAACTTCGTGATAAAACAGATAAGTCTTTTTCATCATAATTTTTTTTTCTTTAAAATGTGTATGATTGCTATAATTGTGACTCAGAGGTAAAGAACTTTATGCTTAATTGGGTCTGTAGGATGCAAAGTGCACGCTAATACTAACAAGGAGCAATTTTCGATACCTCACAGGTTGATAATCTCTAAAGGACCTGGATAAGGTTGATAATCTCTAAAGGACCTGAATAAGGTTGATAGTCTTTAAAGAACCTGGATAAGGTTGATAATCTCTAAAGGACCTGAATAAGGTTGATAATCTCTAAAGAACCTAGATAAGGTTGATAATCTCTAAAGGACCTGAATATGGTTGATAATCTCTAAAGGACCTGGATAAGGTTGATAATCTCTAAAGGACCTGAATAAGGTTGCTAATCTTTAAAGAACCTGGATAAGGTCGATAATCTCTAAAGGACCTGAATAAGGTTGATAATCTCTAAAGAACCTGAATAAGGTTAGAGAATAAGTCCATCTGTTATAGGAATATCCATAACCAATTATATTCAAGACGAATGACGTTATTCACTTCAAATCTACGAATAGTTTTGATGTAGGTTATAGACTAATCAAATTGTAGTTTACTCTCTTTGGGAGTAAACTGACATTTATGATAAAATCAGTTAAACTTATTTTGTGCGCAAGAGAGTACCTCCATAAAGTTTGCTCCAAAGAGTCTTCTAAGAAAAGGTTGTCATTTTATTGATAAATGGGGGAGGGGGGAGGGGGAATTAACTGCGCTTTATGCAAAAAATATACTTTTTGAACATATTTTTTAATGCGATCTTCATACTTATAATACTTAAAGTCATATATAAACGATTCTCAGGACTCTCCGTGTAATCAGTTTAGCTCGTTTGGTAGAGTGATCAATATGCATGCCAGAGGTCACGAGTTCGAATCTCGGGTAAGATTTTATTTTTCGCTGCATTGTGAACTAACTGATTATGTTGAGCTGCTGTTTTTTTTTTTTTTTTTTTTTAGATAAACAAATCACTTTCGGTTTTTCAGTATATTAATCACTTTCGGTTTCTCAGTATATTACTTATTTATAGTTTTAAAAATATACAGAAAATTATAGTTCCAATATTGCATCATTTTTGCTTTACCGTCTGAGAATACAAATGTGTAGCTGTATAATAGGTAGGTTCACAGGTGATCCCGTGCTCAGGTAGCAGAGCTAATTAATAGTTGATACATGAGTCAGCTTATGTGAGCCTTCAAGCATTTGCAATGTTTCATTTTAATACTGTAAAATGTCATGTTCATATATTCTTAATACTGGTGACACCATCCCGTGCAACGTTCTGTCGTATGTGAAAAAATAATATTTTACATTAAATTATCGCATGATGTATTGCCGCACAGGTGTGTCACGGATTTCTTTACAAACACACATGATTTTAAATATTGTCCTTTATTTTTGAAGGACAAATTTCATTTTAATGTTTAATCTATATATTGTCATAGAAGTTCCGTACTACCATAGTTGTAGGACAGGTTAAATTCTTCAAAAGCGTTGCCTTCAAAAATTGAACTGTTTTATAATTTCTCAAAAAAAAAAAAAAATAGAAATGGGAGAGAATGAAGAAACAAATAAACGAATGAGGGTTCGGAAAAAAGAAGTCGAGTATTCGATTTGTTGAAGACTGTAATTCATTTAGACGCGCGGCTGTAGACGCAGTTTCTCTAGTGAGGCAGTGGAAAGTTTTTCTTCTTTTTTTAACAGATCAGTCATTTTGTCTGAAAATGAATGATTAATTTGTCAGGTAGTTTTGTGGGATAAAATGCATACATTTCGTATAATAGCATGGCGTGGCACATAGAATTACAAATTATTAGGAATAGGGCCACATTACTGACAACTTTTTGTAGAATTGACATAATAATCATTTTAGCTCACCGGCCGTACGCGTAATACCAAGTAAGCTTTTGGTACAGTCCTGCGTCCGTCACGTCTTGTCCGGTCTCCCTCGTCCATCGTGCGTTGTCCCTGTTCAGTCGTTCCTTAATATTCTTTCTCTATTTTAAAATTTTAGAAAATTGCTTTACCACCTAAGAGCAAATTTGTCAGTAAATATCTGGCTTAAAGGTTTTTACGGTGTGCACAAATAATGCCGATCGACCATCAAATATGTCTGTTGATATTACACATATAGAAAACAAAAACTGTCAACACCTGCTTCTTAAAACAAAAAACAAAAAAACTTTATACAAAAGATGTTGATCGGAAATCAAATAAAGCTTCCATAACAAAATAGACAATCCTTTTTATCGACTTCTCAAATACCAATCAGCAGAATTTCTGCAAAATGACATAGATCATTTGGCATAATAACGTTTTGAATTTTAAATAATGATGCCAATTCGCAATTTATTATGACCAGCACTGACTTAAAATAGAAAACACACTCGACAGTTTATTGTAAAAAAATCTCAGCATAATTTGATTACGTTTTACAGAGAGCATCCTAGTGCGAAAATAAGATAATTTTTTTTTACATTATTTCTTCACTCAAACGCTGGATAAAATGAATATTATTTGACAGAGCTTATCCTTGCATAAACGCCTTTGAATTTTACACAGTTGATGCACGTTTGACGACAAATACGGTGGCCGTTGCTAAAAATATTAAACATTTTAAACGACCGCTCCTAAATAATCGCTAGACATAACTTGACCAGATATGACACAGAGCATTCTAGCATCAGGACCATTTAAATTTATACATTAGATGCTGATTTGCTATGAAATACAGCCGCCATTACTATTACTAGATAAAACATGTAGACAATACATTCAAATCAAATGAAAAAAGTTAGTACAATAGGGTCAATGTTGATAATTACATATTTAGCTTACATAGTCAAGAACCGTTCGTCATTGAAGCAAAACAAAAACAAAACAAACAAAGACAATATTTCGCGAAAGTATTCACAATTTATTCACCTTTACAAGCGTTAATTCTAAGTAGCAACATCGATTATTTTGAACAGTTGGACACATTTACTAACAAGTTCCACCTGTATCTACAGCCTCCAAGGTTAAAGAAAAAGGGAAGAAAACAAAAATGAGTGGAAATATAACTTAAAATGGATTACTCTTATAACTTTTCTATCAAAGATCACTTTGCACGTATAATTAGTCGGTTGACATTGTTGATTTGCCGTAAAATCAAAGATTTAAACCACATAGCTATAAAAAAATAATACAGGCTGACTATTTCATTTTCTTCAAAGAACGTAAAGATACGAACTTCACTGATAGAGAGTAATATAGGATATGTTTAATAAAAAGTTAGACAGTGCAAACTGGATGGTGTCTTAAGAAAATTACAGAATGCGCTATTAAACTTGAATTAACTATGTAACTTTAAACATCACACACACACACACACACACACACACACACACACACACTGCAAATTGGAAGTATAGTAGCGCATGACGTTAGGAGAAATAAAATAAAATAAATATTATACTGTTTAAATGGTGAAGCTACAGAGATAACCAAACTTGGGAATTCCTAGAAAACTGCTTCATAGAATTTAAACGCAAATTATTTGTCAAATGGCCAAGTTTATTCACGCATTTTTATAACCAGAATAAGCGTTAATGTGTAGCATTTTACTCGCTAGAAGATAAAGGACAACTTTTCGACGTATTGTCATTAAGCATAATATAAGGCAGTGTGCCTTGAATTCCATGAATTATTGTCATTAAGTAGAATATAAACCAGCCTGCCTTGAATTCCATTCAGGTTATGCAGTTACGTGATTGGTTATTCGAATGCTATCATGCTTAGCCGAGGAACTGAAAATATATAGGTATTGAGTAAAAACATATTCGTCAGCATTTTATTAAAAGACTAGTAAGTTATTTTAATCATTTACATTTTGTTTAACTTGAAAACTTGCTGTTGGTGGAAAATTGGAGGCATAATAATAAAAAATTTAACAAAAAATTCTGAACATCATCCATCACCGCTCTTTTCGTAACTTTCATGCATTTTACTTTCAGTCCTTTCCAAAACTTCTCATAAATGAAAATTGTATTTTATTAAAAAGTTTCAACCTTTTCCAATCTATAGAACTCATTGCTTCTTCGTATTTGGTAATGGTGATATAATATTGTATTGATGGTTTGATTTTAATATCAAAGGACCGGGTTGTCTGGATTCCAAAATTTAACTACAAAACATCAAATGTAAAATAAAATATGTTTTTGACATCTAAAATGGCGAAACTGCCTACATAAAGTATAAACCTTGTGTGCCACAATACCTCAGACGTGTATGTCGCTAACCCTTTTTTCAAGCAAAATGATTTTTCAAAATGCATGTCACTTTAACATACGTCTAGTAGTTCACGTTTATATCGGTTTTAATATGGGCTTCAATTGGACGGCATGGAAGTCCTACCGGCAAAAAAGAAAATGTATTATGTACGTCCTTGTATTCCTCATCTCCCTGAGGAAAACATAATTAATATTAAACATTGTTGATGCAATATTAAACATTGTTGATGCAATATTAAACATTGTTGATGCAGTTTTAACATTGTCGATGCAATATTAAACATTGCTGATGCCGTATTAAACATTGTTGATGCAATATTAAACATTGTTGATGCAGTATTAAACATTGTTGATGCAATATTAAACATTGTTGACGCAATATTAAACATTGTTGATGCAGTATTAAACATTGTTGATGCAGTATTAAACATTGTTGATGCAATATTAAACATTGTTGATGCAATATTGTGATTATTTTGATTGTAGAATAGTTATATTAATTTTCTACCGTACGCCATTCAATGAAAATAAAGCAAGATAACAATAATTACAGATTGATTCTACGTGGATAAAATATTAGCCTCGTGAAATCCATGCTTCACGGCGATATTATTATTGCAAGATTTGATTTGAGATTTACCGGTAAATGAACGTACATCGTGTTTCACAAGATAAAATCATCTGTCCAGTAGAAGAGCATATTATTAGATTTATGACGTGAAAGATCCAGAAGATACAAAAGTAGGGGAATGTTCGTGGCAGTAACAATGCAGGTTACAAAAGAATAGACTGTGCTGGAACCATTATTGTTTAGTTCTCTTGTGCCTTTTTTTATACTAACATTCATCAGTAAGTAGTATAAACTTATACTAACTATAGGCCCAGTTGGGCCTGAAATCTCTCACCTGGCTGACATCTGCCTAAGAAATATTAAAATGTAAAAGCAGTAGGCTAAACATTCTGGGTTAGCAGAATGCTTGCTGTCAAAATTTCTACCAAACCTGTCGAGTGGTTATAAAAGCAGCTGTTTGGAGGTTTCTTTATTTTTGTATCTTTATTCATACTTCACAACATATCACTTATCATTCATTCAAAACGGAAGGAATCTTGTATGCCATGATGCTTTGTCAAATTTGGTCAAACCCTGTTGGGCAGTTTTTGAAAAAAAAATAAAAAAATATTTAACGGTTTTTCTATTTTTAGTAACAGTGGCGGATGAACATCATTTGTACAAAAATGAATTTTGTTGTCTTTGAACAACAGTGGGTTTCAGAAAATATTTATGTTGCATCTCCTAACCACAACGTGACATACATTTATTGCCTTCTTTTTTTCCAGCCAAATGTGACAAACAACCCCTTTTCAGTCTGACCTGCGACGGTGTTCGGAGCTAGAACTGATTTGACGTTGACTCAAGATTTGAACTCTCTTACAACCAGATTTGTACTAACATAGCGTTTTACTTTGTATCCCATTGCTGTTTTTCACCAGGCTTTATTGTAAATCATTCATTACAAGAGTTTTTCTTACGTCCTGCTCATATAATTTAAAAAGTTGGCGTGAAACACCAGACTCTCCATTTGGAGCAACCTTTTTATCTGCTGTGGTTTCAGCAACACCCGGTGTAGTTTAAGTAAAATCACTTGCAAGATTTACAGTATCATCTCTTGCAGCCTTAGTATCTACAATGTAATCTTTCTCGTTTGCAAAACTGTTAAATTCTTTCATTTAAAAATATTAATTACCTTCTGGCATTTTTCGTTTATTTTAATACCCAAGATTATGCGTCGAAAACATTGATTTTTTTACACCCTCATCGCCAAAGGGGATGTTTCGTGGGGGGAAAAGGGCAGACATGTATAGCATGCCTTTATAGCTTGTAAATGGAAAAAAGAGTCAGCCGGGGAAATAGTTGGGAGATATAGATGATAAAAATATGCAAAAATC
This sequence comes from Margaritifera margaritifera, assembly GCA_029931535.1. Lineage (NCBI taxonomy): Eukaryota > Metazoa > Mollusca > Bivalvia > Unionida > Margaritiferidae > Margaritifera > Margaritifera margaritifera. The sequence continues at coordinate 2,525,369 of JAQPZY010001465.1, forward strand.
CCCATTTATCCATAATCCGAAGAGTACAAACAGGAATTGTTATTGCAAATGCAATACACAAAGAGATAACCGGTAAAATTTTAACTGCAAAAGAGGTGAAAAAATAAGTTAAAAAGAAAACGTAGAAGACATTAAATCTTTATAAATGTTACAGCGGTCAAAATCATTGCCAGATATTCTAATCGACACCGTGACATAATTGATAAGTAGATTTATTCAAATTGATAATTTGGACAGTTTTGCAGAATGACTTGAAAAATATCGACATGGTATGAAACGAAATTGGATATGTAACTGGATTTGTCACTAAAGTTCGGATTACCGCGAACTGCATTGAGTACTGGTTTGATAACGTTCAAATACATAGATTGCAAAGGTCAAAATAAAATAAGGAATCTGAATTTTAAAAAAAATGTTTGATAAATTCTGTATTCTGGTTCCTTTGTACTTGATGCAGCTGTGTTTGCACCCCACTTGTTACAATAGTTGTTATTATATGAGGAGCTGTTTTCTATGCAACAAAGTCTTACTGAGAAAAACAGATTAGACGATACTGTTCAACAAAATTTGATCAACGATAAAGTTTTCCATACTGAATGATTCAACTTTTATTTTCCTCTTCTATTCGTTTCCTCAAAGGTATTTTAGTATTTTGGAGCTGGTTTCACTGGCTATCAAGTATCTAGCGTTTGACCAGCGAAAATGTTTTCTTTACTGATCTGAATCGGATTAGTCAAAAGAAGCACGTGGTGTGACATGATCTAGGTATAAATATTCATTGCTAATACCTTCAGGGTTTGTCAAATTTAACCAGCTACGGTAGAAGTCAATTGATGGAATATTAAATCAATGTTGTATCAGATTTAATACTTTGTTTTGAATAGGTGAATTAATCTAAAATTTTCATCACCATGGCATTTTTATTTCATGTACACATTGTTGTATTAATTCACAGGTTCTCTGTTTTCTTCCCTCCAATTTTTATTGTGCGTAATTTGACCAGATTGCATTTACTTTCTTTCTTATTAAACTTGTTTATATATTTAACCTTTTTTCACTGAGAACATTTCTTTGTATCGATTGTTTTTATTTATCCAGTTTAAATTTAAACTTTACTTTCACTGCTTAATGTAGCATTGAAAGATGACTTGCAATTAACCTTTGTTCTGATCTAGATTTGAATTGAGTTCATTTTTCAAATTTCCTGGCAACTAAGTTGAAGATGAACAAAGTGAAACAAAACATGTTTACTACATGGAACCAAACTATCCACGTACATGTGGACTTGGCATATACCTTGGAAAGCCTTCGACAGAATTCAAAACAGCTAAAGCCGAATGCTTAAAACATATCAAGAAGACCCTAAAACACGACAAGATGAACTATATTACTTGATAGGTGGCGTTGTAGCTATTTTATGTATCTTGTTCATTTGGTCAGAAAGCAAATTTGTTTCTGCTTTTAAAGCTAATGAAATAGCCAAACCTGTACAAAATGTATTGCTAGAAACACAGATAATTAGGATAACTAAAGAACAATGGCGAAGTCCAGAAGAAGTTCAACATAACAAGTCTTTGCGTACATATAACCCAATTCCAGAATATTTAAACCTCTTTCAGGAAATAAATAGTATAACTTTTACGTACAGACAAAGGTCGAGTAAAACAAAAAACAAACAAAAAAAAAAAAAAAAAACCCAATAAAAATAAATATTAATTCCATTAACCATGCATCACTTAAATCGGCTCTTACTTTTGCCCAACAGCGTGCTTTGAAAGAATTACACATTTTTATGATCCTGTTAAATTAATGGATGCAGTTGCTAGTCGGTTTAAACAAAGAAGGACTGATAGTCTTGTACGTAAGTTTGAAGTTTGAACGATAATAATTTGAAAGATATCAAAATGTGAAGAGAACAAATGGACAACAAATTAGTAATTGAACAGGGTGGTACTGAAAAAGCTAACACAATCTCAGAACAGCAAACACAGATTGAACAGAATAGAAGAAAAAAAGATTTTAGAAGCTCAGAATTCGTTTACACAGAAATACATAGCCTTACCTATTGCTATACAAGCCATGCAACCAGTAGAGGAAGATCAGTTGAGATCTCTAACATTCAACAGTATTTGCAACCAGTTGAACAGAGGATAAACAGTAATATTGATGATTTACAGTGCGACATGGAGAATAAAACAAAACTCTTGAAGACTATGGCAATTTACAATATAATCTGGAACAGTTATAGAGAGGTTTGAATAATGACATCAAAGAAAAGGATCAAGACATTTAAAACATAATTAAAGATTTGAACACAATAATTACCGACTTAAGCAACAAGATAGAAACTAACATTAGCATATAGTCAGAAGTGCAGAAGAAGGATAGGAAGCACAATATGAATGTGTAGGAAAGCTTCTTTAAGAACTATGAAAACAACTTACGATCTATATATGAAAGATTTGAGTGATCAGATCAAAACTATACAGGTTGTTCCATTTACAATAAAAAACGATATGAAATAATATGCTGATCAAGAACGGGTTGACAATATAGGCGTGGTGCTGAGAAAGGATTGATGAAATAGACTAAAAGATGAAACAAATGAGAAAAGGTTTTGGTGAAACTGGAACAAAAGTTTATTACAGAAATTAAAGCAGCTGAAAATCAAAGAAATAAAAGGATTATCGCATTAATTGGTTGCAATGATACAGTTAAAACCGAAATACACAAAAACATAGAGACATTTAAAACAGAACTGAACATGGAAATTTGGATAAAAGTATTGCACTGGATGTTAGAACGGATAAGATGAACCAAGAAAATCATTAATAACAAACAGAAGTTTAAGGAGAAAACGAAACTAATGTATATATATATATATATATATATATATATATATATATATATATATATATATATATATATATATATATATATATAATTTTACGATTTCGCATTGTACCAAGTCAGGAATATCTAGATGGTATTAGATTAAATGTGGGTATAGAAAGGGTTAATTTAAATCGTTTAAGAGACAACAACGCCCAGATTATGAGCTGCTACTGTATACCAAAGTATTAAAGAGTTGATGGAAATTTATAACACTGTAATAACACCTTAAATATTAACTGCTACTTACGGATTTAATAATGCTCCATCATGTTTTCCTGCCTACAAGTTACGCATAATAGATGCTTTACAACATTATCTTATTTAAATAAAACAAAATCAGGCTTATTAAGTTTTATTAACATCAATACAGAAGGCATACTACCATATGACTGTGATACTGATTTCATTTTATGTTGGATAGGAGGTAAGCAAAAAAGTCTTGCTTTATCACCAGTCTATGAACGAGAATCTGAACCTCTTCTTTACAGCGCAAAATAAAAAAAATAATATAAAAAAAGCAAAAACGCGCATACTCTCTAGAAGATAATTTAAAACATTCAGATGGAAGCTCCAAACAACAAGTTATTTTACTCGGGAGGTAAAAATAAAATCTGGCAGCAGTATTACGTTAATCATGAAGAGAATGAGTGCTCTTTAAATAAACCAAATGGCAACAACAACAAAGATTGTTGGAGGATAAATAGCTAACTGTCTAGCATTCAGAAGAAGACATTATCTGTTTAAATTGACTGATCCAGATGGAGTCGAAAAAGAAAGAAAAGAGCAACAAACAAAAATCCAAAGGAAAACATACAGAGACAGACTGCAGAGTTCAGTGAAAACGTAGCTTATACTCTCGATTTTATGAATTAAAGATTGAGAGGAAAAGGTTTGATGACTCGGTATTCACAAAGCCTGGACAATGCGCTTTATTTCTATGCAACTACATATCCTGACACATCTACTCAAAAACAAGGCAAAACTTAAAAAAAAAACACCACAGCTATAACTGGATTATTTCTATCAGCCTTCTGATGAGCAGGTTAAATCTGAGAACATGTTCGTTCCACTTGTTATCATCGTCAGTTTGTTTATAACTTACAAGTTTTGTAAAATAAAAGCAAACAAACTTTGTAACGTAAATAACAAAATGGCAATGTACGGTAATACACAACTCCTTACAGGCAGGAAATGATACCACAAGGGGTTAAATACTTCAATCCAACACATAAATGTATCACATTCACAACAAGCAGGTAACAGATTGCAGTTCCAAAGCTAAACCCAAATATCTTGATTGTATCAGGTAGCTGTTTCGTCTCTTTTTATATGAAATTAAAGATTTTTTCAAGACTGAATGACTACAACATCTTCATATATACAAATATTTTGTAGTCATCCGATTCGGTTAGAACAAACAGGATTGAACAATGTATTATGGATGATAAATTAAGACAGTTACGATCAGGGGCAGGTAATTGAAAAATAACAGGTTCTGAAGCTATGCAGTTCACGGTGAATGGTAAAAGGTTTAGAATGCCATTAGACTTTCAGATACTAACAAATCATTGTTCACTTATCACTAAGTCTTCTACAGGATTTCAGATTTAACATATAAAGCCTCTGAAGTAATAGAATAAGATTAACAAGACTTCGAAGTCTAAAACATTTGTTTTCCGTGCGATCCTTTGGAATTATTTGCAAAATTATTTAATCACAAATACAGAAACTGATTTGCTTTCTTGTACGACTTCATAACTAGGGAGACCATTATTGACATTGCTACCAATACATCTTTAAAAATCTCACATTTATTTCTCGCAGAATGAGTTTAAAGGGTGTTTTGATACTGTGCACAAATGTAGAGAAAGTGAGAGGAAAGAAGTTTTACAACTCAGCAATACAGAAAGCTCAGTGACTACAGAAAGTCTGTCGAAAATGGTTTATTCCCAGTGTTAAGAACTGAAGCAACAGTTTACATAAGACACGAAGTATTTCTTTGATGAAGAACAACAAGACAGACTGAAATTAGAAACACAAGCGTGTGCCGAAGGCAACGCGTGAGTTTGTCCCAATAAATGTACCTAAATGAGCGGCAAAACATTCACTTACCCGACCTTCCTAACGTGGTAATTTGTGGAGTGACTAATTGTAGAAAGACTATGTTTGCACTAAATCTGAATGTGACTAAATACAGAAATGTTTTCGATTTAATCGTTATCATCTGTCCAACTTTTCAATATAAAAGAAAGTAACTAACCTAACTAAACTATCCTTTAGTGGTTGTTAGTTTGAAACATCTGTGTGGACGATCGGGCAAAGGATCTACGTGATAATGTTAGATCTTTAACTGTCGTTTCCTCCAAAGATGAACAGTCGATGGAAAAAATGATAGGGGTGAACAATGTAGTACCATGATTATGAGAGAAGACATGATTGAAAAATTGAAATAGAACAAACGGAACAAATGGTTAATGAGGCTTGAATCACTTTGACTATAACATATTTACGTGTCCATAAGGTAATGGATTTATGCTGTTATGCAAAAAATGCTTATCGCCATACACATACACAGACAATGCTACTTTATTCGTTTTAATGTTATACATTTAAGAATTGTATGATATTGGTAAATTCATTTCCGTGTAAGTTTCCTTGATATTAAATCTTTTTTCTATATTTCTGACTCTGAGAAAATATCTTGAAACGGTGCAAATGAGTATGGAGATGAAGAGACGATTGATGGAGGGTTAGATAAAGTAGGAAATGGGAACAGTACAATCGGCGAATGAAACGATCAGAACGGTACGGAAACGATACGCAAAAATGGTCGCAAAGGACGTTGCAAGTACAGTAGCATCAAGGCAAATAATGACTGACCTTTCACTTTTTGTAATGACCAGTATTTCTTATCTTACCATCTTTGTCCAAGTTCTTTCTACAGTATATCGGAATGGCATCATGCTAATTCCTTCACGTGTTGCACTCTCAGTCATTAAGAATAGGTCATAGTATGTCAACAATTTAAGCTCTACACCTGATATCTTTGAATTTGCACCATGTGCTAATTCGGGATCACTATAATAATGTGCAGGGTCTAGATTGTAATTTTTCACATAGACAGTTTTAAACTCATCAAAAATGTCAAATGACATCGATGTATCTCTCATCGTATAGTAGTCAAGAAGAACACTGAATGTCGTTAGATTGCAATATTTCAGGACATACTGTACATACTGATAATTATCATTTGATTATGTTTTAATCGTTAAGAGGTTAAACTTTTCTGTTCGTGGTGTAGCTGTAAAAACAAAACCTGTACGATTGTGTTTGGCTGTTTTAATTATCCAGGACAGTATATCAAGCTCTGTGTCAATTTTGCTTTTAACATGTACGATCATACTTTCAAAATCGCAATAAATAACATAAGGAACTTTTAACTGATGCTGATAGTTTTTTAATTTTACAACTGAGCCTTCTTTAGGCACAATAGTTATTGCGCAATGTATGTTGTAGCTTAGACGTTTGTGTTCTGATAATTGTTCTTGTTTATAGCAAAACTTCAAGCAATGTTGACATATATTTCTGTTTGTGATGTATATCTATCACGGATGATACTTTTCGTGAATAACGTTTCAACATAGTTGACCCTTCCATCGCTGTAGTCATTAGGACCACCTCGCTGAAATATGATTAACATGTCAACATTATTTTCTGTATATATTTTAGTTGTTCTAACCAGTTTGATGTAAGAGTGTTCAACTACTTCATAAACATTGTGTCCGCTTGAACAATGCTCAGTAGTTGAGAATTGCTAATTACCAATGAAGTTTTGCTAGGTCATTCGTGATAACATGATCTGGGTGTCCTAAACCGTACTATGCTGACTTACTTAAAATGATATTGGCAGTCTAACCGGTTTATTTCTACATTACAGATAGATTAAACCATATTTATTAAGTACTTAAGTGTGAAATATAGAAATATATTCGTTAAATAATTTTCATATTTTTTCATTCCTATATTTTCACATGTGAAAATTATATCCTTATATTCACAGTTGTGAAAATACAAGATTTCCCATCATGCCTTGCGACGTTTGATTGTTTATGCCTACAGAAGTTATACCTGCAGCAAGAAAAACGAGCACTTGGTGAGCTAGAACAAATAAATGGAAATTGCATTACCTTTAAGACATGGAAATTATCTTTCGCTATGGAAATTTGACTCGACGCCGTTAGCGTCTCTATGAAGTTATTTCCCCTTATGACCTTGACAACAATGATAAACCAGCTGTGATGCACTGCTGAATCGGACTTGCTTTGTGGTCAGATAGAGTAAAATAATGTACACCAACGTCAAAAATGTAATTTACTGCAAGAGATTATGTCATCTTAATCCTACATTACAGTTAGATTAATACATATTTATTTCAGACATTACAAAGTATGCAAAGTACATACAATAAGCATTGCATTTGTAAACAAGTGATTGTCGCACTTATATTAGACGTAGTAGTTGTAGCGTTTAACGGCACGTCAACAGAATAATATATATGGTACTGATTACAGGTAAAGCTCTAAAATGTTGTACTTGTATTAATCCACCTCCAAACAAGAGAGAAATAATTTGTAGACAAATTCTACGATACAGAAGGAAAAATTATCAAAAGCAAGTTATTTAGATTACTACATATATATGTATATTTCCACATAATACAGATTCATATGAGTGTTTAAACACGAAATATATTGACACAACATTTTGTATCGGTGCAGTTACCAAAGAGTTTCTAGCTAATCAACCAATCGGTCAGGGGAAGAAACAACTTACAAAAACACAACATTTTGTATCGGTGCAGTTACCAAAGAGTTTCTAGCTAATCAACCAATCGGTCAGGGGAAGAAACAACTTACAAAAACACAACATTTTGTATCGGTGCAGTTACCAAAGGGTTTCTAGCTAATTAACCTATCGGTCAGGGGAAGAAACAACTTACAAAAACACAACATTTTGTATCGGTGCAGTTACCAAAGAGTTTCTAGCTAATCAACCTATCGGTCAGGGGAAGAAACAACTTACAAAAACACAACATTTTGTATCGGTGTAGTTACCAAAGAGTTTCTAGCTAATCAACCTATCGGTCAGGGGAAGAAACAACTTACAAAAACAAAACATTTTGTATCGGTGCAGTTACCAAAGAGTTTCTAGCTAATCAACCTATCGGTCAGGGGAAGAAACAACTTACAAAAACAAAACAAACACAAAAGCCGAGAGAAAACCGGAAATTATTTACATCCTAGAATTACAAGGGAAGTGTACAAAAAATAACGCACTATTACTGCAAACGATCACTATGACCTACATTTTTTATTGTACTGACTATATTTTTGCGTTTATCTAATAACCAATTAGTTTTCACCCTGTTATACAAACTATTATACCTAGAATCATAAAACTTTGAGAGGGTATTGATCTTGATCAGTATTATACCAGCATTTGAAAAGTAGGCTAGTGTGACCCCTATTTAACGCTTCATTGACTTTGATTCAAACTCAAGCACTGTTCATACCAAACTCATCAAACTTAATGATTGTATGCATCTCAACTTGTACTACACCGTAACAGCAACAGAAAATCACTGTGATCTAGATTCCATATTTGAATGGCCTAAGCTGGCTTATAATAAAGTTTTGCGTTTAGCCCATGATCACATAGGTTTCTTACCTTTTGTATAATACTGTTAAGCTTGGAATCATCTAACATGGTGAGAGGATGCATCTTGATGAGTAATATGCACTCATCTCAAAGTAGGTCATGTGTGTGATCCATGTTTCATACTTCACTGACTTTGGTTAAACCGTGTATTTTACTGTTCATTTTTGAATCATCAAACGGAATCATTGCATATGTCTCTTGTAGTACAACACCCATACAAAAAAAAAAAAAAAATCAAATGCCTAAGTTTCCGTTATTTCTGTCGCAGCGCTGCATATTTATATGCTACTGATAATGTCACATGTCCTAAGTTGACCATTAGGCGCTACCATCATCACATGTCATACAGATTATAACAACAGGCACTGGCTGGCCGACATCGCTAAATAAGGTCTTTTTTCACATGTATGGCTCAATCTTCCTTATTTTCGTTATGTCTCTATTGAAACATGCAGCCCTCACTGAACTTCTTAAACAGGTGAATTGTATTCATTTATTCACTGTGTTGTAGAATTCAGTGTTCTATAGCGTTGTTGCCATCTGAAGAATCCTCTTCGTCGATATAAACATAACAGAACGTGAAAACAGCTGAGTTTAGTAAAAGGCATTTCAAACGATAGTATCAGTCGGTTTGAGTACAGCTAAGATAGAGACGGTGAGGTGGGTGGGTGGGCTATAGGATACGTGGATTAAACGATCTGCCAATAGTCGAAATGAATTTCGATGAAATATATCAGATTCATCGTGATACAATCCTCTTTACAAGAGGGTTTTCACGTCTATGAATTGTATACAATATATCAGGAACGATCGGACAGAACGAACAGATAAGTAATTTTCAACAACAGATGAATTGTGTGTTAAAGTCTGCTCGTTTTTGGTCACCTGTCGACAATTTCTTGTGTATTGGTTGCAATTCCCCTATTACACGTGTTTCCGTTTCCTTTCCTTTCCTTTTCTTTTCTTGTCTTTTCTTTCTCTCTTTTCGAAAAAGAGTCAGATCATATATACGCCCAGGGCACTATTTTCTTTACTGTAAGTATATATGCCTAATCTCTATTTTCTGTCACTGTTTTCGGAAACGTGCTGTTAGAACTTGGTTTTCGTTCTCATCTGGAATCAGGTCACAATTAATATTTCCGGTTCAGTACCCACGAATGTAGTCCCAGTCTATTTTTAGATCGTTTTTTCCTCTCTCATTTTGGTGGTGATGTATGCATTAAATTTTATGCATCTTTAGCATTTACTTAAAGGAAATTGGTTTTTGTTTAGAATATGAGCATTATAGTGTGGTTGTCTGTGTGTATTTTGGCGACAGTGCACAGTGAGTAATGAGGCATTGGTGCTGATCCGGAAGTGAAATCTGTGACTCATTGCACGTTGCTTTGTTTACAGTCCAGCCTCTCAGATTAATGCCGGTTAACCTATGACACGAACTTCAGCGTGAATTCATCTTTCAAGACGCTTTACAGCAACATCTGATTTATTAGGATTTGGACACAGTGGAAAGTTCAGTACTGACAAACAAATGTAGAGACTATACAGGAAAATTAAGTGTGGTCTGAGGATGCCTGTACGAAGAAGAGGACAGCTTTTGTACTACCCCCCCCCCCCCCCCCCCGGGCGTCGGAGTCTGTGCCGGCGTCAACAAAGATAAAATCATAAAGTGAATTCGCTATTCGTGGGGTACAAACATTTCGTGGATGTCGTGGTTGATTCAAAACCACGAAATTAAAGACACAACGAAATATTATCTTTCTTTGAAAACAATAGGACCCCTGTCGCAATCCAAGAATTTAAGTACCGACCAAAATGTAATTGTCTCAAAACAACTAAGATTGATACCCACGAAAATAAATGAATTCACAGTGTACATATGTTCAGCCTCACTGCATCTTAGCCATATTTCTTCCTAGGTCCTGGGCAACAGTTTGGAGTGGGTTTCATAGTACCTACCCCCTGGGAATGGGACCGGGTAACTTTGTTCATACATATATACATTAGTTGTATATTCTTGGTTTAATTTTTGCCTTTCGGTCAGTCTTTTTGCACACATAATGTTATTCACGAAAGTAGGTCAGTGTGGGCCATATTTAACGCTTAACTAACTTTGGATACATTTTCTGTTTTAAGGTTATTTCTCAAGCTTTGTTCATGCTATAATGATCAAACTAGATGATTGCATGCATCTTTATGAATACCGCACTCTAACAAAAAAGATCACTGTGACCTATATTTCATATGTTTCTGGCATCGGTTAAATATATTTTTTGCACACTGTATATACATATATACACGTGTATGTGTGTGTGTGTGTGTGTGTGTGTGTGTGAACTGTTATACCTAGATTCATGAAACTTTGTGAGGGGACTACACTCTCATCATAAAAGGAGTCACTGTGACTCGTGTTTCACGCTTCACTGATGTTGGATACATTTTCTCTTTAAAGTTAATTACTCATGCTCTGATTATGCGAAAATCATCAAACTAGATGATTATATGCATCTCTATTAGTACCACACCCGTACAACAAAAGGTCACTGTGACCTACATGTCACATCTTACTGGCTTAGGTTAAATGTTTGCGTTTAGCTCATGACCAAATAGGTTTTTGCACCCTGTATATGTACTGTTATACCTAGAATCATGGAACTTGGTGATGTTGTCCTTCTTGACGAGTACCCTTACCCTCATCCCAAAAATATGCATCTATATTAGTACTACACCCTCACAAAATAGGTTGCTGTGACCGACATTTCACATTTTATTGACTTATGTTAAGTGTTTGCGATTAGTTCATGGCATTATGTTTAATATTGTTATACCTGAAATCAATAAACTTAGTAAGTCGATGCATTTTGATCAGTACTCGGTCCTTGTGTTTGACCGATTGAGTTAAATCGAGTGTTTTACTGTTCATGTTTGAATCATTAAACCATATAATTGTATACATCTCTCTAAGTACCGCACAAATACCCCCCACCCCCCGGGTTAATTTTAGGCACTTAGCTCATAACCACACATGTTTTTGCATGCTGTGTACATATTATCCTATCTGGAATCACTAAACTTAGTGAGGGGATGCTTCTTGAGCAATTTTTACGCTTTACTGACTGGGATAATTTTGTTTATGATTTTAAATTCTCAGGAGCTGTTCATGCTAGAATCGTGAAATTGCCACCACACCCTTACAACAAAAGAAGCTCATCCTGACCGACATTTAATCTTTTACTGACTATTTCTACGTTTTGCGTTTAGCTCATGGCCACATTATCTGTTGGCATGCTATATGCATAATATCCTACCTAGAATCATGAAAGTTCGTGAAAGGATTCACTTTGATAAGTTTTACATCTTTCCTGGAAAATGATATCTATGTGAGTTACATTTCATCATTCAGTGACTTTTTTGAAATGTGTTCAAATTTTATTTATTGGGTGCTGTTTATGTTTCAACCATAAAACTTGATTGGATGCATCTCTTTTAGTACTACATCCTTACAACCAAAGAAGGTCACTATGACATACATTTTATGTTTTACCAAAATGTTTTAAGTATTTATATTTCGCTCATGGCCGCAGAGACTTTGTCATGCAGTACATTCCTAGTCTACTAGCCCTTTCTGACCGGTACAGTTGGAGATTGGAATAAATCTGTTTATTCAATAGTAAACTTGTTAAGAGCTATTGGTAATGCACAATTTAGTACAGGTGGTGGGAGATGGTATTCTGGTTGTAAAGAGATGATGACACATGTTTGTAACAAAGATGTCTTATTCCCTTCAATAAAGTACCCAGTAAAAACTTACTAGTGAATCTGTGAAAAAAATAACTACAAATAAAATGAAAACTTCCATATTATTTTATCCACAGACCTTGATGTAGTGTAGCGCTATATTGAGTTTCTCTGCATTGAAATGAAAAGATGAATTACACCTATCAATCATCTATTTAAGAGGTGTCAAACTCATTTGCTATGGAGGGCCAGATTTGATATAAACAATAATAAATAATAATAAATAATAATGCTAATAAATAATGAGTCTGGAGGGCCGTATCCGGCCCGCGGGTCGTATGTTTGACACCCCTGATCTATTTAGTGACAAGAAGCAACGAATTTTTTAAATATAAAAACATTTGATTAATTGAACATAATGTGCTTTTCTGCACATACTCTTTGTAAATCAATGACATGTTATGCAGTCATGAAAACCTGAAATGTTTAATAAAAGGTGTGGAGCCATGTACTGGCCATAAGCAACATTCTGTCATGGAGGCATGTACTGACCATAAGCAACATTCTATCATGGAGACATGTAACAACCATAAGCAACATTCTATCATGGAGGCATGTATTGACCATAAGCAACATTCTCTCATGGAGGCATGTACTGACCATAAGCAACATTCTATCATGGAGGCATGTACTGACCATAAGCAACATTCTATCATGGAGGCATGTACCAACCATAAGCAATATTCTATCATGGAGGCCTGTATTGACCATAAGCAACATTCTATCATGGAAGAATGTACTGACCATAAGCAACATTCTATCAAGGAGGCCTGTACTGACCATAAGCAACATTTTATCAAGGAGGCCGGTACTGACCATAAGCAGCATTCTATCATGGATGCCAATACTGACCATAAGCAACATTATATAATGGAGGCCTGTATTGACCATAAGCAACATTCTCTCATGAAGGCCTGTATTGACCATAAGCAACATTCTATCATGGAGGCATGTACTGACCATAAGCAACATTCTATCATGGAGGCATGTACCAGCCATAAGCAACATTCTATCATGGAGGCATGTACCAACCATAAGCAACATTCTATCATGGAGGCCAGTACTGACCATAAGCAGGATTCTATCATAGAGGCATGTACTGACCATAAGCAGCATTCTATCATGGAGGCCTGTACTGACCATAAGCAACATTCTATCAAGGAGGCCGGTACTGACCATAAGCAATATTCTATCATGGAGGCCTGTATTGACCATAAGCAACATTCTATCATGGAGGCATATACTGACCATAAGCAACATTCTATCATGGAGGCACGTACTGACCATAAGCAACATTCTATCAAGGAGGCAAGTAGTGACCATAAGCAACATTCTATCATAGAGGCCTGTATTGACCATAAGCAACATTCTATCAGGGAGGCATGTTCTGACCATAAGCAACATTCTATCAGGGAGACCAGTACTGACCATAAGCAACATTCTATCATGGAGGCCTGTACTGACCGTAAGCAGCATTCTATCATGGAGGCATGTACTGACCATAAGCAATATTCTATCATGGAGGCATGTACTGACCATAAGCAATATTCTATCATGGAGGCATGTACCAACCATAAGCAACATTCTATCATGGAGGCCTGTACTGACCATAAGCAACATTCTATCATGGAGGCATGTACTGACCATAAGCAACATTCTATCATGGAGGCCAGTACTGACCATAAGCAGCATTCTATCAAAAACACAACGACACAACTGTACATTTATTTTGGGGATAATAAAAATGAGAATAATGTAAGTGCTAAATATTATGATGATGCCCATACTTAATAGTTTGGAATATTGTGATATTCTCTGTTCATGTGTCTTTCTGTATGTGCTGCAAATCTATCTTTCTATATATCTGTTTGCTTGTCTGGCTATGTATAATTTTTCTCATAATGTGACGTGAACCTTCTTGATCACAATTGGTAATGTAATTGTCCACACTGTACAAATTAATGAGTGCTGGCCATAATTCTCTATCTACTTGGTGACCTTTTAATGGCTTCAAGGCAAAATGCACAAAATGTCATGAAAAATAACACTCTTGACAGGTCAGCCCATTTTTATCCATAAACTTTTGAAAAAAAGTCAAGATATTGTTTCACAGTCCGACCATATGCATTTAAATCTGTGATGTCCTTAACTCCTCCTGTACCATTTAACCTATACAATGTAAACTTGGGCCAATCATTATTCTATGAGTATATAATGTGCCAGCACTTGTAGAATTTAAATCTTGGCCCAGCATGTGGGTCTAGTGGGAGAAGGGGTGGCATTACCTAAATGTCCTGTAATTCTTGATTGGTGTGCTTCACATGTTTAAGAACTGGTACTTGTAATCGAAGCCTGGAGTGTCGAGAAATGAGATTTGGTCCCTGGATCGTAACTGAGAAACTTGTAAGGTTCCCACCCCATAACTATATATTCACTTACTCAGCATGAAATAACAAATTGAAACATGCGACTAGCATTGGTCCTAGGGGGTTAATCTGTAGCCCAACTTAATTCCATCTTATAATAATATATACACTTACTAAACATTTAAAGACACATTTTTATACACAACTAATATTGACCCTTGGGTCTAACCGTACCCTCTCGTACTTAGCCAAATTATATTCACTTTGAAATTACATGAACCAATGATATTCATTCATATGAACTCATTTTGGTGCCTTAAGAGTATAAGTGGTAAAACGCTCACTTCACACCTTCATGCTCTTGGATTCGATTCCTGACTCTGGTCTGCGTAAGAGTACAAATGTCACCTATCTAATTTCCATGGTTTTGTCTTTGTTCTGCAATTTCGTTCCACTGAAATGAACACAATATGACAACATAGGTGTCGGTGCAGGTACTTGATATAAGCAGGGGATGACAATTTCCAAGCCCAACTAGTAAAATCATTATTGGGCAAGTGACATGTCATGTAAGTAAAGAAATAACCAAAAGTTTAATTTCGAGACCATTTTCCCCACACCACCCTTCCCGAGTTAGTAGGTCAATATACATAAATAATTCTAACCGTAAACTTCAACAATTTACCTACACATGGCCTAATTGACATATCGTAGAATCCAGTGTTAGAAAACATGAGGTATACATGTATACATGTAATACTGGCCGACACTGACCATGTTACGATACACTTAAGTTTATCATTGACGATTAGTGACAATGGTAAAATCCGACAGAGCTGAAGGAAAGACATTCTTCTAAGATATGCAACTGTTCATGTATCTTACTTGATCAGCTAATAAATTTCACACAATTAACGATTTTCTTCTCTTGAACCTCACTTTTTCTCGCGGGAAGTGTCTTCTTGCACAGTAGCGGAAACATATCATACAAAAACAATAGATCTTATCGTTAAAAGCAAAATCAATATATGCACCCGAATCTGACGCGTCCATGTACAGATAGAAGTGAGTTTCAGTGGCGTGCATTGGGACTCCAGTCAGAAACCAGTCTCGGTTTGCCCACAAACTCAAGTGGTAATGACATTCTGACCCCCAGAGGAATCTGAGTTGACAGTGGTTCCTTGTGCGGAATCCAGTTCGCCAGAAGGAGGAACTGGAGAGGGCGCAAGTACAGTCTTCCTATGGAAACCAAGTTCACCAAGGAGTTCAAGGTCCCGAGGAGGAAAAGATATAGGCAAGCAAACGAGGTCTTGGCTTGAAGCGCCGTCATAAAAGTTAGGATTCTGTCTATCCTGTCCAGTGGAACACGAACTCGCCCAAGGTTTGTGAGGAAATTCATCCCCACAGAGAATGGATTATCTCCAATTTCTCTTTATGTGTAGAATGAGTCCTAGCTGGGTCACCGTGGACCATCAACGGGACAGATCTTGCAAGAGGGACTCTTTGAGGCCATTGTGCATCTGGGGCATACTAAATTTTGCATAAATGATACAAACTGTGATATGTGATTTCACATCTTTCACAGACGCCAGGCCTTCTCAACTGGTTTTCTTGCTTCTACTCTGTCTCTCTGAACAGAAAGTTCATAGATAGTAATATCTTACTAAAATTTAATTACCGTGTAACAGAATATGGAATATGCCACAGGTTATAATTAACTTTGGTCCAGGTATGTGATGCAGAACTAATGTTATTGTACGGAAACCATTTTTCTTCTTTCATTCACAATGACATTGACCTCAACTAAGCACCAAAATGTCCAATTCTGCCTACAAAGAAATGGTGCATACAATCTCAACACATGATAAGTAAAAGATCTATGATATCAAAAGAATTAGAACTAAAAGTGACAGTTACACAATGTTTCCCCAAAAACATTATGTTTTTAAAACACGTATGTCCCCCACTGTAACCAAAAGCAAAATGATTTGTATATACCCATGGATGTATATAATTTATTTTATGTATGTATGTATGTCAAAATTGATTGCTATTTTATTGTTTATAATTAGTAAAATAGTACCAATGAGCAAATATGTCTTATTATGTAAAACTAAAATTAAAATCTGCCAGTGTCTATATACACCTCACTCATCATCCTACAGATGATTGAATTTAGTGTCATACTGCATTCTCATGCACTTGAGTGATACAGCTGAAGAGCCCAATAAATTAACAGAACTCTGGCATGCTGTATCGGAAGAAAAAGACTTGCCTGTAAAATAGGTTCTTTAAACTGACTAACTAATATTTTTTGGAAATTTTCTGTACAAACTATAGTGAAATCGTCATTGTAAACAGCTCTCTTGATCCAAAAGTTCAAAAAAGCAGCAGGGGGAAAAAAAAAAAAAAAAAAGAGGAAAAGACTTTACACTTACACATGACATGCACATAAGGCTGTGGCCAGTGTTGAAACTCTTTGTATATTGGACAATACTGACAACTTTCTACTTTCAAATATGGTTCTGGTTCTTTCATACCTGACTTGCATTAAATAAAGTGCGAGAATATATTAAACTACTAATTTGAATATACCCAACTTAAAATAAATTGGCAATATTTACTCAAAGGCTACTATAGCTGTTCTGATAAATGTTACACAAGACAAAATGAAATAAGTACACGTTTTGTTTGTTTGCTGCCCATTGACTGCTCTTAGGATTAAAAAATTTTAAGATCACAGAACAAATCTAAAAGAATTCCAAGTTTTACAGAGCTGAATTAGAATTATTAAAGGATGAACTTGGCACTGTACATTTTGCAATTGTTTTATTCATTTATTTATTCATTTATTTTAATAACATAATTAGGCACCTCTGTGTCCATTATACTAGGGAAAATCAAATACATGTACAGTGTAACACGATTATAACAAACCCGTTGAGTACTTAATAATGACAATTTTATGATGATTACACTGAAACAGAATTAAAACAATAAAACTGAAACACGAATTTCAGTTGATAAGACTTATGTAATTGGTAATTATTTCTTAAAGTGTTGCCACCAGTAAGCATTTTATCAACATTTTCAATGATCGATATTTCGTCGTGATTTTTATTAACAGAGTATGGAGAACTTTTTGTTGAGGAAAATTTAGCAAAATATCTTACTTCTTATTAAAAGTTGCGAATTTCATGCTGCTGATTAAAAATTTCCAGGCACTAACTACTGTTTTGAAAAAAAAAACACAAAACCCCCCCCCCAAAAAAAACAAAACAAAAAAAAAAAACAAGCGATATATTAAGGTTTCATTTATCCATTTTGATCGCGATTTTATTCATGCTCATCATATAGAGGCCTAGTTTTGGAATATTTTCTGTAAGGAAAAATTGAGATCCACGCCTGCACGGGTTCACGAGTTATCCGGGCGCACCAGAACGAGGGAGAGGTGTATACATATATTTTTTTATGTGTTTTTTGTAGGATGATATCTAATTATTAGCTACTAATGATGATTATTGTTGCTTGATCTCTATCTATACTATTTAAGCCTTGTTAATTCTATAATCAGAATGTGCTTCTCGCATATTTCAGTAAACCGACTGACGCTTTTCAGGCATCACATATAATGGCACAGTTTATTGGGTCAAACAAAGGTGGGGGCACTTGTCCAGGCATTGCAAAAGAGGTTATTTGGGGATTTATTATTGATGGTTTAAAGGCAGTACAAGTTTTAGAGTTCCCTGCATGGATCCAAAAACTGTAAAACTACATTGGTATGTTATGTATATAGAATCTATAATAATAGCCCAAACCTTTGGTCTATGACTGTACTTTAAAATACGGTCAAATAGTAAGTCACACTTTACGTTTGGTTAAGTTGTCAACAGGATGTTGACTACATTTGAGTTCAAGGTCAGAGTTGTTGATCATTTCTTGAGGATATTCCACTCGAATGACGTATTTTGAATTGCATTCTGGGTCGTAAGATGACACGTTTCCTATTGTGAAATAGGCTATTTGCAAAGAGTATATAAGACCTTGATATACGCATTATAATCATTCCAATTTTAAATCTTGTGTTAAAAACATTTCTGTTTTTATGATCAGTCTTTGGAATCATCAGACTGTTTGGAATCATAGTTGTGCTGTAATCTTGTAATACTGTAATGCCGTAATGCTGTATTGCTGTATACATAATTCGAAAGGAATTATTTATTTGAACATTCATTGGAGTTATCTAAAGTGCTCATTATCCTTTGGATTTAAATATATGACCTTTTGGATACTTGTGGACATTCTCAAAGATGATGTGGATTACATTATCGGGGTACATCAGTATATTCAAGACTATTGTTGTGGTACATCAGGACATACAAGACTACAAATTCAATCAGAACATTCATTCATTCAGAACATTCTATATTTAGGACTTGTGATTAGGACACTTACGAGTATTAGATTATTTGGATTTTAATTCACCTTACTGTAAGTGTCTTTTGATTTTCATTTTAATTATCTAGAAATAAATTGCTTGTTGATTTTTACTTGATTTGTTGGTTTCACTTTCTTTCTGTTACATTTTTCTTAGTCCATATAGTCGTAGCAGGTAGTAATTGGATGAAACTTGGTATGCATAATTTTTAGCGATTCAGAAATACTTTGAATTACCATCCAAGTTCACAAAAGTTGAAGCACTTGTTACTGTATCAATTACTGGTATAGACTCATTACTTTTGTTGCTTTTTGCAGCCATCTGCATTTTCCTTAAACAACTGCGAAATCTGGAATACAGTGACCATGTAAAAGTAAAAAGAAAACAAGCATGTTTTGCAGGAAAGAGAAACTTAGCATGCAGGTTCAAGTCAAACAATAGTTTTTTCTCCAGTTTCCCAACGAAGGGGCCCCTTTGGTTGAACCTACGGGACTTCTTCTATCTTTCATGCATTTGTCCTGCCTATTATTTCATTATTTACTATTAACTTATTATATGCATGTTACATCACTGCAACAATAAATGTGCGAGCGGCACCATTTTGATTTAGGACCAACTAGAAGTAATAAGAAGACGTATGGTAAAAATCCTATGTCAATATAACTTTTCATTCAGGAGGAGTAACGATAACACACTTTCTAAGATAGCTGTTGTGGTGGCCATTTTGGACCTCAGGTCTGAACCATTTTCATTCAGGACCAACTAGGCATCATAAAAGGTCTTTTAGTGAAAGCCTACCCGGATATACACTGTATGGGTGTCAAAGTGATCATTATGTCGAACTTCAACCAAGTTTCTATTTAAATACATCAGAAGCGATATGGCTGCTGAAGTAACTGGCCATCAGGTGAAAGGTATTACAGTACAAGACTACAACCTATGTCATGGATGCCAGTATAAAGAATTAGTTATTTTGAATAAATAATAAAGGGTCCTCAAAACAAAATACTCTGGCAATTGTGAGTGGGCTGTATACGACTTTCATGAGGTTTAATTTCAGTTTTATCAGATTTCAGGCTGATACAGGATTAACAATATTTGTGGAGCAGCTTAAAACTAGTGTGTACAGCCCTTTATACAAACTGTGGCGCAACACTGTGCACTTTTCCTGTTGTTCTTGAGAGGAGGAAATAACTCCCTGCACTGATTAGCAAAGAAGGAAAGACACAATTATATAGTCATGTGAAAGTTACGTTATTTCACTAAGACATAAAATGTTGTTTCCTTTGAATGCTACTAAGACTCAACATTATCCAATAACATTTGATCTACAGAACTATCTTCAAATTTTCAATTTCCTGATTATGAAACATGCTATGAATAGGTTTGTTGTGATGGATCAAGTATGAGGTATCATCCATGACATATCCAGAAGGAGCTTGTGCTCAATTAAACCCTCTTTCCATTTGTAAAATAGTACACTTATCAGTGAAAAACAGAAAGTTTCCAGTTTGAAGACAAAACAAATCATCCCTTGCTAAAAATGAACCCTTAATGAAAAATAATTCTCAATCTGCCATTAATTATGAAACATGATAGATATTCTATTTTAAAAGATTAATATACTTTTCTGAGCACGAAAAACATAGGAGTAACTCGAAGGGACTGACGCTCTACTGGTGGAAAAAAATATATCCAGGAATTCAAGAAAAGGCCATTGTTTCCTTTAACTGCTGAGTGTTGAAACCATCTCCGATATTCTTCAGCGATGACAAGATTTTCAAATAAGCTACTGTGGTGGATATATTAGATGTCAGATTGGCACCATTTGCATTTAGGAACAACACGACATCATAAAAAGACTTTTGTTAAAAATTCTATGTTGATATCACTTTCTCTTTTTGAGAAGTAACTATAAGATTTTCAAAATGACTGTCATGGTCGCCATTTTGGAAATCAGATTGGCACCATTTCCATTTACGACCAACTAGACATCATAAGAAGTATTTTGGTGAAAGTACAATGTCAATATGACCAATCATCAAGGAGATAACAAGATTTCAAGATGGTCATTGTGGTGACAATATTGAACGTCAGATTGGCACCATTTTCACTGACAACTAACAAGACACCACAAGACGTCTTTCAGTGAAAATCCCATGCTGATATGACCATTCATTCAGGAGAAGCAGTGATAACTAAATGTTCAAGATGGCCACTGTGACGGCCATATTGTATGTCTGAACGGCACTATATTCATTTAGGACCAACTAGACATCATTAGAAGTCTTCTGGTGAAAATCCCGTAGCGTAGCGATGACAAGATTTTCAAGATGGCTGCTGTGGGGGTAATATTGGACATCCGAACAGCACCATTATGATCTAGATTCAAGCAGATATATTAAGAAGTCTTTTAGTGAAAACTCCATGTCAGTCTGACGTTTCGTTCAGGGGGAGTAGTGATAAGAATTTCAAAATGGCTGTCATGGCGACCATATTGGATATCCACGCAGCTCCATTTTCATTTAGAACCAACTAGATCATGGGATGGATGTGTGTATAAAGTTTCATGGCAATCCTCCAGGTAGTGTAGGAGGAGTAGTGATAACAATCTTGTGCTAATGGACGGACGGACAACGGAAAACAGACCATCCCATAAGCTCTTCCGGTCCATGACCAGTAGAGCTAATAAAAAATAAAAATGTGTCCACAGGACATTGATGTTCTCGTCATGCCCCACATGAATACAATTGATATCATTATTGACGAGGGAAAAACTCTGGTTGGAATTCATGTATAGTTGTATGTGTCTAGACATTCACATGAATATTTGCAGTCGATCGAAGACTACTTACAGTTTTTTAATAATATGTAGTTTCCATTTCCACAAAAGGGGGGGGAGGGTAATTCTAGAACAATTCATCAAAGGGTGACAACATAATAGGGTGGACATGTTTGCCTGAGGTCAATAACGTCTGGTCATTTTCCGTCTATCAATGAGAGGGCAGTATTCCATTCAGTGCGTTGCACTTGCATATTAGGCGGGCACAACCATGACCATGTCCAGCGGTAACGTTGGAAAACGGGCTGGCATTCCTTAAAGGTGGGATAGTGAGTCAAATTTGATGTAGGCCTCAAAAGTCGAATCTCTTTGCTAAACATAAATGCTAACGTTATTACGCTACATAAAGTGTAGCATTAGCTGTCAGTGTGTCGATTCTTAAATAGGTCGCAGGAGAAATGGGAGAAGTGTCCTCCCTTGGGTTATTATATTTATAGGTAAATTGTAAGCAACGATATCAGTCCTTGTGTAAAATACTGGGCCTTACAGTTATACCACTACTTTTAATTTACAGTATGTAAATTTAGGCTATTTCGAAAAAATCTATTAGATCTAGTCTAGTAAGCAATAGCGAAAATTATTAGTATTTGGCTATTTTAATATGCAAAACACTATCTGCTATAAGGTAAGCAAAATCATGATCCATGTAGGCATAAAAAGCGGCGCGGCAGGGGGGACTGGGTATCTTTCTCTGGCGACTAATTTGACCGAATTTGTTTACCTAGGAAGAAATTTTTAACAGCTTGCACTGTAGAAACATTTAATGGATTCTTCTTTTAAAATTACATGGGCACATTCAACATTTTCTATCTGTTGAGACTTTAGCGTCAAGTTGAGGCTTACTGTACAGTACAATAGTTATGTAAACTTGGTCACCTTCAACTTGACAACAGCTTTTCTTTATTGAAGTCATACAACAGCTGAACAAACATTACTTGGACATTTGCTAAATATGACATGGTTTATATATTTATTTAAAAGGCTTGAACAGTACTTCAATGTAAGAAAACAATACTTACATTTTCACGCAGACTCCTTGTCCGCCATCTTCGCACTTTCTTCACTGCGCATGCTTAAAAGAACCGGTTGTGATTCTTGCGTGGATCGAATTTATGCTACAAACTCACCATCTTAAAACCATAAAAGACCGTTACCTCGTTAAACGCAGGGATCATTCTAATCTGAATATAATACTTTATTCCACATTACTTAGAAAGGAATCCATTACGTTGCCATGGAAGTCTTCCATTTGAAACGAAGTATATTTCAAAAACAAGTATAGATACGTAAAATCTACATAAAAAGAATAAATCGTTTTCCGATTAAAATTTTACACGTAATAATCATTTTTATCAGGAACCGTTTTTTTTTTTTTTGGTGGTGGTGGGGAAATAGCGTCAAAATATTAGGGAGACACGATTGTATCGCCCTTTGTCTTTTGTCCCCCTAATGCACTATCGATAATGATGAATTGTCTCGCTATTGCGCCAGAAAATATTATATATATATATATATATATATATATATATATATATATATATATATATATATATATATCTATATAGAGAGAGAGAGAGAGAGAGAGAGAGAGAGAGAGAGAGATGTAAGCTGTATATTTGATATACCAAGAGATGTATAAATTTTGCATTAGAAGTAGACAAGGCTTGCCGAGTTTTAATGAAACTTTATACAACGAGTGGTATATTAAAGATACAGCATTCATACTATACATATGGTTTATTTATACCACATACAATACGCATACTTACATTTCCCATGGAATTAAGATTGTCTACAGGAAACTGTATTGACGGATGGTGTGAACTCTTCACATCCATGCACAGTGTGTCCGCTATATAATGTAGTTCTGCAGCTATTGCAGGTATTCACAATCCTTTTGGAAATTGTTAATTGCTGCTATTTTGGACTCTTTTTTCATTCATATTGATCAAATAAATAAAAGAGACGCTTAGGGTTTAAAAGTGAAAGTTGGTTTAAATGAAGAAATTAGAGCACTATAGACATCGCATGACTAGCTTACAACACATCGCGCGGCCATTCAATCACCGGTGAGTACATGCACACTGAAACGAGTAAAGAATAGGCTAAGCGAAATGACGAACCAACAAGAGATAATTCAAACATTGAATGTTATTTACAGTTGATCTAAGTCATTATTATGATTTACTTACCATTGCTAATGACCATAAGATTGTTTTTATCCTCCATGTCGCTCTCTATCTCACTCTGTTGGTCGGTTTGTCTTGTCACTTGTACCATAATATGTGCAGAAGCATCTTTGCATGCCACGGGGGAAAATCCGCTTCTTTTCAACGTATTTTTGCCCGTGGCTTGTGACGATGGTCCAAAGAGAGAGAGAGAGAGAGAGAGAGAGAGAGACAGAGAGAGAGGGAGAGAGATCTGGATCCAATGAGGTAAATCTGACTTGTTCGCTGACAAACCATTAGTATGGTTGTGTCTGTGTGTGTGTGTGTGTGTGTTGAGAGAGAGAGAGAGAGAG
The DNA here is from genome assembly GCA_029931535.1 of Margaritifera margaritifera. NCBI lineage: Eukaryota > Metazoa > Mollusca > Bivalvia > Unionida > Margaritiferidae > Margaritifera > Margaritifera margaritifera. The sequence goes on from JAQPZY010001465.1 coordinate 2,549,944, forward strand.
AGAGAGAGAGAGAGAGAGAGAGAGAGAGAGAGAGAGAAGAATGACTGACCAAACAACATTTAGACAGAGAGTGAAAGGTGAAAGAGAGAGGGAAAGAGGCCTTCGGACATTTTAATATTTAAAAAAAATAATCTGTTTAAGAACCTTACTATAGGTTAAAATAAAATAGCAAAACAAAGCATCAAATTTATTACAGTATGTGTGTGCAATCTAACCAGGGAATTTAGAGTACGACCTCCTCGTCTCGACGGGTTATTGCAACTTTTTATCACTGGTATTGCGTAATATTATAGAAAAATCTGAAGGAAAGTGTACATATGCTATTATAACGACTTGGATTCTTCTAGAGTACTTGGTGTAAGTTCAAGTTCAAGGTTTTCATCCAGATCAATTTCTGTTTTTCTCTCTCACTCCATAGATTTACACGTATTTATTGTTTCTGATGGAGAGAGAGAGAGAGAGAGAGAGAGAGAGAGAGAGAGAGAGAGAGAGAGAGAGAGAGAGAGAGAGAGAGAGAGAGAGAAGGGAACGCGGAGGGGATTTCGATGAAATTGTGTAACATGTTTAATTCGTTTAGAAAAGGTGATTATTAATATTTTTGCTCATTATTTTCTTATTTCATAAATGATTAATAAGTGGAAAATCATCACTTATCTATAGAGTATATAAGCAATATTCCACTGTTGCAACCATAATCATATGCGAATTCATACGCCATGGGCGAATCACAATTTGAAATACCAACAGTGTTTGTATATCCAATTGCTTTATACTATCACTTGAAAAGTCATATTATTATGCATGCATGTATGTATTTATGTATGCATTGATATGGCTTAACGGTATGTCAGTTCAATACTGGCTATATAATGCCGATTAAAAATAAAAATTTTACATTTTCAAAGGATTGAAAGTTAAAATATAAAGATAACATATTGCAAAAATTGCACACAAAAAAAGCAAGAAAAAAAAAAAAAAACTTTAGTCTAAATGTATTCTCTGTATAATAATTAATTTTTCAATACCTACTTGAAACTACTTAAAGCTTCGTAGAGGTGAGATGATATGTAATCGTTGATTACACTCTGGTTTATAGTTAGTTTATATATGTTGTAATAATGTGCTTCTGGGGAAAAAAAGCTTCTAAATGTAAATCCTACCCTCCGATAACATGAACATTCGTCTCTTTCCGCATGTTTATTATTTAGTTCTGTGGGCTAAATGTGTATAATTTAAATACCTCAATAACATAACATCTTGACTTAATATATTTATTATTTTAATTGTGCAATAAATACATTCGTTTTCTCCTATGCTTATCACATGAAACCAAATTAATAAAACATCCAAATATTAAGATTTGTTTACATTAGACTCCAGGGGATATGGTCTACGTTGGCAACACCATTTTTAAATAACATGTTAACAGATATTCACGCATTTGGTACAGAAGTGCGTCATAAGCTACAACGGTCAGCTGCAGACCACCTGTCTGGCAATAATTAATGTTGCTATATTTGTCACACGAATAATGGGGATAAAGGAAGGATGTGCAAATGAAACAAAAGGATTCCACAGAATGCCCCAAATTAATTTATGGAAAATACAATTTCATTATTGGATTTTAAGATCATTTTAAAAACGTATACTCTACGAATATTGACACAAGTGGTATAGAAGTTGAATCTTTTTGCTGATATTTTGATCGTTGTCATTATGCGATGCTATATTGCACTCACCTATTACGGAAAATGAGTTATTCGTGGCTGTTATAAATATAAAGCGAAATCAAAAATACGGCAATGATTTACTTCTAAATAAACACTTCATATCTGCAAGAGTATGGTGGCAGAAAGACTTATACCTTACTGCAACAAAATTGCTTAATGCTATTTTTAATTGTTCGAACAAGTTGAGAAGAGGGAATCATGAAACCAATTATTAAATCAGGAAGCATTGGTTCAGCCAAAACTTACAGTGACATTACACTAGTGAGTTGCTTGTCAGAATTGATTGTCAGTATTCTTAATCATAGATTATGTATTTGAGCTGAAAATAATATTTTTAACGTAGGAACTGTTGATGCCATTTTTATTTTATATAGCCTTCAATGAGGGTTTACGTTTTTATTTTATTTTATTCGTATATTTCGATATTATATATAGAAATGGACTTTGGTTTAAAAATTTTAAACGAGGTATTACCGGCAAAATGTTCACTATTTTATGTTTTGTGCGTAATGTGATTATGTCATATACTTTGTACATATTGGTTGCTATTCTTTATCTTTTTTTATGTACATGGGTGTTAGACGAGGTGAAGTTCTATGACCTATACTTTTTTCTTTGTTTTTAGAATATATTGAGATGCCATTATCGAGTAGCAGACATCCCAGAGTAACTCTTTAATAGATATATCTTTTTCTTATTCCTTTCATGGATGGTATGGTTTTAATCTCGGAGAATTGAAACTTCTTATGGAATTGCATGAACATTACTGTATGGAATGGAGACTAAGAGTAAATGCAGATAAAACGAAAATTGTTGTTTGCAGGAGGCGAGGACCTGTTTTGAAAATTCTGAAAAATGAGTATTTATGGTGGAAAAGTAGTAGACAATTTTGAATGATTCAGTTATCTTGGTGTTTTTTTTCTCCATGGTTATACAATTCAAAAGCACAACATACTCGAGCAGGTAAATAAATAATGACACTTAACGTTTTGAATTCACATTTGAAAAATCTTACGCTGAAACCAGGAAAATATATAGAGCATATTTTCTTGGGTCGAGTGAATAAAGGATATATTTCATCGAGTGGGTGAAAAACTCAGTATTTTCACGAGTGGCGAAGATGAAATATATCCGTTATTTACTCGGAACAATCAAATTTTCTTTAAATTTTATGCTCAGACGTATCAGCTAGCAATATGTATAACAGATTGAAGTAACAGATTTGTTACAGTATCCCGCGCGATAATGTCAGCTGTTTACCGTTTACGTTCTGCTATGTTTTGTGTATATTCACACGGAAAATATCAGTAGTAACATAATTCTCTTGTTTAATTCAAGGCAAAAGAGCACATAAACCCAAAAACTTGAAGAAAAAATAATACACTCCTTATAGGACTTGAACGTGAGGGGTAGCCATGCTTACCACTAGACCATGCACGTGACAAAATGACCAATCTAATTTGTCTGGTCATGATTTTATCAATGTCTCTTGACCGCAGTAAACAAAATAGCTTTCATATTTCACTTCAGTGAATTATCAAAATTATTTCTATTGGAAAGTCCACTAATTCACGGGCTAGCATAAGATGATGTGAATACCGATTTTTTTTACATAGTTCTTCTATATTTATTACACGTTCTTGCTCGTACTGGAGAAGTATGCAGTGCTTAGTAGTAATGGAAGAATCTGAGTCTAGCAATACGAACCGAGTTTTTACCACCGTCAAAGAAGGCACGACCCAAAAATCGCTGGATGACCAGAAGGGTCCACGGACACACTTGACCTAAACTTGCCCCAGACTGATCAACTATTTCACAATTGTTTAAACTTACCAGAGTTTTTTCTTTGGGGCGCAATATTTTGTCTTCCTCATTAAGGGAATTTCTGTAATTTTTAATATGGTTCATATTGACGATGAGAGCAAAGGATAGCATAAATGATCGCCATCACAAAAAGTCCATATTTTCCCCTCCTAGTTCTTCTCCATATCTTTCCCTGGAATGACAGAGCCCCTAATAAATAAATAGGAACGAACACAAAATTTTATTTTTATCTAGGCATGAAGGAGATTTGTCCCCTACGGCCTGTGATTAGTGTTTTAGGACCTAAGAAAGAAAAAAAGAAAAAAAAATCAAAATGTGTCTGTAAAGAAGACCATAGTGTTATTTGATCGTGCATACCATGCATATTGTTTAAGTTGGTACTCTGTGAAGGTTATACGCTACAAATATACATATTTAGACTAGAATTATATATTTTACGGTATACCTTAGTGGTGTTACATATGCCAGCACGTAACTCTCTCTCTCTTTCTCGCTCTCTCTCTCTGCCTGTCTGTCTGTCTCTCACGCGTGTAATGATTTTCTGATGCTTTAGAAAATGTTTTCACTTTTGGATTGATGAGTACAATCTGTCATCAAATAATCGATCATGTATTCTATGCAAATTACTGTGATATTTCCTTGGTCCCGCCTACTACGCTTTCCTTAAGTTTAGGCTAGATGGAACCATACGTCCTACATGTAGAATTGGTGAGTGTATGTGTTTGTGTTGGTTTATACAAAAATATTAGTCATGTGTAATTTTGTCTGATTCACAGTTCCATTGTGGCAGCTCACAAACTGTTGGCTGGGTCAACGCCATTAAAATAATGTATCTCTCCGGTCATGTTAACTGTGTGTTGTATAGCCTTGTCGTGGTTCAGCGTTCGCTTTACGTAGAAATGTGGAAATGTAAACACCTGCTTAATATGTGTGCGGTATAGGATTTGTATCCAGCTAACAAAAACCCTCGAGTCCAGTCGACACATAGTCACGATGGTGGCACATGTTAAACAAAGCAAACGTCCTAATGTATGTATGTATGTATGTATGTATGTATGTATGTATGTATGTATGTATGTTTGCTTGCTTGCTTGCTTATATGTATGTATGTATGTATGTATGTATGTATGTATGTATGTATGTATGTATGTATGTATGTATGTATGTTTGTTTGCTTGCTTGCTAATATGTATGTATGTATGTATGTATGTATGTATGTATGTTTGCTTGCTTATATGTATGTATGTATGTATGTATGTATGTATGTATGTATGTATGTATGTTTGCTTGCTTGCTTGCTTATATGGATGTATACACTACGACAGTGGTACGGTATATAGTATTGCCTGTTGTCCGTCCTTACATACACATGTACTTCGGTCAGCTTTCAGGCACTTTGGTGGAGCAGATGAATTCCATGAATGCATTTTTAGTTTTATTTCATTTTATTCATTTTTGTATATAAATAACTAGCCTTATTAGCCCAACTCTTCCATCCTTTTTTTTACTGTAATACCTTTCTGTTCATTTCTCTTATATACCGATAGCGTCCAATGTTTCTAAGACCTTGTGAATGAGTGTAAAGCATGATTGCAGTATGGTGTTGAAAGATAAAATTATTTGAAATACCTTATCAATCAGTGGACATAAAGTGTCCCGGGAAAAACCAGCGACCCACGGGAAGCTACTGGCAAGCTGCCTCACAAAATCCATTTTGGTCGAGCCGAAACTCAAACTCGCGCGGACAGAGGTGAGATGTGTGAGTGATCTGTAAAGGTAAGGGCCTTAGACCACTTGGCCATTCGGGGCCCCAATGGATATTAAGCCCTCATTCTGTCTTTTCTCGATATATCGTCCTCGCCACTGGGTAATATTCAAACTCAGGCGATACTACTGAGATGAAGTTGCAAGAAAACTCCTTGAGAAACAAAAGTTGTGGATTAATAGGCTTTAAATTGAAATCATCATCATCGTCATCATATAATCGTCGTTGTTGTCATCATCATCATTATTATCATCATCAACAACTACAGAAAACCCACCACCACCACCACTGCTACTACTATTAATAATAATAAATTTTAAAAAAGGTCGTGATCATCTATACATAAGAGGTGTATACAGTAGTAGTCAATGCTAATGATGACTTAAAATCTAGTCAAAAGGCAGAACGCAAGCTGTGGTTGTTTTTTATTTTTATGAATTGGGGCTAAAACTGATTACACACACCGTAATATGCAGTAAATGTTAGTGTGGTACTCCTCAGGATGAAAATTAAGTTTCATGTCTTACCAGCAATAGTGTCCGAGAAATTAACCTAAACACCAAAGATTTATATAGTGCTGGAAGCATACAATGTGGGTGACATTGACCTACTTTTGGCATGATGCACGAGTACTCTCGGAATGCATGTAAATGCCAAGTTTCATGAATGCACATTCAAAAGTGTCTGAGAAATTCACTTTAACAAAAAGGTTGATGTTTGTAACACGAACGACGACGACAAGAAAGACATGAAGGACAAAGAAAACTACGCCAGATGTATATCATAAGCTGTCTTGCACTTTCATGCAAGCGAAGTAATACTACTACTAATACTAATACTAATAATGATATAATATTTACGTTGCTGTTGTCAACCACTTTCTCCACTGAAATACCTTTTCACTATTTTCGTTCCATCACATATTTTTGAGACAGCTAGTTGCCAGTGGACGCTTACTATTCAGACTAGTTTGTCCAGCCTATTTTTGTAATAACCCTGGGCTGGCTATCTTAAGAATCTCGTTGATCACTTGATTGATTCTTCCATTTTTACAAGTAATAGCTATCCTAAAAAGCCTGCCGTCTATTAGCTGTCCTAAACAACTGCCACCCTATTAACTGTCCTAAAAAGCCTGCCGTCTATTAGCTGTCATATAAAGCTTGACGTCTATTAGCTGTCATAAAAACTTGCCGGCTATTAGTTGTCATAAACAACTTGCCGTCTATTAGCTGTCCTAAAAAACTTGCCGTCTATTAGCTCTCCTAAAAAGCTTGCCATCTATTAGCTGTCTTAAAAGGCTTGCCGTCTATTAGCTGTTCTAACAAGTTTGCAGTCTATTAGCTGTTCTAAACAGCTTGCTGTCTATTAGCTGTCCTGAAAAGTTTGCCGTCTATTAGCTGTCCTAACAAACTTGCCGTCTATTAGTTGTCCTAAAGAACTAGCTGTCTATTAGTTTAACCATTTGGGTGCCGTTTTGAAACCCATTGGTGTATGAGGTAATACTCCAGACTCAAGGAACTATACCCCAGGAGTACAAGAATGCATCCATTGTCCACTGGTACAAACGGGGCATCTCCTTGTTGTCAAAAATAGACGGCAAAATCTTCGCCAGAATTCTGCTGAATCGCCTTGTGCATCACATTGATCACGGGCTCCTGCCTGAGAGTCAGTGTTGCTTCAGGAAAGGACGAGGGACCATAGACATTGTGTTTGCAGCTCGTCAACTATAGGAGAAATGCCATAAGCAGAACTCCAACCTGTATACGACATTCATCGACCTGATAAAAGCCTTTGACACAGTCAGTCGTGGGGGCCTCTGCAAGATCATGGCAAAATTGGGTTGACCAGAGAAATTCATCGTAATGGTTCGGCAATTCCATGATGGCATGCTCACTCTTGTCGTATACGACGGCGAGTCATCTGAACCAGTCCCAGTCACCAATGGAGTCAAGCAAGGCTGTATGTTGGCCCCAGCCCTCTTCAGTATGATGTTTTCTGCTATGCTTACTGATGCCTTCCGTGACTTTTATACTGGGATTGACATCAGATACCGGGCTGATAGCAAGCTATTCAATCTGAGGAGACTATAGGCAAAGACTAAGTTACAGGAAGTGACTGTTCGTGATCTCCTGTTTGCTGACGACTGTTCCCTGAATGCCAAATCTGAGTCTGACATGCAACAGAGTATGGATCATTTCTCTTAAGCTTGCGACAATTTCGGTCTCACAATCAGTATCAAGAAGACAGAAGTGATGCATCAACCTGCAACAGGAAAGACTTAGGTAGAGCCTACCATCACAATAAATGGCCAAACCCTCCTTGCAGTGGACAAGTTCACCTATCTCGGCAGTACACTGTTACGTGCAGTCCACATCGATGATGAAACCAACGCCAGAATTGCTAAAGTAAGTGTGGCCTTTGGCAGACTGCGCGCAAATGTGTGGGAGCGCAGAGGCAAAAGTCTGCAAACAAAACTGAAGGTCTACAAAGCCACTGTGTTGCCGACCCTGCTGTATGCATGCAAAACCCGGACAATGTACAGATGCCATGCCAAGAAGCTGAACCATTTTCACATGGACTGCCTGAGGAAACTGATGAGGATGAGATGGCAGAACAGGATCCCAGTCACTCATGTTTTCACATGGGCAGGCATTCCAAGCAACTGCTGATGAAATCACAGATGAGATGGGCAGGCAACGTCACTAGAATGTCAGAAGAGCGACCACCAAAGAAGATCTGTGGTATGCTGAAGGAGGGAAAGCGATCTCAGGGTGGTCAGAAGAAACGCTTCAAAGATTCCCTCAAGTCATCTTTGAAACATTTCAACAGTGACCCTGAGTCTTGGGAAGATCTCGCACAGAATCTCTCCACCTGGCGCAGTCTCATCCATACTGGAGGTACAGATTTTAACTGAAGAGAATTGCCGAATCAGTGCAGAAGCGCGAGCAGCGTAAATCTCAGAACTGCAGCACGTCCTCTATTGATAAAGCAACTTCAAGCGTCATCTCCTGTGCAGTGTACCACAGACAGTTCAGAGCACAAATTGGCCTGATCAGCCACACACGTACTCACAGAACCCAAACCAGTTAGTGATGTCATGGTCATCTTCGAACTCGAAGGACGAACAACAACAATAAATACGCCGAGTGTTACTGAGGAAGATTTGAAAAATCTCTTTACTTCTTTTTTTTTTAAACCGCGAACAGAACTAATCAATATGGAACCATTATATCGATATCAATATACACTAGCAACCAGTTGGTGTAGCTTCAAGACAGTACGTTTTCTCGGGGAAAAATAATACTTGTTAATCACGCCGATTAGATTATTCTATGATCTTCCTCGTGTGTAAATTGGATGAATTCTTAACTATTCATTCAGCTATTTTATGGGCAATTAGTGAAAGGAAGCATGGGATAGTCGGCTTGAGTCTTCCCGCGTTCTGACAATTTGGTCAAGCTTTTAATCCATATTCTTAAGATGAAAAAGTTTGTATTCAGCAATTAACACTTCTTACAAATCAACGGAATTGTCGTGGGCACTAAAATGGCACCGTCGTATACCAATATGTTCATGGAAAGACTCGAAAAAGCTCTTCAATATGCAATAGACCTCTAAGCTGTTGTAGATTCAATGACGACACAGAATCAAAATGGATCGAAACGGGCGAGAATTTCAAAAGATTGTTTGAATTCGCCAATGACTTCCATCCTACGATTAAATTTACGTCGGAGTCAATAAACGTAATCTATCTCCTGAGATGCAAAATCTGTGCCATTCAATATGTTGGCGAAGCCGTTGATTTCAGAAGACGAACAAGTAACCACAAGAGATACATTCAAAACAAAATCAAATGGCTACATTCAAAACAAAATCAAATGCAAAACTCACCATCCACCTTAACTCAATTTAACATTCACTAGAGTCCATCTAGATGCTACCGATGGAGTCCAACCCCATAGTTGACCGATATAGAACGCACACGTAAGGAACGATACTCGATACTTCAACTGAGAACTCATGGGGAATATGGCATAAATGAAAAGATCTAACATTCCCAGTGTAATCATGTCAAAATTTCAGTCAGGCATCAATTTGCCACCGGTATGCAAGTCTTGCGACAATATTTACTCAAGTAAATATACCCTTCACGTAAATTACTATTATTATTATTATTATTATTATTATTATTATTATTATCACTATTAATATTATTATTATTGTTATTATTGTTATTATTATTATTAGTAGTAGTATTAATCTTGTTCAGTATTCCGCTACGACATTCTCATGAGACATTTCCTTTACTACCTCCTCCATGCATAACTTTACCGGGATATAATACCTTTAGTACATATTGTAGTGTCTGATCTTAGATAACGTTGATTTTCGCCACGCATGGTTTCCGTCCTTTGTCCATAGCCAGGAATTAGGTCAAAACAGTTTGATTCTCCGTACGATTAACACATTTTTTTTTTCTCAATAATATTCTGCTATTCTAACAACAGCACAAAATAGACACATAGCTAACTCACTTTAAGATGGTCACTCAAAGATGTAATAGTCCAGGTTTTCTCTGGACTTTTGTGTTTAGTGTTTGTTTTGATGATGCAAGTTGTTTTATTTGTTTTTTTCCATCAATATTGTAACGTGCTGACATGTTGCTATTTTGTAATAAGGCTCAACAGTTATTCCTATAATAGAAATATTACATTTAATATTCTACATTTTGAATGGAATAAACACGGTAATGAAGCTATGTGGCAAGCGAAATTACGTTTCCACTTCCATCATTGAATTAACACGTTTCCACTTTGCTATCAATTTTTAGTGATTAATATATACTTATGATGTCTTAAATATAACTTACGAATCCACTTCAAGTTACGTCCATGCGTATTTTATCATAAATCTTTATTATTCCTAGCATTGTGTACATCGTCTGTGTTCTCCTCATCACTGATCGTTTCCTAGGAGGTATGTTAGCCGCCTTCTGATTGGTCGGCTGACATGCTCGCACATGACCAAATTGGTCGCACGCGAGTTTAATTCAAATAAGTAGGATTCGGGGAGAGCTTCCTATACAGTTTGTCTTGTACATACATATTTTCCAAACCTAACCTCGGTAAAGTTCGGTGAACTTGACTCGTCATGTCGGAGGCACAGATACGCCAAATGCAACACAGTTCGGTATGCATACAATGTTGATGAACTAATGCTCCATTCACTTCAGCGTCTGTACTTTGCTCGCTAAATTCCCCTTGGTAACCTTACCGAGTTTTATCGAGTCACCGAGAACTCGACCTAGTTTTACCGAGCTCCTTCAGGTCTATCTACCCATGTTGGGATGCCTTTATTACTATTCCAATACATGTTTGTTGTAATATAATTACTTTTGGTAGATTTAACCGGTATGGGGTTCAGTGTATTGCAGCGCTAGGGAAATTCGGACTTGACCTAGTTTTACCGAGCTCCATCATGCATGTATAATACGCTAGAGCGGTGTGTCCCAATGACGTAGGGGGAATCTCCATTCTAGTACTTTAACTCGCATGTACTTTTACGTAAATTGAAGTGGATTCGTGGGGGTTTTCCGTGTAGTAAACTTGTTCCTTGCTATGTAATCTTCCACACATTGAAAATCCATTGAATGATTCAAATCCAAGTAATCTAATATTAATGAAATCCATGAATAAAGAAGTCATTTAACCTTATTTCACTCTTTCTCTTTATTAGTATCCCTCTGGCCCTTTAGTCAATGTTATTGGCTATTTTTGTAGCGTCGTCTCCTGAAAGGGTTCTTGTGCTCTGTGTGTGCCATTCTTGGCAAGAGCTATGATTTGAAGGTTTTAACGCCAAAAAGCGCTACAATATCCTCACCCTATAGCCACATTACATTCTGCTGGATATGAAAAGTCAAATGCACATGGGCGGCTGACATTGGCCACTTGGTCCGTCCCTACACACATGAGCTAAGCAAGAGGTTTCAACATTGGAGACGGGAATCCAAAAGGACAATATTATCAGTTATATATATATATATATATATATATATATATATATATATATATATATATATATATATATATATACAACACTTCCTACAAATTATTGGAACTGCCATCGGCACTAAAATAGCACCTTCGTATGCCAATATTTTTATGCGAAGACTCGAGCAAAAGTTCCTCAACGAAGCACCCTATAGTCCTCTCAGCTGGTGAAGATTTATTGACGACATATAATCAAAATGGATCGAAACGGGCGACAATTTCAAAATATTTCTTGAATTCGCCAATAACCTCCATCCTAAGATTAAATTTACGTCAGAGTCATCAAACAGGTCCAACATCTTTTTGGATACTCAATCTACCCTTCTTGAGGGAAACATAGGAACTGACCTGTATTCTAAACCAACTGACTCTTACCAGTATCTACACCCAATCAGCTGCCATCCACAGCACGTAATAAAAAATCTTCCTTACTGTATGTGCGTTCGGACAAAACGCATATGTTCTAATCCGGCTATGTTTGAAAAGAGACTCGGAGAGCTCAAGGGGAACCTTAGAAGGAAAGGATACAGAAATACCTACATCGAGGATGCTATTAACAAAACTAGACTCCTCGATAGCGGAGCCCTCCTGAAATATAAAACCAAGAAAACCAACAAACGCGTCTCCTTCGTGGTTACTTTTCACCCCGACACCGAAAAATTACAACAGATAATTCGGAAGCATTTGAACCAGATTGAATCCTCCGAACATCTGAAGGACATATTTCAAGAAGTTCCTATGGTTGCGTACAGTAGACCTAAAAATCTGAAGGACCATCTGGTACATGCCAAGGTAACTTTAAACAAGACCACAGATTCATGCACTTATTGCTGCAAAGACAAGCGTTGTCTAATTTGCAAACATATACCCGAGACCAAACCGTTCAGACGTTCGACGACATGAGTTAGCTTCACTATCAATCAGAAGTTAGGATGTCGAACCAAAAATGTAATATATCTTCTAATATGCAAGATCTGTGGCACTCAATATGTTGGCAAAACCGTTGATTTCAGAAAACGAATGAATAACCACAAGAGCCACATTCGCAACAAAATCAACGCGAAACTCGCCAACCACTACAACTCGACTGGGCATTCAGTCGAATTCCTCGAGATGCTACCGATTGATTCTAACTTGGGCTGGACCGATATAGAACGCACACGTAAGGAACGATACCGGATAGTTCAATTGAAAACTCATGGGGAGTCGGCCTAAATGAAAAGTCTAACCTTCCTAATGCAATCTTATCAAAACTACAGCCAGGCATCAGTTTATCGGACGTATGCAATTGCATGTCCATTATCCCGCTATACCATGCTCTTGACATACTTCCTTAGTTCATCCATGCATAACTTTACCACTATTTAATTTCTTTTGTACATTTTGATGTTGGCCTTGATTTTTCGCCGCGCATGGTTTCAGTCCTTGTTCCCATCCTGGAATTAGGTCAAAGACTTTGGTCCTCTGCGTGATAGGCACGATACACACTTCTTTGAATCTTTGTACACAACTTTGTTGGGCTAATGGCAGCATAACATAGATATGTAGTTTACCCGTTTTAGACCGTTTTTTAATTTTGTTTTCTTTCTTTCTTCTATTGTTTATCATTTGTTTGTTTATTTGCCCGTCATTGAAACATTTAGGAGTCAAGAATTTCTCTTGGCTTTTGTGTTTAGTGTTTGTTTTGTGGATGTAAATTGTTTCTTCCCCTGACGAAGAGCTTGTCGAGCTCGAAACGTTTGGAAACTGTTTTGTATTTGCGCCGTTATCAATTTTTGTGTCATTATATATATATATATATATATATATATATATATATATATATATATATATATATATATATATATATATATATATTACTTGAATAATTATTCATTTTACCTGAAAGCGAATACAAAAAATACCATTAGCATTGTTTTAATGTATACAGTTACATAAATATATACATGATTCAGGTCCTCCAGTATTGCAGTTTATGTTTTGATTGATGAAAAAAGTTGGGCCCTTGTTGATTGACAGGTGCCTTATAGCGAAACGCGTTTATGTATTCATCCTGAGAAGCCCTCTTATTTGTGTAGGTAACTGAATACGTCACCACACATCGACTCCTGACGAGGCAGCACGTACGACAATCGATCGATACACTGTCTTCTCGGTACTCGGAGGTTTTCTATATAACTTATCGTTTTCGGCCACTCCTTGCAAACACAAGCCACTCACTGTGTGTGTATTGTGCTTTGTTTCAACACCATTAGAGGATATCACTATATGGTACAGTACGCGGGAGTTCTATAACTTTAAAGAGGTAAGTAGCACAAGATTTAGAAATTGTATAATTGAGTATTGGTAGCACCACATTCCTTATCTAAACATCTGCTTACTTGTCTGTCTGTTCCTTATTTATGTATACTGTTTGAATTAACCATTTGTTCTCTCTCTCTCTCTCTCTCTCTCTCTCTCTCTCTCTCTCTCTCTCACACACACACACATGTTGAAATTTCACTCTTTTCTTATCTGTAACTCGATCCCTGTTTGAGATCGAACTGTGGAAACTTCCACTACAGTTTTGGTCAAAAGGATAAAATAGCAATTAACAGGCGTAATAATGGTCGCTTTTCATATTAATGTGGAAAATCGGTTAAGTAAAAGCTGTAGCAATTATCGGTTAAGATTCTCCAACCCAATATTTACACAATCCTCAAAATTCATGGTATCTTGAATATATATATATATATATATATATATATATATATATATATATATATATTATTTGCCTTTATCCTGAAACATTACTCGCATTGTAACATAGCGAAACAGTACAGACACCGCTCGTGATTGTTCAGTTATATTTATACGTATCAGACCACTCAGTCATAATGATTCATTCACGTGTTGACGGCGCCAAGGCCTTTGAACGCTGTACAAGATATTTCTCGTCCTCGTGAAGTATAACTTCTTACATCTACGAGCATGACGAATGTATGTGTTCTGCCTTTGTTTTTTTTTACCAAGGTTTAGCTGTCTTGGAGATCGCTTTTGTAACATTTTTAGACTATTTTTTAGGAAGTAGCTTTTGTAACATTTTTAGACTATTTTTTAGGAAATAGCTTTTGTAACATTTTAGACTATTTTTTACGAAATAGCTTTTGTAACTTTTTCGACTATTTTTTAGGAAATAGCTTTTGTAACTTTTTATACTATTTATTACGAAATTTTGTACATAAGAAGCCTACTAATTGAATTGGAGCGAAATTCAAGGCAGAAGAAAGTTTGTGTACCTCTTTGGTGAACTTAAATGGTTATCGAAATATAAATAATAATTTTAAAAAAAATTCCATTAAAGGCTCCTAGTGTTGACGTTTTGATTGATTAAACAAATATGGTGCCAGCTGATGGACAGGCACCTTACGGCGAACAACTCGCTCAAATGCCGTCTAACTGGAATGTCATTGTAAAAGTTACACGCGGACTCATGATAAAGTTGTTTTTCATCACACCTTGTTAACACACAGACTGCTGATTGTATGCTACGTGTTATGTGTCTACACCGTTAGACGATAACACTTCATGTCATGATTGCATTCAGGGGCGTTACAAGTTTGCGCTGAACGAAACGGCGCCCCGGGCGAGCGTCGCATTCAGTGCCCACCATTGCCCGTCTCTTACGACGGCCCTGATTGCATTATGATTCAAAATCAGACAAAAGGCAAACAGGCGTACGGACAGTATAGACTTGAAAGAGACTATCGGGGTTTTATGATATGTTTTGTGTGACTGTATATCATTACTGCACGCGTATATGTGTGTGTTTGAGAGAGAGAGAGAGAGAAAGAGAGAAAGCGAGAGAGAGAGAGA
This sequence comes from Margaritifera margaritifera, assembly GCA_029931535.1. NCBI lineage: Eukaryota > Metazoa > Mollusca > Bivalvia > Unionida > Margaritiferidae > Margaritifera > Margaritifera margaritifera. The sequence goes on from JAQPZY010001465.1 coordinate 2,565,168, forward strand.
GAACCAAATTAGACTGAATAAAATGTAACATTCATAAAACTTCCTTAAGGTATGAATTTAATAGATGTCAAGGCATGAAGCATATTTTCTGAGCAGGTGGTGGTACACTACTCAAATCATGAATACATATCTCAATATTCTATTCTGTTTAAAATCATTACATGGAAGTTGCATTAAAAGCCTTTAAATTCTTGAATTGAATTGCATTGAATTGAATTGTATTTAATTGAATTGTATTGAATTGAATTGAATTGTATTGAGTCTAATTTGGTTCTATCTCCGTCTCTCTCTCTCTCTGAAATACACACTTATACGAGTGCAGTAATGATATACAGTCACAAAAAAACCTATCATAAAACCCCGATAGTCTCTTTCAAGTCTATACTGTCCGTCGTAAGAAACGGGAGATGGGTGGAGTCAAAGACGACGCTCGCCCGGGGCGCCGTTTCATCAAGCGCAAACTTGCTACGGCCCTGAATGCAATCATGTAGTTTTTAAAGCCTGTCTGTTCCTCAGACACCTGTGCCCTCAGATCCCCAAAGCCCCTAAGATACATTTGGGTAACATTACACGGTCATCGGAGGAAACTTCCTACCCCCCTCCCTTGCTCCCCCCACCCCAACACGACACACACACATTTGCCACCCAGGTACATAATGACTTCAAACTGATGTCCATGCATTTGAGCATTAGGGCATGTTTTTGTTCTTGTTTGTTAATCATCGTCAATATGCGTACTAATCAGTACAAAATGGAAGATGCAATTATCATCGTCAATATGCGTAATAATTAGTGCAAAATGGAAGATGCAATTATCATCGTCAATATGCGTACTAATCAGTACAAAATGGAAGATGCAATTATCATCGTCAATATGCATAATAATCAGTGCAAAATGGAAGATGCAATTATCATCGTCAATATGCGTAATAATCAGTACAAAATGGAAGATGCAACTATCATCGTCAATATGCGTAATAATCAGTACAAAATGGAAGATGCAATTATCATCGTCAATATGCGTAATAATCAGTACAAAATGGAAGATGCAATTATCATCGTCAATATGCGTACTAATCAGTACAAAATGGAAGATGCAATTATCATCGTCAATATGCGTAATAATCAGTACAAAATGGAAGATGCAATTATCATCGTCAATATGCGTAATAATCAGTGCAAAATGGAAGATGCAATTATCATCGTCAATATGCGTAATAATTAGTGCAAAATGGAAGATGCAATTATCACCGTCAATATGCGTAATAATCAGTGCAAAATGGAAGATGCAATTATCACCGCTAATAAAAGAAGTATATAATAGGGGCATACTGAGATAAATGGGGAATGACATCTTCCTAAACGAGATAACAAAAGAACTTTAGGACTTTCAGTAGCAAAATTTGGTACTTTCTTTCATGGCCGAATTAGCACATGCTAATCATTTATCAGGGAGATCAAAGCTGTATTGAAGACATTTTTTCATTCAAATGTCATATTTTGGTCTAATTGTTCAAATTTATCCGTCGCAATTCTATCTGAAAATACTACGAATAGTTAGTTGTTCCACTACATATTTCTACAAAAATATCTCAGTGGTTGAAGCAAACACTATTTTACACCATTTTAATGCTGTGGTGAGTGAATATTTTAGAGTGGAAAGTGAAATGCAAGAAACTACCACCATTCTTTTTACATGTCATTTTCACACTGTATGATGTATGTTTTCAAGTGTGAATTTCGCACCTTTTATTATTTTCACAGAATCAAATATGCTGCATTTTATATTGGAAACAGATGGATTTGTTGCAGAGTCTCAATTTCTTGTTGAATTATTCAAGTATAACCAAAGTTTCCATGGTGATATAAAAAGCGATTATAGGGTCATTTGAGCGAAACTTTATTGGATTTGCGATTCACTGGGATCCGTCAAAGGAATAAGACAGCTTCGCTTAAGAAATCAGAATTTCCGGAGAAAACAAAATACAGCAGCTTTACTCTACACCGTGAGATTGTTGTCTCGAAAAAATATTTGGAGAAATCTTATCTGAATATAAAGTGAACATTCGCCCTGCCACATAAACTTTTATACCTGTTACGATAAAGTCTGATGGTGTGATATGGTTTGATAATATAAATAATGGCATGATCAAGTGCGTATTTTTCGCTTTGCAAATCGAGTGGAAGAAACGATCTTAGTGACCAACCATTTAATTTTCTGGTGGGGGGGGGGGGCTAATTTTTTATTGGAACCAGATTATTTTCTTGTATTTACCTCAAGATAACTTTTTTTATTAGTACAATAGATTTAGTGAGTTCTTTGTTCCACAAATCAGAGGAAGACTATAATATATTTGTATTCAAGCTATTTAGGGACCAGAATAAAATTTTAAAAAAAAAAACCCCACCCCCCCCCCCCCCCCCCCCACCTCCCCATTGATATAAATCATTTTAATACACGGTGTCATTTCGAGTTAATGTCCAGATGATAAATCTATCCACTCGGCCCTATACTCTTTCGTCGTCATATATGTCCGCAGGCATACGTACTAATTATTGACATATGGAGAAATAACTGTCACAGCAATGTTGCATGGGATGTTAATTTTATGCAGCTTATATAAAGGTCACATTGTCTGTAATGCTTAACAACGGTTTTCCCATGCAATATATGTAACAAGCCAGGGCGACCTGGTAACAATGATCGTCCGATATTGTTTTCGAAATTATTAATGCATGTATATGGTTGATTTGTGTTGGGAATCGCATACAGTTTAATGATCGATCATCAGTCTCTGCTGTCAGAACGATGGTTGATTATTAATCGAGCAATTTATCATTGTAATGTTTTACCAAAACTAGGGCTACTTTTTAAATAGACCGAGTCCTCTCTGTCTTGGAAATCGCCTTTTTACTGTTTGGCTACGTCTGTCCATTTCCAAGAAAAGTGTGTTGCATATCAATCATGTACGGATAAGTTAGAAATTTGCCAGCGGTTTTTATTTTTCTTTCTAGGAGTTTTCAAGAGCTTATCTACCATTTAGAAAGAAAACTATTGAATACGTGAATATTTCTCCAGATTACCTTTTTCAGTCAGCTGCACATATCGGCTTCCGAATTTATGTAGACAGTTGGTATCTCGCGCCTAATACTACAGGTTGTTTACTTCCGATCCTGCATTACAGCATTTTCCTTCCCATATTAACTTTATTTAGTACTTGTTATTGTACAACCAGTTGTAATTAATGCATTACTTAAAATGTAATGACCCGGATGATCTCTGAGGCAGGATTTTCCTTGGCTTTTATTGTTTGTAAATTTTATTCTAGAGATGATGAGACGTTATGAAAGTTTTGAACTGTGTGTCTGTCTGTCTCTCTCAAACCACGGAAAACAACAATCTTAAATTGAAACCCTTATAAGGGGGAAAGTCGATAATGATGTAACTTAAACTTCATAATCTGGGCGAACATAAATCGCGGAAACGATTTATTTGGCAAGTTTGTGTTCGATAGATTTACTACACGAAACAAGGGCTCTGGAGATTTTGTCATGGATTCATTTTTGGATGCTAGTTGTTAAGCCACATCAACAAAATGAATCTCCAGCTGCCTGAATTTGTAGTCGCATTTAAGAGCATGAATGATGGGTCCGCAGGAGACCTTTTGATGTACATTACATTAATAAACTTCATTTATATGTTTACCCCGATTATATGTAAAGGTTGATGCAAAGTCTATTCTTGGATGCCCAATTGTAAGATTCGTGGTAATTTCCCAAACCCTATCTTTCTTTACTGCGGTAAATGTACCTTAGATTTACCTCCTCCCCCTCTCCCGACACACACACACACACAGAGAGAGAGAGAGAGAGAGAGAGAGAGAGAGAGAGAGAGAGAGAGAGAGAGAGAGAGAGAGAGAGAGAGAGAACTGTTTGTTTTTAAATGGAGGGGGAAATTCCCGCCTTCAATTTTTCAAATATGTTTTAAAGAACAGGTGAGTTTAAGATGTTTGGCTTTGATTATTGGTTGGCCGTTTTGACGACTTTGTTTTGGTCGTGTGACCTCGCTGCTCCGGCCAAAACTAAGGCTTAACCTGGGTTATGAAAACGTGGCAACAAGGTGGAAAGATGAGCGTGCAAAGACAGAAGCACAACTTATGTTGCCATAGAGATAATTAACCATGAAATTAATCAATAAAGTTAATAAAATATATCTTTATATTTTAGCAAATGAAATATATAAAAAAAATTGAATTAGAAATACATTTTGAAATAGTTTCTTCAGGTCTGGTTTGACCAAAGCTGTTGTTGCGTGTATAAAGGAACATAATGTGGTCATAGAATATCGGTCAAACATACTCGCTTGATCAGACTACCAAAACGTACCCCAGGTTGGTTGAGTGTAAAAAATGCAAGTTCTACATGTGAAGTGCAGCAAGTTAGCGCCGTTAATATCATGCACTGCGTTTGAACGTCGTTCAACGTATTTCATTGACTATGCATGCAAGAATGTTTATGATGGTTGTGTAATATGTTCTTAACCCTGAACCTCAGATTTCAAGTAGATTGATCAATATTTCTGTTGACGGATGTGCAAGCGATGGCTGTTTATGGAACTAAAACTGATAGCATTCAACCGGTGTGTATCTGTTATTATTTTAAATGCGTACAAATGTAATAGGATTTATTATATGACGAAAAAAAAAAGAAAAAAAAGGAAAGAATATGTATTCAAAATAAACCGCTAAAAGGAAAAAAAATGTGCTTGAAATACATACAGATTCCTTTAACATTATACCTCTTAATTATATTTACAGGTTATAAGCTAATAGTTTGTACTGTTGGATATTGTAGGCGAGATGAAAGTACAACAGGGTAAGCTTGTAAACCCCGTATACAAACATTATAATTTATCAGTGGCTGAATCAGCTTGAGACTCCAAATATCGGACCGAAGCTTGAGCAAAAGGTCGTAAAAAATAAGTACATATATTGTTAAACTCTTTTCGAAAGTTTATCTTTTTTTCCTCTAAAAAGATTCATCTGGCCATGCTATGTGCAAATAGATTAAAATTTTGTCAAATGCAGTCGAAAGAGACGCCCTATAAATATTCAAAGTTGGGTTCTCCTGACGTGACATTACTTTAAATTCAATAACTTGCATTCTTGCTATTTATTTTCTGCACTCGATCTTCAAAAATGAATATGTTCAGTTACAATTAATTAGGAAGGCAGTTGGAAAAGAAGCATTTTCTTTCTATTTATTGTGGATAGGACTACGTTGTGGTATGTGTGTATGTATGTATGTATGTATGTATGTATGTATGTATGTATGTATGTATGTATGTATGTATGTATGTATGTATGTATGTATGTATGTATGTATGTACGAAGGGTATTTTAAACGTTTTAAATATTTTTTATAACTGTTTGTTTCTTTGAGTCTCTCAATAAATTGTATTCCGATCGATAGACAAAATAACCTTCGATAAAATGATTTGCAGCTGCACATACAGCACGCCGGACACCTGCAGATATATGCGTGTGAAGTAACATAGATAAATGACAGTGACGTAAAAATATCCAAGAAGGAGACACAATTCTGGAACTAAAGAATGAGAATACTGTAATATCCGGGCTCTCTTAGGCTTCTCTCTACCTAATATCAAGGACGATTTGGATAATGTTTACGGGTGTAATTCTTTGTAATATCCTTGCAATTCTGATGTGGTTTCGTCGTTTTAAAGATGATGAAGATGTTCGATACATGGTGGATATATTTCTATAATCAGAAACATTAATTCGACAGCTGTTTTTAATATATTGAAGAATCATTTGAAGCGTAGAAAGGCTTGTGCAAGATGGGTCACACATTTGTTGTCGGATGATCAAAAACAGACTTGGCTTGAAAAGTGCAGTTTTCCAGTGTATCAACAACATAACAAAAAGTGAATACAAAATGGCATTTAATAATTGGATAATCAGACTTAGAAAGTGTGTAGAGGTACATGGGGAGTATTCTGAGGGGATGCAATGACGTACTGTTCAATTAATAAAGAACTTTGTTGTACAGCGCAATAATATTCAGAACTTTTTAAATACTCCTCTTATGTATGCATAAAGATATATCTGGCTATTGTCATTGCTTCAGTTTCCATATCCAAACACTACTTGTGTACTTTTTGGCATTTAATTATTTATTGTATCTTACACTATATTAGAATAAAGATAAGTGTGTGTGTGTGTGTGTGTGTGTGAGAGAGAGAGAGAGAGAGAGAGAGAGAGAGAAGGCAAACATATCTACGAAATCAAAAAATGGAGAATACGTGGTAATGTGATAACTTAATAACAGACACACTTTACTCAAAGAATTGATAACTGAAGCCATCATTGCATATCTTCATTGAATCTCTAAATATATATAAGATAATGGGAACATGTGATGAATGACATTGCTCATCAACTGCTCTTTTTACCTTATACTGGAGTTTGAAGTAAAAGCATTTTTCATATTGTGTATAAAAACAAATATTCAATGTCCACATAGTAGATCTACTTAGTTGATTGCTGATAAAATATTTGTACAGGTGGCGGGGAGTTAGGGGTCTGTGGTATGGAAACCCTTGTCGGGACGAAGCCCCCGGCTCCTGCCTTTTTGACGTTAACAGGCCATACTTTTAACCATCTAACTGTAAAGAAAACTCAGTCGAAGAAACATTCCGGTTTCTTCGCGCTCAGTTTTTATTTATTTATTTATTTTGGGGGTGGGTGCGGTGGGGTAGGGAGACCGTCAGCTCCGCCCTCACCCCTGTTGTACTATGAGAAATGAAAACGTAGATTTAAAGAAGGAAAGGACAAGAAGAAAACGAAAATCAAGAGAAGCATCATCATTATTTTCTTTTCATAAAAATATTTTAAAAAACGGAAGACCATACAAACTATTTAATCAGAGATATATTTAGTTTAAAAAATGAAATAAGAAAAATTATGTATGTGAAGGAAAAAAAAACCACATCAAAAGATGGTTTGTTGGACTCGAACACCAGCTGTGCAATTAAACATTCTTTAAAATGAAACGCTTCTACACTAATGACCACTGAAGTCGTATATAACAAATGTTATTAATAATTATGATATAACCAGAGAAAGCGCCCTTTTCATCTATGTCTTGATGTACAGTTAGTTCCATTGATAGATTATTATATTTTCTATAATACCTGACAACCAATTTATACAACACATTCAGATCTATTTGAAGTAGAACATAAAATGTAACTGGAAAGTTTGCAGACGACTGATTTGACATGTATTACTATCTAAAGTGCAGTGCGTTTGTCTTAAATGAATGGATACATTAGATAATTCCATTTTTAAATATATCAAGACGGATGTAAGTGAATATTTATTTATCTCCAAAAACCTTGCTTAGGTGATTCTTCCAGCAGTTTTGGAACTGAATGCAAAAACCAATTATGTCATCGTGACACTAATGTAAACACTAATGTACACGGGTCGTACATACATTTTACTGAGCATAACCACGAGCATATCTTATAAGAACGGAATTCAAGTATTTTCAAAACCCAAATAAACAAAGTTAAAATAGTTAAGATTCCTCGAGGTAATAATTTGGTTCTGCAGTTAATTCTCAATCAAAATTTAAACCTTGATCACATAATCGAAAACAATGCAGTGTTTCTTTGTTTTGTTTTTTCTGTCCATGGAATTTTTAAATATTTCGGGGAAAATTCTTGTCTATACCAAATTCTTCATCTATAACGGTGGTTATTTCATAAGAATAGCTCTGTTTTATGTCAAAATCATTTTATGTGTTGATTATAGCAGAAACATCAGTTTAAATATAGTTAGTACTCGATCATTATAGCGATGCAAGCAACCAATGAACGCAATTGGACTCGAATTGTCTCGTTTTTCACATGGTACACATGCGACAACCAAGAATCATATTCCAGTAATAAGTTATTCACGCATACTTTTATACTTTGTAATAATATGAAATTGGTTGTCGCATGTGGACCACATTAAATTTTAAAAAATAGCTCCAATTATAGTACAAAATGACTATTTCATAGCCAAACGCGATGCAAGCTACCAATGAACGCGAACGGGCTTGAATTGTCTCATTTTTCACATGGTACTCTTGCGACAACCAAAAGCCATATTCCAGTAATACGTTATTCGCGCATACTTTTATATTTTGTAAAAATATGAAATTGGTTGTCGCATGTGGACCACAATAAAATTTGTAAAATGGCTCCAATTATAGTACAAAATGACTATTTCATAGCCAAACGTGACGACATGCGTATGATGTAATATCTAAATCGTTTTCGAACCTCAATTGTGGGTAGTGGGGTTGAAGACTTATAGGTTACTGCATTTATATGGGAAAATATGAACCGAGTTTTTTTGAGCTATACTGCACGACGTCAGGAGTGCAGTATAGCTCAGAAAAAACGAGTTCATATTTTCCCATACAAATGCAGTAACCTTTTTATTATATACTCATTTTGCTTTTCTACCTAAGGCTGAATAAAAAAAAGAACTCAATACAAGAAACAAAGTAACTCAAATTCTGTTGAATTCTAAAGTAAATACACAACCGAAGTTAAACCAATACACAGAACAGTATTCATGCGCACATGGCACCGCCCAGTGACCTTTAAACTTGGTTGAGTAGCGCGCGCTCAGTGATTTGTTTCAAAAAGAAATCTCATTTTGGTCTACTTAAAATTGAAATTTTGAGTCATATTGTAAATGACTGCGCCTTGGAACAACTTTCCCAGTTGATCTGGAATGGAGGGATTTTGTTTTTATGTCGATTCAGCTAAATTCTGCTCTTTTAGTTTTTAGCTGGTTCTATTACGTACGATGTACATGTAGCTAGAGAGACTGGCCTCGACAGCAAGCTAGCTTACACATGTGTTACGGTCCTGTCATTGATAGTTTGGAATCATAAGGTGGACAAAATATGAAATTCTTTTAAGTGAAATTCTCAAGAAGATGCAGGATTAAATATTTTTTTAGGGAATATTAAATTCATTTCGTTTTGGAGTGCAGTAAATTCTCTTTTGGAATGTGATTTCTGTTGGAAATGTAGTCTAGATTGCAGTGCAATTTCGCGCCGTGGATCAGAAAGTACATTTTGAAGAAATTCAGGATGCAGAAAAGTAAGTACACTTATTGTCATTCTTATTACCAGCTATAGATGACATATTTATATGTACTGTCATAATAAATTCAAACAATTTCTAAAAAAAAAAAAAAAAAAAAACGGCAAAATTGCAAAGCGGCTGGGGTGTGAGAGCCCATTTCGTCAGCGGAAAATTGGGCTTCTTCGTTATCGTGGTTTCTTGGCTCCGAGGCACTTGCTTTTTATACCAAAACCCGCCTTCTTTAGTTGTATTTTTTCGAATTTAGTGTTTAGACTGACTTGTAAAATTAGCGGTCTCTGAGAGAAACGGAATATCATTTGGTCATAAGATGCCTTTTTATGCTATTTTTTTATAGACTCTAGAGAGCACGGTTCATAGTCTGAACCATCGGCTAAATAAGTGTTTAAATGATCAGAATGATATTTTCAATACTGCATGCCTCACGTTTGTTGTCATAAAGCCACCGCTGTACATTGTGAATATCACGTTCAGTCACTTGCTTGGTTGAAAGATTCTTTTGCGACTCAATGAATTCATCCACATCGTCAGCTTTATCATCTCTACTCTCAAACAGCTTGTTTAGTTCATCCACAGACAAATCTAATAAAGCAAAAGCTCCGGTGTCTGCTACATTTGCGTACATTGTTTGTTTACAATAAAAAGTAGTTCCTAACACGCGATACTATTTTTAGACACACGTGTCGTGCAGTATGAAGCCGTGCAGTATGGAGAAATGCTGCACGATTCTGACAATGCAAAGTTAATGGAGAAAAAAATGAGTATATAATAAAACATTAATACTGCTCCAGTTTGTTTGTGCTCGGTCTGTGCATGCAGTCTTTTTATGTATAGTATTCAATTTAAAGACCTAAGTGGGTAATAATGTCAGTGCGCGGAAAGCAATCTTGCGATCACCTTACAAACATAAAAGTTTTATATAAGTGTCCTTGACATATATGTTATTTGTTTGAGTTTCCGGTAAATTTAATTTGAATTTCGGGATAGTAATAACATTTCTAATCATTGGAGAGAGAATGATGTGCTTATCTTGTTAGTCGTTTTGCAGATATATAAATCAGGGACGAGTAAATTGATAAACATGGTTGCATTACTGTAAGATCAATGATTCGCGAATTCGATGGTGGTTTGGGATAGTTATTGGTGCTTTGTTGGTCATTTTTGTGTTATTACAAACAAGCAAATGCAATCTACGGACTCTCATGTTTGTTCCGAACGCTTCTTCCCTTCATGATCCGTTAAACATAAACAGCACGAGACATCGGTGACCCAATATTGGCCAGCGTTGGTCTTATTTAGCATTTGTGCCATTTGAATGTCACTGGTGCGTCAGAAACTAGGAATCGTAAGGATGTAGGTTCGCCTCGCACCGTCATTCGTTAACATTTTTTTTATTGTTATTGCGAAATATTTATATTTCACGTACTGTACTATTTTGGGGTCTTGCTATGTGTTTTCAGTGATATTTGTAACGAATTATTATATAATTTAGAAATTTTAATCCGCATAAGCAGTTGATATATTGAAATAAATGGAACATAGTGAAAATTAAAATACCACGATCCTAAGCGTATCGCTTAGAATTTACAGCTTGATAGGTCTTCGGTTTAGTTCTTGCCAGATGTGAAATTATGTCCTATATGATTAAAAACTACCTCATTGCCTATAGAGGCTACTACATGGTACAAAGCCGATCAAAATGAAACGACACTCTGTGATCAATATAAATACTAGCTTCGCGATTGGGAAAGGGTTTAAAATGTGCACACAAAATACAAGGCATTCTTGACAAAGTTGCTATGTGAACGCATGAAACGCCCTTGGAAATCAGAGAGACACCACCGAGAAGCTAGTCTTGTGTGGGGTTCATGTATGAATACCGCGCCAGGAAAAGGTAACTTAATGATTGGCTGAATCAATCAATCCAAAGTTGCCATGCCAACGCAACAGAAGCACCGTTGGAAGTCAGATATTCTCTAGGGTGGATTTGCTCTCATGTGCGACGTACGCACAAAAAAGCGCGGAACACAATAGAAACAGAAATAAAAAGACTGTTAATGAATCCATAATTATCGGAGCACAAAGTCCGATCACGTTGTTTAGATCAATATCTGAAGTATGAATGTGGCCTCTATAAGCAGCGAGTGGTCTTTTTGCTCAAATGTATGATAAAGGTCAAAGTTCAAATGTTAGAGGCAAATAAACATGCAAAATAGTTTAATATATATTGAAATATTTATAGTTAAATAAATCAAAATAAAACCTCTAATACTTGAAGCACCAATACTAAATCAATTCAGAAACAAATACAAGAGCATATCAATGTGAAAAATAAAGACGGATGATGTTTTATTATGTTGTAGAGTCTGTGCTAAACACAACAAGTGATCAAGTAGATTGACCATCAAAATACAGTTTAAATCAATACCGTCACTGTTTTGATATGACCTGTAAAAATGGACGACAATGAGGACATTTAAAACTTTGAAAATGAATTTAATATATTCGTAACTGTGTTTGAATTATTGAAGGGGGGGGGGGTCATTCTCACTAAAACAAAAACCCATTTAAAACCGGTTAGAATAACTGAGAGAGAGAGAGAGAGAGAGAGAGAGAGAGAGAGAGAGAGAGAGAGAGAGAGAGAGAGAGAGAGAGAGAATTGTTGAGATGTTAAGCATATTTCAATGTGGTGGTCATAATGGCTCTAACGATGTATCAATAAAGATAAACATACATGGCAAATAGAAACATATCCATAAAAAATGCTTGAATCTTTTCTACCAAAAAAATTATCAGAACACAAAACACTGCTACAATTTTAGATAAATTGATAGATATAATGTCTAAGAAGGGTTCAGTTGTAAAATTGGTAAGTTATCAGCACTTGATAAAAGTTCATTATGTTATTTATTGCGATTTTGAAAGTATCATCGTGCCAGGTGCAAAGCACGAACATAGACTGTCCCACATTGTGTGTCGACGGTACAATTCTACCACGGCACAAACTTGCAAATAAGAGTTAAACGACGAAATATATTGGACAATCAAAACAGCGAAACATATTAAATCAAGATTATGTTTGTATCTTATGGCAATCCACAAGAGATATAAACCATTCGTTTATACAGGAACCTATTGTATTAATGTATTTTACGATGCTTTGCAAAACTAGTGTACTAATAATTAAGACTGAAAATGCAAAACCTACGGTGCTTTTAGACGAAGATGAAAAACATATTAGTTCAATAAGTATATGTTACATCTGTGAGAAGAAAATAATTAAAGACAAAGTTCGAGACAACCGTCGCTTAGCAGGAAAATAGAGAAGTCAAGCACGTACTGAATGTATTTTGAGTTACAAATACCCAAAATACATATCATTGTTCATTCATAACCGATCTGGTTATGACATTCAGTTGTTCATTAATAGATTGGTTAAATATTATCTAGATAAAGACATAGAAGTCACACCAATATAAACTATGTTTTATTTATAGGTTCATGAAAATAATCAACAGTTAAAAGGACAATCAGACAGTTTTGGATTTTTGAGACAATTTTTAGAACAGCGGCCTAAAAGTTTAAGTTGCGAACAAATTTACTCATATCGCCTGGTGATTGTGATGATTTTAATAGACCATATACTCCTGTAACAACAGCTATTTAGCAATTGTGGCTAAAAGAACAAAGGCATCAGCAACAAACAACCAGTACACATTTATTTATTAAGTATTTTCCCCGTGATTCATGTTTTCTCGCCATTTCTGCCCTTAACCATTTTGAAATCAATATGCGTAAAAATTATTAAATAGGTACTCATTGCAGACACAGCTGATCTAAATTTGAATGATAAAAATCCAGTGAAGTAGCTGATACCATTTGAAATCATGTTATAATCATTTAGCTGATTTTGTAAACTCTCTAAATTATCAGTTGAAAAAAAATTGCTAATCAATGATGTCAAAATATAAAGAACATTTAACGATTATTTGGAAATTTTACAGCTCTAGAAGTGATAAATATTGCATATGTCTTCTGGAACTGTTTCCCTTTTTTCAACTCTGTTTCTGTTAAATGTTTACCGGTTATCTCTTTAAATGTTAAAGTACTATAGCTATATTTAAATCCTGTTTATGCTCTTCGATTTCTGTAGTCTGTCCTACTTCGTCGCTATAGTCGAGGTGTACATTTGATGCATCATTCAAACAAATTATTCCTTTTCAAGCTGACTTTTGTCCATGTATCACCTATAAAATGATACTTTGCAGGTTTGTGGAAGGCACAGTCATCACTATACAGATAACCATAAAATGGCTGGGCCTGGTGGGGATGGTTTTAATTATTCACTTGAAAATCCTTGATGAAGATGTTGATGATTATATAAGATGATAATTATATAGGTACTGAATCTGCAAAATATGATACTATAAATCTATGATTTTTAATATATCTCACCAACTAGAGATTCTAGCATTTCACTATTTTCCTACACATGGAGCAGATCTGAAAACAATGAATTGAAATGGACGTAGTACAATATTAATTAGAAATATTAAAAGCAAAATAGTACTTGAGGAAATAGAGATGCAAATAATAAACACAAATGAATAGTTTTTTCAACAGTTAAGACAAGCAGACTCTTTATTAGATGTTTATTCAAAATGACGAGCTGATCCTGCAGTTAAAAACTATTCACTGCACAAAATGACGGAGACTTCAGGGGTTATGTGCATGCTGTATTGGTTGTCAATTTAAAAATAGAATTTATGAAATCTGATGCTGAAAGGAATGATAAAGCAGTTTTGTGAAAAAAATTACAAGAAATAAAACAAACCAAGAAAATGAGAACCAAAAAAATAAAATAAAAAAAATAAAGAGCAACGAGATTAGAAGAAAAACAGATTTTGACCAAAAAGGTTGTATTGCAAAAACAGCTGGTAAGTGTTGACAGCAAAAGAGCACAATTTGTTGGACATCTAACACAGCTGGAGAGAGTTCTCAGAGAATGTACATATATATATATATATATATATATATATATATATATATATATATATATATATATATATATATATATATATATAAGTTCAAGGGTTTGAGAAAAAATACCATTAGGTGAAAGAATAAAAACAACTGTTTAACGAAAAGGGGCTACACTGTCTGCTATAGCCACTGCAATAAGTTTGAGAATCTAAACTGTAGTTCTGTCTAGCAAATTGTTTAAAATGGTTAGTAGGCGGCACTGGTAGGTGAGGAACATGTGGCGGTAGTGCTCCATCGGCAGGCAACAAGAGTCCTTTCATTGACGAAATAATTAAAAAAGAAAGAATTAATAAATACTGGTAATTATCTCTCTGAGTTGGCCAAAAAGAAATGTAAAAAAATGGCACAAACATTGCGTGTAATTATTGGTAATGTGATAAGTTTGTTCCTTAGGAGTGCTGGTCATTTTTTTTTTGTTTTTGTCCGCAACAACGTCTCGTCGTAGTGTCATGGATTATTTAGCAGCCTTTGGAATACAATCCTTTACTACGTCGGTATTAATAGTAGGCCTTAATCCAAGGTTAAATGAGTCTCTGGGTTGTATCGAACGATAATACGCATTTTTTGTTTATGACCGTGTCACTTGGTAACGAAAAGGTACCGTCAATACCAACAGCATAGTCCAATTGCATTTTTGAAGATGATATATACTTTTGAAATCTTGTCATAGTGTTATGATACGAGTCGTAATATTGTTCTCTGAGTATAAGCTTATCAAATTACTTTTTAGCCGTGTCTGATGAAATAGTAGAAATAGACTGTGAAATAGATTTTTTCTTTTGTATCTGTGCACCTAAAATGCAAACTACATGACTCCTGATACCTTCACCTGTTAATCCGTTGCTGTCTTGAAGAAATAAGAACGTACAACCTTTGGTTCATCTGTATTAATTTTCTCCTTAAAATAGTCGTATGGTGGTTTAATTTACCGGTACCACCAACCAAATCTACGAATTTCTTTTTCCTCTATTATTTTGTTTTCTTAAAATCAGCTAAATGTTTATATAGTTTCCAATACTGCCTATCATCATCTATGAATATTTTTGTTTATTCTTGACTTCGATATGATGGAATGTTAAAATTATTCTAGAACAAATTAAATTCTTTAAATATATACCGTTTTAATGAGGATTATAAACTAGTTCTCCAGGCAAAGGTATTTTGCATTCGGATACAATATTTCTTATTTGGAAGTAAATTTCAAACATGTAAACATGTAACGAACACTGAACACATTCATCTGTTAAATGCCAGGAGGAAAGCTTATATCCAGTTGTTGCCATCCACACTGCCCACCTTAGTTGATTCTGCCAAAATCTCATGTAACAGTGTACTTTGTATCTGTTCAGAGAATCTTAGCGATCAAAATGAAAGAAGTAGTTATCGAACATGTTTAATGGTTTGTATGTGAAACATTGAGTGTCACTTTAGTATTAAAAAAAAACAACAACAAATTTTGTTAAATTTTTGCGGAATGGACGGGTCAACGGCAGACCTTGTGCATGGCACAACCAGAGTATTAAACTTATTTGCAGAACCAGACTACTATACTTTATTTTAAGTTAGTTATTAAAGGTTAAACATTTAATGTGAAATTGGATTTTCTTCTCCAAATACATCTAAGACCTATTTAGTTCTTTTTCACATTCACGTGTAATTTTTTGCTGTTTCCTATCTTTAATCTTTTTATCTACTCTACTTGAATGTTTTTTTTTTAACCCCGTTGATTTTTCCAAAACATTACGTCTTTGGTACGTTGTATTTCGTTTTACTATTTCCTCTATCAGTTTTTCTCTATTGGATTTGTACACTGTATAACAAAGTATATTTGAAATAGTGATTATACCATATTTTTCTTTAGTCTAATTTCAATCAGAACTAAATGTCAAATGAAAGTTCAGCGAAAAGTGCATCTTCAAATCTTTGTTCTGGATTGTACTAAATCCATCTGTTGTAAAAACTCCTCCCATATCAACTGATTTTGCTTAATGTATTGATAATGAATGCGTTAAAATTTCACATGGTAAATATATCATCCGGCAAAAATGTATATTTTATAGTGTAACTCTTATACCTTCCTTCAATGAAATTAGAAAGCAGTTTAAATGTCCTCATGTTTGCATCAACATTTATGTTATTTTCATTGCCTTTTATATTGTTCAAAATCTGGTAGACAGCTTACAGTCTTTTACACTGTAACTGTTTTTCAGTTTTTGTTTAGATGCAGTTTTAATCAACTTCATTTTTTTGAATGTTATCTCGTTTTGTTTCTTCAAAAATCTAATTTGTTACCCTGCTCGGACATTGTCTCCATTGTATCACTTTTTTCAGGTGTAGCATTTTGTTATTTACATGTGACATTGTTGGATGTACTTTTTTTTGCCCTTCTGATTTTGTAAAAACAAATTCGTAAGCCGTGCGTGTTTTAACTTCTTTATGCTTACATTGTAGAAACTTATTATCTTTCCAGAACTCAAAGTTTTTGAGCTCCTTGATACTGATATTGATGTAGTGTGTTTCCTCCGACGCTGGTGGAGGTGTTATTTATTTTATGGCATAATGTTCCCAGCTGTTAAACGTTTCATCATGTACTTTCCGTATCACTAGTATAATGCTTTTACTGTTCGACAGTTTTGTCTTGAAAATCTTGTAACTTTGTATATTCCATCATTGATTGTCGTATATAGGTAACTCATGTTCGAAAAACACGCCGTCTATATCCTCTTCATTCGCGTTTTCAAGTTTTTAAACGACATTATCATCTAAAATTACTTGCCTGACATTGAATATTCCTCAGTAAAATAGGGAAGGTAGTGCTTTTCAAAATTATTTTTGCATATCAGTTGTCAAAAAACAAATTTGGTTTCCATACTTTTGGTATTTTTTTCTCTGCTTGCTTGGTTCAACGGCAGCTCTATCTACTGATCTGTTATGAGTGTTATAGTATCCTTCAATTAGCTTTGGTAAAACTTCAACTCATGTTCTAACTTTATTTTGAGCGAAATACTTCCACAATCTATTATTTAACGTTCTGTTAAACCTTTCACTATATATGCATCTTTTGCATGAGTAAGTTGAAACGTTTTACAATTGTTCCTTTTCCAGCAAATTCTTAACTGTTCTGTTGTAAAACACATTCTTCTCATAAAAATGTATCTTTTTGTTTTTATACCTTTTTGACGATTTCTCTAAGAGCATTGTGCAAATCATCTCCCTTCTTGTTTTCTTGTTCTCAACCCATGGGTATTTTGAATAAATATCCATCACTGTCAAAATATAATTATACCAATTGTTGTCTTTTTTATATACGTGCATGTCAACAATTCTTGCTTGCCACTTGTCATCCACGTGAGTAAGGTGGACCATATTTTAGGGAACTCTCGCTTGCTTGTGTAATGTGTAGGTAGATTGTTTAGCTAACCATTCTTCCAGTTCAGTCCATTTTCTCACAATTAAGTGATCTTTGTGTAAGCAACTGGGCTGTCAAGATTGTTGTAAGATATGTTTTAGATACTGTCCTTGACCAGTTTAGAATGCTCCCCCCTAATAATTTATGCTTGATAAATTGTCTTTAGGTGTTATCAACAAGGCAACAGAACTTTCATCAACAAAGGGAACTTTTTCAACAATTTGTAACGTTTTATCAATCCTTTCAAACGTATAATACAGCAGCCCAATATATTGAGTCATCATATGCTGTTTTTTACTTTGTTATCTATAAAGTATATGTCTGCTTTTATCGATTTATTGTAGATTTACCTTTTCAAGTTTACGAGGTCTGCAAGTTGTCCTGTAAATTTTAGCAGAATACAAACTTGTGTATTTGCCACCATCAAATAGTTAACTTAATCCTTCCTCAAACTCCGCTGTTTTAAATACTTTTCTATCATGTCTGTTGCTGCTTATTTCAATGTTGTCTTCATTTGAAAGAAATCTTTAAATCTACGTATTTCTTAAATATTGGACTATATCTTTTTTAATGTTTAAAATCAACAAATTAAAACTTGTATTCTCTTGAATGTTATTCTTTGACACAAACTGTGTTGACCGCACATTTTTCCATCCAAACTTGTGCACAAATAGACATTATACCTAGATACAGACTCTGTTACTGTCATATTAAACTAGTGAAATATTTAAATCAACTCTATGAAGGCTGTTGACGTTAATCCAATGTAGCTCTGTGAAATTATTCATAATGTGCAAAACATTTCATGTACTTATTTTATGCTCGGAAATTGTCTTCATGGTCTGGCTGGTCTATTAGTGGGTATAGTGACAGGACTGGAATTTTAATATCTCTAACTTCGCCGACGGGAAAAATAGATAGTACTATTAAAATTTTCACTATTATCGAGAAATCTCAATATATCCACTACTCGCAGAGAGAAATAATTATGGTTTTAATATTTTCGCTTTTATTGCTTGCTAAATTAAACCTTCAGGTAAGAAGATAAATAAGTCCAGAATCACAGTTCATATAATTTGGTTTGTATTCATTGCTTGATGATAAATGTTCTATATATGCTTCCAGTAATAAAAATACCCTTTAATATTCATACATTCATCATAGAGTATTTAGATACGGCAGTTTATTGCCTTCACTATTCTGGTCCAGCTATGTCTGTGGTCGTTACTGAATGATCGCAGCCAATTTTACAGTCACGTACTCTAATTCTGTTGTCCCATCTTCCTATTGCTCATTCGGAGGTTAGTGTGTGCTCGAATATAGCCCCTCACTGAAGTTCTCTCTCTCTCTCTCTCTCTCTCTCCAATATATCATATATCACTAAGAGTACTTATGCTACCTACATAATTCTACCAATATGGTTTATTTATATCTTAAGGACAAATTTTGACAGCTTGGATTTACCTCATAAAACACAGATGACAGAGTTTAATCGGTCTGAATTTTCATTTTATTTTTAGACTAAGTATGTGCCACGTTTCTCACACATATAAAAAGACCTAAAGGAATTAAACCTTGGTGTAAATCATTAAGAATACATTCCTTCGTCATGCTTTTAATCACGCAATGAAAACTTCACAAAACGTTTAATGTATTTTAAAGCGGACAAGGTCCTGTATACTAGCTACCGTCTATATGTTAATAAATCTTTCTGAAAAAGACATATTATAACCATAAACAAGCATAAGTGTACAGCCTCGGCTATATGTTGTGATTCGTGTAAAATCTTTAGAAGAGAGGTTGACCATACAGTGGAGTTGAGTTTTTTGAGAGAGAGAGAGAGAGAGAGAGAGAGAGAGAGAGAGAGAGAGAGAGAGAGAGAGAGAGAGAGAGAGAGAGAGATTTATACAAACATTAAGCAGGCGGAGCAGGCAGATGAGACAGAGACATACAAATCAGCAGACCTACATAAAAAATAAGGCTATTTTCCCGGTGTACAGATCTGTGTATGCAGACAGACGGCAGGCTGACAGACAAAAATTCAGGTTATACAGTGTAAATGAGGGACACACAGACAGACAAATAAGCATGAGATTACCCACACTTTGTCGAAGGACACGTTGTAGGCACCGATATTTCGTCAACTTTACCAATTTTTCGACAATGACAGATGGTCGACAGGACGTATTTTCGAAATTGTGAGTTAGCCGACAAGATGGTTCGTTGGCAAATATTTCATGTCTGAAAAGGATTATTAACATTCTTAATATTGTCTTGGTTTAGGTATCTAAGGCCACCACGTACTAATCAGCCTGGCTAGTCTAGAACTTCTAGCCTAGTGGTCTGTATGCCTAACTGTGGGACATACGAACCGTGTTCAATTCCCGTCCACGACTGTTAGACTTTGTATCCCCTTCCGTTACAACGTGTTCTGATGTTACCTACATAATTCTATAAATATGATCTATATCTGAAAGGACAAATTATGACAGCTTGGATTTACCTCACAAAACACAGATGACCGAGTGTAATTGGTCTAATTATTCATTTTATATATAGCAGCCGCGGTAGCTCAGTTGGTAGAGCGTCGGACTCGTATCCAATGGGTCGCGGGTTAAGTACCCACCCAGCCCAGCCCCGGTAGGCTGCCTCGTTGTGTCCACGGGAAAGACACTTAGCTCCTATAACCTTGGCATGATAAAGTCAATAATGTGTTAAAACGTGCCGTTAAGGTCAACAAACCCAGCATTGTATTTGTAGGACATGTATATGCTAAATGTCTTCCATTAATAGTCAAATAATGACAAACACAATTCAAGACACCTAAACATTGGCCTAAAAGAAACAGATTGCAGCTTCGTAAACAAGAGAGTGTATTTTATATGGGACAAGGTTCTGTATACTAGCTGCCATTGATATGTCAATGCATTATACCGAATAAGTCGTTTTAAACGTATTTAGAACCCTAAACAAGCGTAAGTGTACAGTTTCAACTATGTTGTGATTTGTGTAAAGTCTTTAGGAAAAAGGCAAACAAAGATGTGGAGTTGAGTTTAAGAGAGAGAGAGAGAGAGAGAGAGAGAGAGAGAGAGAGAGAGAGAGAGAGAGAGAGAGAGAGAGATTTGGACAAGCTTAAACAGGTAGATGAGAAAGAGACGGACAATTCAGCAGACCTACATATACAAATAAGACTATTTTTCCGGTGTACATACCTGTGTTTCAGACAGGGAGACAAGCAGACAGACAAAGAATAAGGGTTAAAACAATATAAACGAGGGACACACAGACAGACAAATAAGCATGATATTACCGACACTGGTCGAAGTACACATTGTCGACACCGACATTTCGTCAACATGATCAATTATAATTGACAATGACAGATGGTTTGGATGATGGCATGACATATTTTCGAATTCATGGACAAGATCGTTCGTTGGCAAATGCTTCATGTCCATAAAAAGAATGCTAAAATTCTGAATATTGTAGTGGTTAAGGCCACCGCGTACTAACCAACCTAGCTAGTCAGGACTTTCTATCCTAGTGGTCTGTGCCCCTGCCTGTGGGACATACGAACCGTGTTCAATTCCCGACTGCGACAGTTAGACTTTGTATCCCCTCACGTTACAATATTTATTTCTCCAAACCTTTAAGCACATTTACATACAGTACAGAGACTCCCAAAATGCACAAATTAGACGTCGTTGACATTCTCAGCGTAAGAACACGAATAATTCATTAATCCTTTATATTTTAGGCATTTCTTTTCAAATATTAATTATTGATTTTCCTGTCAGATAATTACCAATACATTTACTCATCTCTAGCTTTGACAGAATTATATCTGTATCTTTATACTACATTTGTGTCTGTGCTATAAAAATGTCGCCAGTGTAGTGTTAACTCTGAAGAGTAGTAGTTTAGCTGACACTGAAATTCCAAGGCTTTCATTAGCAACTATTCCCAATTTAACTGTTATCAACCTTGATAACTAAGTGATCCCCTGTTGCTCTAAAAACTATTGTTCGCAAATATGTACATGCAGTTGACCTTAAAAAGTCGCTAAGCGCCTCTGACATCCCACGCTCATGACCAAATTTGTTTTAAGGCACATTAGACGTGAAATTAGAGTAAGAAAAAGCATGTCAGCAAAATGTTTTTGACCCAGTGCGTCTGTAGAAAAAGAGCCGTTCTACAAAGATTCAAAATTCGTCCGCTTTAGCAACATTCTGGAGAGAGAGAGAGAGAGAGAGAGAGAGAGAGAGAGAGAGAGAGAGAGAGAGAGAGAGAGAGAGTTAACATGAAATGATGATATGCTTGAGTATAACCTATTGGTATGAAAAAAATGTAAATCTTGCACTTGACATGGGAATGACTAAAGACCATAGTGATTATCTAATATTACCATATGTGTTGCATATTAATGATTGATCCGTATTTGTGTCGATATAGGTTTATTACACACAATTAAACATGATGGATCATTTCTATTGGCAAGTAAAATATCCTTATGTATCTTCCTTTTGACGTGAACTTTAGTAATGGTAGGTGTACAGAGTTGTGATAGCGCACGTAACGTCATGTGTATCAATCATTCTCGTTACACCATCGGCTTAATCCTCGTAACTAAGAAAGCGCATCTCAGGTAACGAAGATTTAGCCGATGATAGTACCAGAATGGAATAAATAGGCAATGAAGAAAATGTGCTGTGTGTATTTGTATTCTTTATATAAAGAAAACCCAGCTTTACACATCATTTAGTAACCGCAACTCCGTTGATCGTTCCGTATATACTCTCCGTAGTGAGGACTCGGATTTGCCTTAAGTCAAAGAGTTAGAATATAGGCACTTCAGATGAAAAACTTTATTGTAGTAAGTTTTACTAGTTTTGAGAAACGATAAAAAAAAAAAAAAGGAAAAGAGAAAAGCTCATGAAAGTAACGACAAGTAAATGTAAGTTTTACTAGTTTTGAGAAACGATAAAAAAAAAAAAAAGGAAAAGAGAAAAGCTCATGAAAGTAACGACAAGTAAATGTATACATTTAGAGACGTATATGTATGAATAAGGTAATTTCATACGTACACAAATGTTTATATAGAAAAGATGGCAATGTATATGATTAGGATGGTGAGATGATATGAATTTTAACAATAATGAAACAAATATCCTACCTAAATACATAACTACCTAGATGCATGCATACATACATACATACATACATACATACATACATACATACATACATACATACATACATACATACATACATACATACATACATACATGCATACGTACATGCATGGATGCATACATACATACATACATACATACATACATACATACATACATACATACATACATACATACATACATCCATGCATACATACATACATACATACATACATACATACATACATACATACATACATACATACATACATACATACATACATACATAAATACATAAATAATAATAATAATAATAATAATAATAATAATAATAATAAAAATAATAAGGACTTTGTATAGCGCCTAAACTTTAGAAGCTCTAAGCGCTTTACAACATTAGATAACACCTAAAACATATATAATGATATGATTACGAAAAACAAACACCATGAAATTAGAAAACAAGAACATGCTGAAAATAGTTAAGGTAAGGAAACATTATTAAGTCTTTAGGTCTATTCTTGCAGTCGAAATAGGTGAGTTTTAAGAGCACTCTTGAATGAGATCACTGTGTCCTTGTGTCTAAATTCAGTGGGCAATTCGTTCTACGTTGCTGGGCCTCTGGTATGCAAAAGAACGTTGTCCGTATGACTTCATTTTAATAGTGGGAATAATGAGATACGAGTGTCGGAAGAGGAGCGTAAGTATCTTGCTGTGTGTACACATGGGTGAGGTGAGATGGGTATGTTGGACTGGAGCCAGTCAATGAAACGTAGCATAGAGAAAAAATTTTGTGTTTGATTCTGGATTGAATGGGTAGCCAGTGTAGGGTACAGAGCAGGGGGTAGGTGTGCTCTCTTCGTGGTACTCTAAGAATGATCCGAGCAGCTGTGTTTTGAACTTTTTGAAGTTTTTGGAGTAGATACTGAGACGAACCAGATAGAATTGAGTTACAATAGTCCAGTCTTGAAAGTACTAAGGAACACACAAGTGTTTTAGTGGCATCAACTGAAAGATAATTGCGAATGGAGCTGATGCGTCTCAGCTCAAGATATGCAGCCTTGCATATGTTCATGACATGTTGGTGCAATGAGAGAGTACTGTCTAGAGTAACACCTAGGTTCCGTACTGACTGTGTGAATTTAATGTTGGTGTTGCTGATACATTGGTTGGTGTTGCTGATACATACATACATACATAAGCTGCGGGTTCGGGGATGTAGAATAGGCGAAATTCGTCCTCCAGCATGTCGTAGGAGGCGACTAATGGGGAAATCCTTTTGTCCTTGGATGTGTACCGTCATGATGTTCTATCTGAGAATATCTCAGATTTTTTTTTTTTTTTAAAGTGTGGTTTATATAAAAATATAAAAAAAAAAATGACTTTGTATTTTAAGGATTTTATTCTTTTTTGCCTTTATCTTTGTTTTGTATGACTTTGATGAGGATACATAAATTTACTCGGCTCGTATAGTCAGGTTTGTGCTGATGTGGCATTAAACCATCCATCTATCCAGTGCTGGATTACCCAATAATCAGACTAAGCGCGTGCTTAGAGCACCAGCAGAGCAGAGGCACCGAAAAAAAAGAAAGAGAAATTACGGTTTAGTATTGTTTCTATTTTGAATTACATATGGGGGGGGGGGCACCATAATATTTTCAGTGCTTGGGGCCTCTAAAGGACTTAATCCGGCCCTGCATCCATCCATTCATTCATACATACATACATACATACATACATACATACATACATACATACATACATACATACATACATACATACAGCAACACTACTGATTGGCCAATTTACTGGCAATCAGACAGACATACATGCAACGCTACACTTGTCTATTCACTGACCTCATGTCGTTGTGGCGGCTTATATACGGTACTTTACTGATGACGTTCTTACTTCCGCTGTAAATCCTCATGTACCAAGAAACCTTTATCGCATTGACGAACACTCAGAGAATTGCATCAGAGAGAATTTCACTAATTCATTGAAGAAAACTCCGTCG